>JARHVA010001459.1:2962500-3035000 GCA_037957365.1 Torreya grandis | reverse complement strand
CAGATACGTACTCTTATTTCTAATTTATTTTAATATCAATCAATATTTATAATTTCTATTTTTAGGATATCTTAGTATTATAAATTCATAATAGGGTTTATTTAAGTTTTTAAATTATTTGGATTTTTATAGATACTTTTATCATCCTTGTGCTTGCTCATTTATATATTATTAACCCTATAGTACCCTTGTATAAAAAATACAATTTAGGGTTAAACAGTCATGATGAATCATCTAAATTTTATAGTCTATGATCCTCAAACTAGTAAAATTAAGATTAAAATATATGTTATAATTACTAAAAATGGTGTACTTGATTGTGATTCCAATTTTGATTCCTTTGATGTTGTTTCTACTTATTTTTTGTTTGATTCAAGTAATGATGAAAGTGATGTTTTGCATAGTGATGTTGTATTCCTCAAGTTCTAACTCCTTCTTATCTTTCTCCACCTAAATTTGCGCTTAAGTGGGTCAAGTGAACTTTAAAATCTTGTGGAATTGATGTAGATCTTATTGATACTTATAGGACTAGGCAACAATTTTGTAACTATGCTTTGATGTATACACTTATACATAATAATGACACTCAAGAACTTAAACAAGATCAAGGTCACCCTTATTGGTAAAAATCAATGCATTATGAATACAACTCTTTTATCTCTAATCACACTTGGGACTTAGTCTCTCTCCCCAACTTTGGTCATAATTTTGTAAATTATAAATGGTTGTTTAAAACTAAGTTCAATTATGATAATCAAGTGGAAAAGTACAAAGATAGATTAATTGCTAGAGTTTTTTCTCAAATATAAGGAATTGATTATAATGAGACTTTTTCACCCATGGCTAAGATGCATACAATTGAAGTTATTTTAGTTTTAACTTCTCACATGCATTGGCTTGTTTACCAAGTAGATGTTGAATGCTTTCTTGAATGGTGATTTGCATGAAGAAATCTGCATGTCTCAAACTCCCAATTTTATTTAAAAAAGGTAATGAGCATCTTGTTTTCAAGTTAACCAAAGTTATTTATGGTTTTAAAAAATCACTTAGAGAATGATACTCTAAGATATATCATTTTTATAACTTGGGGCTTTACTGGTACCTCTAAAGATCTTAATATTTTTATCAAAAACATTTCAACTGACATAGTTATCATTGTTTTATATGTTGATGACTTGATCATAATTAATATTAATATTTCAATGTTTCCTTGCAATACAAATCATTTAAATAATACCTTTTAAATGACATATTTACATCTTTTACATTACGTTTTAGTCAGTCAAGTTTGGCAAGAAAAAGATAGCATTTCTATTTCTCAATCTAAATATGCATTGGAATTATTAACTAGGTTTAATGTGTTGGATATTAAACCCTTTTATACCCCTTACAAACTTAGTGTAAAATTGTTTGATGACATGAAAATTGAAAATGTTGATCATACTTTAAATAGGCAATTAGTTGACAATTTGAATTATCGTACTCATTTGTGTCTTGATATTAATTTTTTTTTATTGAATTAGTTTCTCATTTTATTTCAAAGCCTCAAAATACTCATTTTAAAGTTTCTAAAATTATTCTTCATTATATTAAAGGTACTCTAACTTTTAGAATCAAGTATACCTTGAATAACAAATTTTATTTGGTTGGTTATTATGATTCTCATTCAGTTGGTGATCCTAATGATCATAGATCCACAAGCAACTACTGTTTTTCATTAGGGTCTAGCACAATTTTATGTAATATTAAAAATCAAAGTATTGTACATCATTGCCTTCCACTAAAGTTGAGTATAAGTCTTGAAATCTTGATGCCAAAGAAGCAATTGGGCTTCGAAAACTTATTACAGATCTAGACCGCCCTCAAACTTTGTTTGCCATCTATTTTTTATGATAATTAAATTTCCATTACGTTAGCACAGAATCCAATTTTCCAGGCAAGGTCTAAGCACATTACGATTCAACATCACTTTGAGCGTGAACTTATTAAAGAGAATCAAATTCTTCTCTCTTTCTATCCTAATCAAGAACAAATTGTTGATATTTTCACTAAGGCATTATACAAATATTTGTTTTAATCTTTTATAACATGTTAGGATTGAAGGAAGTTCTCATCAAAGGGGAGAATTAGTTATGTTTCCTCCCTTCTTGTTGGTTTTTAAACCCCTAAATAAATTTTGAGGGTGAGGAAATAATGTATACTTACTAATCAACATATACCATCTAGAAGATTTTTACTTGAGTTTGTGTGCTTTATAAATAAATAGATATAAGTCAAACGTGCATCATTTAAATATAATAATATTATATTTAATAATTAATTATTTTTTCAATCTAAATAATTATTTAAAAAATTATAATTTGGGATAAATTTAAAAATAGTTATCAAACTCATATAATATAAAACAATTTTATATAGTAAGATAAATCACATTTTTAAATTTTGAGTTGAGCAGAGATTACTCTAAACACTTTTAAAAGAATATAACTATCATCAAAATTTTGAGGTTATATTTAATAAATAATAAATAGTCAAAATTTAATTATATATTTATAGGTATAGAAATATGAATAAGAGTAATAAGAGTAATGATTTGAATATCAACGGTAGAATCTATGCCTCTAAAATATTAAATAATAGTTAAAATTTTTAACATTTTTTTTTTCAAATGTAAATTCCTTAACAAAGTTTTTTCTTTTTAGTTACATATAACAATATATCAATCATATGTTGTTGTTTTTAAGATATTCAATTAATTCCCATTGATCTATACCAGCAAATCAAATATTGAAATTAGTATAAGCATTTTCCTTATAAACATCCACATTAATTATATTTTCTATTAAAATTATGTGAAAATAAGAAATAATCAGAAATCAAAATCAAACCTAAGTGCATGATAAATCTAAAACACTAAAAGAGAAATCCCTGAGACTTGCCACACTTAAACAAATATCATATTCACTAGAATTTTTTATTTACTTTGTAACTAATACAATATGAATAAAATCAATTATTGAAATCCAAACTATGTAAAATAGAGAACTACATAAAAATTTGAATATAAAAGAAAGATTGATATTACATTTACTATTTTTAGATTTGACAAGACAAGAGGGAAGATGTTTTTTTAATTTATATTTCTCATTCTCTATAACATAGTCCTTAAAATGGCTATTTATTAATTTTTTGACGATTCATATTAGGAAATAGGATATCAAAGCTTGGAAAAACACTATTGGCAAATTTCAAACCCTTGTGGCATCATGTCTTTTCTTCAGTTTGTTGGCACTATTCAGGTTGATTTTCGAAATCTGTTTTACCTTAGGGTACTACACCTTCTCTTTTAGATGATTTTTGTGGATGTTTTATCCGCGTTTCAGTGCACAACTATTTCATTTGCTTCTCGTTTTCTTGAAACCTTAGCTTTAGTTTTGACACAACATTGATTTAGAAAAAGTTGTTATAAAGATGGATTGGACAACACCAATCACTCTCCACCGAGTGATTGAGATTAGCCTACGTTCCAACTCTTTGAAGAGAGCTCAAAATACATATAGTTTTCCTACCTAGGTTTGTGTGTGCACCATCATGACCATTCTAGAATATAATGCAATATTTAGATTTTGAAACTGGACAACATGTAACTTTGACCTTACGTAGTTACTGAGGCATAGATCTAGATCTGCCCCCTTTCGAGGTTTTAGGATGTGTATGCTTTTTTGATAATTTGTCAAGAGATTGCCAATCAATTTTTAAAGTTTTTGTTAAGTAGAGAGTGAATGACCAAATAATTTCCAAGTGAGTAAGATCCAAGGCTTGACATATATTTATAGATGACTCTTAGATTTTTCCCCACACAATTGACATATTCAACATGTTTAGGCCAACCAAATGGAAACATTTGAATTCAAATATTATTCATTAAAATCTCTTGGGTGATGTCGGTGGAGACAAATATCTGTAACAAATTACAAAAACCCGACTATTAACAACATTCTCTAGAAATAAAAATTAGTATTCTAAAATATGATGACAATCTACTTAAAATTATAAAATGTTCTTACATATATTAATAAGATTTTAAATATATATTTAATATTAAATTTAGTTATAAATAAACAATATATATACAAAAATCAATATATACACATAAATCTAAATATCTTAAAATGTGTCAAAATTAATATCATCAAATATCTAATACCAAATTTAATTATTCACATATATAATTTTATTTTGATATTTAAACACAAATTATTTCATTTACCCCCCTTAACGTGGGATACGTTTCACGACCCATTGTTCTATTTTGAAGTTGAATCATCTCAAGCATAATATCGGGGCGTCATATCAAGCATCATCGGATAATATTGGGGCGTCCATAGCTAAGGGCTTCAACAAATCTCTGCATTGTTTCATTTTCATTGATGTTGATCTTCAAAATTCACTAGTAGCAAACTTTTTACGCTCGAACAATTTGACCGGTATAGGGAGCTTCTGTTGGCATTTTCGTCGAGCATTATTTCCAGCCGGACCTGTCTCTTTGAAATGTACAGACCATTAAGAAGTAAATGGCACGTTCTTTAGAGATTGCAGGTATGTTTTAGACGGTTAATGGTTAAATCATTTACATATATAATATATTATTATATTTATCTACGTTAATCCATGAACACCAAACAAAATGTGCTGTCCGAATCTCAACATCTGGTCAGGACTCGGCTGTGCAGTGCAAGGCATTTATGTCAAAAATTTGTTGAAGCATGCCATGAACTATCTCAGATTCTCTTCTTACTTTTGTTGAACTTTGAAAAAACTGAAGCAACAATGCTTGCACATCTAAAACAGGTTCGAATTTATTTAAGAACTTGATCTTTTAAGTTGTTCGAGTCTACGATACATTTGTCACTTAGGTGTGGGAGCAAATCAATAGCAATCTTGTCAAAGTTTAAAGAAAAAGAGAAAAGACTCTGGAGATAACTTCTTAGCTAATTCCAAGAATTTCAGATGTCATGAAAGAATATATATGATTATTTTTATGTTTAGAGGAATTTTTAGAACTTATTTCTTCAATCCAAAGGTAACTCATTGTATTAATCCAAAGACACAGACCCAAAGCAACTACCATTAATGCTATTGTTTCAATTAGGGAAACGAAAATACAAGTTACCTTGTTTCAGCAGTCTCCAAACTCCATTTCAAGAGCACGTTCCCTTTATTATTTAGAAATTGAATGCAAAATGCACTTTCATGCTTGACGGAGTCATCAAAAGATGATATCACAAATTTATATTTGTATGATTTTTGTGATTATTTCATAGATAAATAATAATATAGTACTTAATAATTGAGAAAAATTATTATGGAATAGGGGATTTTCCTATATATTTGAGAGGGATATTTTTCTTATATAATATTTTTTTAAGAATTTTGGTTGTATTTTTAACTTAAAAATATAAAAATAAATAAAATATAAAAGAAATGGAAAGAGGGTGAGAAATGCACAACATAATGAACACAAATAATCACTTTGATTTTCTCAAGAAAAATAAATTTTATCTTTTCATATGTAAATGGTTCGATTAAATGATGTATGTTATGACAATAAAAAAGGAGAAAAAAGAACAAAAATCTTCAACAAATATAATTATATGGAGAATAAAAATTGCACTTCAATACTCATGTCATAAAATTTAATTCACATGTAATCATAAATGATAAGGATTAAATTTATATCTATTTTATAAATACCAAAAAATAATAATAAAAATTAAAAATGAATAAATTTTCATAAAAGAAATATTGTTATTTCATACACTCCAAAATTTCATTCCTTTAATATAACTTCCATAGAATCTAAAACACTTAAAATTGAAGAAAACCTTCATCATAATAAAGAATAAAAACCCTCATACAAATAATTTCATTTATTCTATTCAACTTTATTTGAAAGGTAGTTCAATAACTACCATTACAATCTAATTTGGTTTATAATTTTTAGTTAATGCAATTATATTTATTTTTTTTAAATATTAATTATTTTAAAAATATATATATTTAAAATGATATATTCCATCATTTTATGAATTTTATAGATATAAATATAGTAATTTATTTTAAAACAATTAAATTACCTTGAAATTTGTAAAGGTAATTTAATATTTGTTATATGCCCACACAAAACTATAAAAATAAAAATAAATAGTTTTATATTTCAAATGACAAATTATTCATTGTGTCTCTAGATTGTGACAACTAAATTACAGGTTTCCAAAAATGACAGAATTTATCAATTAAAAAAGAAGTATTATGCATCTCATGGTGTATGTAGGCTATGGACATAAATTTGTATGTTTCATCTAAGCTAAATAAAATCTTAGTAATAGTACTATCCTTGTAACAATTATACTTGTATAAATTGTACATGTCTACAAATAAATTCTATTAACATGGATTCCAGATAATAATTCTTTTTCAATTAAATAAAGGCAATTAATTGTATCAAATGAAAGAAATAATTTGACATTGCAAATAAGATCTTAGTGATTTAAAAAATAAATAAAATATTGTTTTTTAAGTATTTATCTATTATCACCAACTCAAAATTATTTTGTGTGTAATTTTTAAATTAAAAAAAAAAATGCATCAAATATATGTGTTTAAACAAATTACTTATAAAAAATATACTTAATAACAAAATTTTACAACCAAAAAAAATACTTCAATATATTAAAAAATAAAATTTATAACTCATTTCAAATATTATATCATAACTACAATTTTTAAAAACAAAATTATAATATAAATTAAATGTCAATAAATTTATATATTTATAATCCCAATATTTACTGCAAAATTCTTCTCAAAAATCAAAATTCAAAAATCTTTGAAAAGCTATGCACTACACAAAAACAAAATTAATATAAATCATCAATTTCAAGTCCAATTGAGTCAACTTTTCCAACGTAGGCAATTTTAATTGACCTTTGTTCTAATATGAACAACTTCTATTGTGAACAACTTTAGTTGACTCTTTGGTGGTATTGAAGTCTAGACCTTGCACGATGTGAGATTTATAATTTTAATTTTTTAAGGAAGGAAGGGGTGTATGAACTTGGTAGAAAACAAAGTATTAACTTTAACTTGGTTGTTAGTTGTTGATTTTAGGAGATGATTCCGAAATTTTTTACTGCATAATTTATCAGCGTAAAATACATCTCACCAAATATAATGAATAGGGTTATAAATTGATCATTTCAACTTTTTTTTAATATACTCTCATTTATCGTAAAATAACGGAGATTTGGAATATTGTATAATGTATAAGTATTTATAAAAGTTTTAGAATATCATCTTTTGTAAATTAATAAATAAAAAATAATTAGTTATAACTAATATAAGTTAAAGAGAAAGATGATTTTTTTTAATGAGGTCGAAATTATAATTTTTGAAAACATTTCCATAAACATCTAAAAATAAATTTTTTGAAAAAATTAAAATTAAATATTTAGTAATCTATATAAATAAATCTCAAATTTAAATATACAAAAAATTGTTGTATTTTAATGAAATTAAAACTAAGAAATAATGTTAAATTAAAACTCATAAAAAATAAATAAAAAATAAAAATCAATCATAATTTTTTTTCTTTTAAAAATAGATTATAAGTGATGATGTGAAACATGAACAAAAATTATAGATATAATTATTCCAAAACTTCAAATTTATTTATATAGATTGTAAAAGCATAAACTTTACATCGGACACTTTCTTATTTCCTTAATTTCTGAATAAAAATATATATACAATAATAATATGTACAAAATGATAATTATATAATATCAACAAAATATCATTAAAAATAATTAAAAGATGACACAAATACTTTTATAAAATAAATGAATATTAAACATTACATGTCAATTTTACTATTTTCTTTACTTAAAAATAAAAATATTTTCTTGAAAAAAAATGATTATGTAATTGAAAAAAAGTTAATATTTAATAACTATATATATAATTTTTTTTATGTTATTATATTTTTTAGATTTGTCAATTGATATATATTGTTTCATTTAATGTATGTTTTAATTTTTTAAGGCACATAGACCAACACAAATTAATGGACGAAAGTGACAAGTATTGGTGGGTTAAAGTGACAAGTAGAGGTGGGCTATTATACTAGGACTTGGATGTGAGTGCATGTATGGAATGAGTTGGAGAGCCTTCATATCAATGGTCGCTGTGAAAGGTCAATTTTGTGAATCAACATAGAAGAACAATATGTCAAAGCTACATATTATTGTATTGAATTATTGAATTAGATGATGTCAAATCTAGACTATATTAAATTATATAGTGTCAAATCTAGACTATATTAAATTATATAGCTGATGTCAAATGTATAAGTAAAAGCTTTGATTTCCTGCATGTTAAACTCCCACTCACTCAAATCGAGTCTCTTTCGTTAGTTGACCCCATGCACCATGAAAATGACCCCAAGCTATTAATAAAACAAAGAGATTTGAAACGCGGTATTCTGAAATGAAACACCATGGCAAGGAAACAATGAAAAGTAACTTATACGTACTAATGAGTAGCATAGAGCATATGGAATATTCTTAGAAGAGTTCCCTTCCTTTACAAATAAATGGATGCAAATCAAATATGCATCGTATTTATTTATCAATATTGTAAATAAATTTAATCACATTTGAAATGGTAATATCAGATTTAATTGTTCTCTGTTAATGGGTCGAAGGTTTTGTTTAAAATATTGAGATGTATTAGTAAAATAGATTGAGTGTTTTATTTTTTAGTTTTTTCAAACTATATTTTGATGGAGTAGTTAGGGGAAATTTAAGGGCATATGATAGAATTAATTTCTCGCTACAAGATTGATCGAGTGATTATTAAAGGTGACTCCAAAGTGATTATTCAAGCCGTAAAGAATCAAAAAGCAGTATTTTAGAATATCAACACTATTCTCAACTATGGTTGGGAATTGCTAGATAATTTACACTTTTGGAAAGCATCCCATTGCTTCCGTGAAGCAAAATCCACATCATATATGTTGGGCAATAAAGGAATCAACCAACATGATGATCTAATCGTGGACAATGATTGGGGAAGTTGGGACACTTAAAAAGGCGGCATACTTTTGGGGAATTGGGGAGGTGTTCCACCTCATGATGGATATGTCGCCCATCATTAGATTGCATTCCCCTTGCGAGGCCCATGTCACACACATGGCACTCTCCCGTCGTCATTTTATTGAATGCGAGTGTGGTGAATAATACAAGTTTGAAGTTTGTTTATCTTTCTCGCCTCTATTCTCAAACATTTCATCCTACTCTATCTTATTGCCCTATGCTTCCATGGATCCCATGCTTCAAATTACACTCAATGAACGCCTATTACAGGTAGAGGCAACGAAGAAGGAAGTGACCTTCAGAGGATATGTATCTGACTCACACCTTAAATGCATTTTCATCATCCATTATGGTAATGTTATGCAGGCGATCAAAGAAGTTATTTGACAGGTTGTGTTGGACATGATTTGAAGGGTGAAGGTTAACTCTCTATTAGCGTCAACTTTCATTGGCAATTTCCTTCTCTTCTCATAGGACAAATTAAAAATGTTGGTAGTTGCTAGTCAAATTGTGCATCTGACGTTTATGAATGGTTTGGAGGATGCAATGGAGGCTTTTTTATGATGATCAATGCTCACTCCCTTCTCCACACACCATGAGTTAGGGTCGGTCCCTCTATGGACATTTCATGAGCTGGAAGCTAGGTTTTATGTGGTGGTGGAGCACTTAGAGCATGTGCAGTCATGTCTGAAGAAACCTAGCCCAGAGGGTCATTTTATTCTTGATCTGGACATGGAGGAAATTTGGGTGCCCATGGCTTTGATGGAGGCAACATTAAGATGGAGGTCTTCTTCAAAGGTTGTTACAGCAGTCAAATGCCTTCTTAGGCTTTTGGCGGGACCTCTTTAGCAGGGTCCTCCTCTAGGAGTAGCAGTCAGTTTTCAAACTCCTTGCATGTTGGTCACTGTGCAAATGAGGACCCATTTGGATGGTGTGGGAGGGTCATCCTAAAATGCAGAGTTTGTAGGTGGAAGCATTATCATTGGAAGATGACTCCAATGAATGTTGGAGGTGCTAGACATGCACCAAGTGGAAGCATTACTGAGGTAGACGAGTTAAACGAGGGATATGGCAAACACAACTTTTCTACTGATTAGGTGGCGGCTAGTGGCTCCACCACTATTGGTGGTGGTGACAATGGTGAAGTCATAGTAGATTTCTAGACGAGGGTGTAGCCCTTTATTTTCATCATTATTTTCTTTACGTTGTCACCCTCTAGGGATTTTTTTGGTTTCTTTTTGTTTTGGTGGCCCTTTTGGCTGGTTGTTCTCTTTTTGTATCCTTCCCTAGAAGGTTTTTCTGAAGGGTTTTGTACCAATTTTTTTAAACTTATTTTTCTCATTTAATAAAAGGTAGATGGACCCCCCAACCCTCATCATCTACCCAAAAATATTACATTTAATTGTTAATTAATTTTTTTGCTATAAATAATTGAAAATTGAAAAATATGATTTCACATAAATTTGAAGATATTCGTCAATATTATATAATGTAAAACAAGTCCACATAGTAAGATAAAATAAACCTAAAATTTTTGACGTAAATAAGAACTCTCATAGAATCATCCAAATGCTTGCAGAAAAATAGGTCCATCCTTGAAACTTTGAGGTTGGACCTAGCAAACAACAAATAACCAAAAATTAATTATATGTAGACATAGTTATATGAATATGAATAGTTGCAGTACAAGAGTAATTATTAGAACACCTATTGTAGAACTTATGCTACTAGAAAAATTGATTGTCAATTAATTTTCCAATGTTTTATTCCTCAAATATTGGTTTCTTAGCAAGCTTTTCCTATTTATTCTTAGTTACATATAATAATGCATCAATCATATGTGATTTCATTTTAAGATATTCATTTACTTCCCATTTATCTATATCATTAAATCCATAATGAAAATGAAAATAACCATTTCCATTATGAACATCTGCATTCATTATATTTTTCATTACAATTATATGAAAATAAGAGAAAATCATAAATAAAAACCAAAACCTAAAGTTGCAAATAAATATAAAACTCTAAGAAAAAAATATGAAACCTTAAGGGAGAAATACCTACAATTTTTCACACTCAAAACAAATCTTAGGTTCACTAATTTGATTTATTTATTTTATAACTATTACAATCTAAACAAGATAAAACTATTGAAATCCAGAGTATGCAAAATAGGAAATTTACCATAAAAATATAAATGTGAAAGAGAGATTGATCTTGTGGTTATTATTCTTAAAATTGACAAGACAATGGAGAAGACATTGCATTTACCTTATTTTTTTTATTTATACTACTCACTACCTACATCATAGTCCTTAAAATGGCTCCATATTATATTTATAGCTATACGGATAAGGAAATAGGACCTCAAACCTAGCCATAATATTGTCGGTAAAGCTTAGACACCTGTGGCAGTTGATACTATGCTCTATTTAATGGCACTAACCTATTGATTTTGACGGTCTATTATATTCCAAAGCATTGCTCCTTCTCTTTTAGATTACTTTTGGTTATTTTTTAATCCTCTATCCTTTTTGAAAATCTTTGATTTATTTTTATTTGTATTGAAAACTTTACTTTACTTTTGACACAAGCTTGACTTGGAAAAACATGCTAGAAAGATAGGTTGGACAACCTTAATCTCTCAACTCTAAGTGATTTACAGTTGACTACATTTAAATACTCCAAAAAGGGCTAAAACTATATGTAGTTCTTCCACCTAGGTGTATTTTTGCACAATCATGATAATACTAGAATGTGATGCAATATTTAGATTTTGACACATGATAACTGATGTAGAAAAAAATAGGCCAACCTTCTGGAGGCCATAACTTTTGACTTGTAGCTCCGTTTGAGCTCTTCCACGCGTCAAAATGACCATCTCAAAAAGTTTGATACTTCCATAAGCCTCTCTATCCACTTAAAATTGTTTCAAATATTTTTTGAGGCCATACATGGTCATCTGAGGGTTCAAAATTACCGTTTAATGATATTTTTCAAGAATTTTCTATTTTTAGAAATTGTATTATTTTAGGACCAAACATCAACTTCAATTGAATTTCATCTGATAGGATAATTTTAGCATTCAGGATATTTTTTAAAAAAATAGAGATTCACATGCTTACATGCGAAACTTACTATAAATAGCATCTACTAAAAAAAAAAAATTGTTAGATTTTAGTTTTTTTTCAATTTTTTGCAATTCAAATCTAATTTTGAGTAGAGGCTTATTTAAGCATGGTTTGGGTTTGTAATTATTTCAAGTCATTCAATACGAATCAATTCTAAGTATTATTTCAGATCTTGGCCTATTGGTAATTTTATTATCTTGATAGTTTTCGAGTTCATTAATAACATGCAACTTTGACATTGTGTTATTATTCAACCATCGATCTAGGTCTGCTCCTTTTAGGGTTTTTTGGATGTGTATACTTTTGTGATAATTTTTTAAGAGAGTGCCAATGGATTTCTCAATCTATTTGTCAAGTAGAGAGTGAAAACCCAAGTAATTCCTAAGCAAGTAAAACCTTAGCCTTGGTTTGTATTTATAGATAACTCATGGATTTAGAGTGAGACAAGCTAATGTCATTGTTTCAATTGGAAAATGAAAATACAAGTCACCTTGTTTGAGGAGTCTACAACCTCCATTTGAGAATGAGGTTCCCTATATTATTTATAAATTGAATGCAAAATGCACTTTGATGTTTGATGGAGTCACCAAAAGATGATATCACAAATTTATGTCGTTATGATTATTTCAAATATTTTAGATACTCTCTCAATAGATAATAGAATAATGTTCAATAATTGTAAAAAAATTACCATGGAATAAAGGATTCCTCTCTATGTTTGATAGGGGTACCTCTCTTATATGATAATTTTAAAGAGGTTTTTATTGTATTTTTAATTTTTAAAATATAAAAACAAATAAAATATAAAAAAAAATGAAAAGAAGGTGAGAAATGCACAACATGATGAACACAAACAACCACTATAATTTTTCCAAAAAAGATAGAAACAAAAATATATTTTATCTTTTCACATAAAAATAGCTAAGTTAATTGATGTATGTTATAACAATAAAAAAATAAAAATAAGAACAAAGCCAATGATTATAAAATTCACACTTCAATATTCACATCATAAAATTTAATTCATATGTAATCATAAATAATAAAGATTAAATTTGTATTTATTTTATAAATAAAAACAAAAAATATTAATAAATAAAAATGAATCAATTTCCATGGAATAAATATTGTTCTCTCACACACTCCAAAATTTCACTCCTTTAACATAACTTCAATAGAATGTAAAAAACCTCAAATTTGAAGAAAACCTAAACGGTACAATTTAAACTCACTGCCAATAAAATCATGGATCTTATAGCTTCAATATTTACTACAAAATTATTTAAAAAAAAAATCCTTGCAAATCTATGCACTACACGAAAACAAAATTAATATAAATCATCGACTTCTCAGTCCAATTGAGCCCACTTTTCCAATGTGGGCAGTTTCAATTGCCCTTTGTTCCAATGTAGGCAGTTTAATTGCCCTTTGTTCCAATGAAGACAACATTAATTGACTTTTGCTGGCATTTTCAAATGGTATAAACGTTAGACAATGTGGGATTTTTAATTTTAACTATTTTTGAAGCAAGGAAAAGGTGTATGAATTAGTGTTTCGAGAGAAAACAAGGTGTTAACTCCAACTTGGTGTTGGCTCCATGAGATGATTTTAGAATTTACCCGTTGCATAATTTATCATCCCACTTCTGCTAAAATAAGAGGGATTTAGAATATTGTATAAGAATTTATTAAAGTTTTGGAAAATCATCCAATCAACACATAAGAAAACAAATAGTTGTGACTAGTATAGTGTAAGGGGAAAGATGTTTTTCTTTTTATGGGGTTGAAATCCAAAAATAAAACTCTTAAAAAATTATAATTACAAATGTAATAATTTATGTAAATAAATTTTAAATTTAAATATGCAAGATAATCGTTACATTTTATTGAAATTAAAATTTAAAAATATTATTAAATTAAAATAAAAAATTAATTATAAGTTTTTCATTTAAATATGGATAATGAGTAGTGATGTGAAACATCGAGTAAAATTTTTGTATATAATTATTTCAAAAACTTAAAATTTATTTGTATAAAATGTGAAAGTATAATTTTTTTATGAAAAACAACACTTACATCTCACATTTTCCCATTTCATTAACTTTAAAATAAAAATACATGAACCATAATAATATGTACAAAATAATAATTATATATAATCAACAAAATATCATTAAAAATAATTTAATTATATAACACAAATATTATTATAAAATAAATGGCCAATAATTTTTTATTTTATTTTTTTAATTGTTTTAAATGCACAAAAACCAACACAAATTAATGGACGAAAGTGACAACTATAGGTGAGCTAAAGTGACAACTATAGGTGGGCTATTAAAGGGGCTTTATTCAATTTTGTCAAAGCTAAATATTATTGAATTAGATGATTTTAAATCTATACTATATTAAATTATATAGCTGATGTCAAATCTAGAAGTAAAAGCCTTGATTTAATGCATGTTAAACTCCCACTCCCTCAAATCGAGTCTCTTTCGTTAGTTGACCCCATGCACCATGAAAAGGACCCCTTGCTATTGATAAAACAGAGATTCTAAATGAGGTATTTAGAGATGAAACACCACGCCAATGAAACAATGAAAAGTAACTTACACGTACTACCTATTCACTAGCATAGACCATATGATACATTCTTACAAGATTCCCTCTCGATGTAAGTCAAACATGCATCGTATTTATTTATAAACACTATACTAAATTTAATCATATTTGAAACAATAATATTAAATTTAATTTTTAATTAGTTTTTCTTGTTATAAATAATTGTTTTGAAAAATATGATATTATATAAAATATGATATCATGTAAAATATTATTTCATATAAATTTGAAAATAGTTATTAATATTATATAATGCAAAATAAATTTTTTAATCTAAATAAGATTTTGTTAGAATCATCTAGATATTTGCAAAAAAATAAGATCATCTTTGAAACTTTGAGGTTGAACCTAGCAAACAATAAATAACCAAAAGTTAATTATACGTAATTATAGGTATAATAATATGAATAATTGCATTAGGAGTAATCGTTTGAACACTTATTATAAAATTTATGATTCTAAAAAATTAATTAGCAATCAAAATTTCAATGTCTTATTCCTCAAATATAAGTTTCTTAGTAATTTTTTTCTATTTATTCCTAATTACATATAACAATGCATCAATCGTATATGGATTCATTTTAAGATATTCAGTTAGTTCCCATTAATCTGTATCATTAAATCCATCATGAAAATCAATATAATCATTTCCATTATGAGCATCCACATTCATTATATTTTTCATTACAATAATGTGAAAATAAGAAAAAATCATAAATCAAAACCAAATCCTAATGTAAGATAAATCTAAAACTCTAAGAAAGAAATATGAAACCTTAAGGGAGCAATACCTATGATTTCTCGCACTCAAAACAAAGATTGGTTTCACTAGATTGTTTTATTTATTTTATGACTAATAGAATTTAAATAAGATAAAACTGTTGAAATCCAGAGTATGTAAAATAGGAAATTAACCATTCAAATATAAATTTAAAAGATAAATTGATATTACAGTTGTTATTCGTAAAATTAATAAGACAATTGGGAAGAGATTGCATTTATCTGTTTTTTTAATTTATACTACTCACTACCTGCATCACAGTCCTTAAAATGGCTCTATATTAGCTCTATGACCATATGGATAACGAAATAGTCCCCTTAAAATTATATAAAATATTGTCGATTAAGCTTAGGTACATGTGGCAACAAGTACTATCCTCTATCTAATGGCACTATTCCTATTGATTTTGTTGGTCTATTCTACCTTAAATCATTGCACCTTCTCTTTTAAATTATTTTTGCATATTTTTAATCTTTTGTCCTATGTACAAATATTTGATTTGTTTTTTCTTGTCCTAAAAACCTATCTTTACTTTTGACACAAGATTGACTTTAGAAAAAGGTGATAGAAAGATGGGTTGGACAACACCAATCTCTCCTCACTAAGTGACTAAGAGTTACCTACATTTCAATACTCCAAAGATGGATCAAACTACATGTAGTTCTTCCACCTAGGTGTTTTTGTGCATCATTGTAATCATACTAGAATGTGATGCAATGTTTGTATTATGACATGATAACATGCAAATTTGACATTGTGTTATTATTCAGACATGGATGTAGGTATTCTCCTCTTAAGATTTTTCAGGATGTGTATACTTTTGTGATAATTTCTTAAGAGAGTGTCAATGGATTTCTCAATCTTTTTGTCAAGTAGAGAGTGAAAAACCAAGTAATTCTCAAGCAAACAAGACCTTAGGCTTGGTTTGTATTTATAGATGACTCTTGGATATTTTCCCCCATATTTGACATATGAAATGTGTTTAGGCCAATCAAATGGAAACATTTAAATTTGAAAAGTAGACATTATAAATCCCTAGACATTATTGGCTAAGGTGGAAATTTACAAAAAACTAGAAGCATCTAACTATTTTTGACACCGTCTAGAGAGAGAAAATTAATGATCTAGAATATGGTGAACGTTGCTTACGATTATAGAGTGTTCTTTCATAGACTAAGAATATCCTAAATATGTATGATAGTAAATTGGGTTGGCCAATCAAAGTAGATAGGTAAATGGGTAGTAAAACATTTTTATAAGAATTATATGTGTGAACACAATTTCAAATATGTCAAGATATGTTGAAATTGATGTTAGAAAATGTGTTATACCAAATTTACGTGTCTACACATATAAATTTTTATTTTATAGCCCATCCGGCTACCTTAAGTGGATGAGTGTAGTAAGTGGCAAGTAGGAGGTCTCGGGGTCCATTCCCCCAAGCTGGCTACCTCTGACTGTTAAGCCTCACTTGGTGTCCCCGACGGGTCAGGCACACTAACCTATGTAACCGAAGGGTTTGAAGGGTAGCCACTGATAAGTAACTTGTAGGTGTGAGCACTTATTATTCCTTAAAAAAAAATTTATAAACATTAGTTATTTCATTCACCCACCTACTGTAGAATATTAGGTTTCAAGTCCCATAGTTCCATTTTCAAGCTAAATCAACTCTCTCCTATAAATATGAGCTTCTAACAAATCTTTGACTTGTGTCATTTTGATTGTTGGTGATCTTTCAATTTCTATTAACAATGAGTTTAGGCTCATGCACTTTAACTAGTATAGGGAGCTTGTATTAGCATTTTCATTGCATTATTCCCAACATTTCTTATCACTTTGAAATGTACAGACCAATAAGAAGTAAATGTAGAATTTTTTTTTATTGAAGAGCATATCTCTATATTAATCAAATAAGGATATGGTATAATGTTAATCATACCAAAAATGTGTGTGGAGAAGTCCACCCCATGAGCAAAATCATACCAAGGGCAAAAATAGCTTAGGAAAAGTCCAAAAGGTGGTCAATAAATGACCACACACACAAAAAGAAACATCACATCAATAGTTTAATAGCTAAGCAAAGAGAGCAAGGAACATAAAGCAATAAAGAGGACTATTGAGCAAGCACAATAAACATGGACATCGGGGGAGGTAGTGGAAATGACGGGTCCTAAGGCTTATCATCCCATCCTCCTAGAGTAGGAAGATCTTCATCTACAGGTAAGGTTTACAAACCATTATTTTATTGAGATTCTAATGGCTCATCTTAGTTTCTTTTTGAAGAGATTGCCAGAGTTATTCGCATAAACTTTTCTTGAGGGAGACCCCAACCCTTGATGTCACCATCATGAATTGGGGGAGGAGAGCCTCAACTACTACCATCACTTGCAGATCTAGAAGAGCCACTCAAACCACCACATCATGGGGAAGACCAATAAGGTGGTGACCAATGAGGAGAATGACTCATGTGTCTAGTTTTAGAACATTGTTGGAATGGTCCACACCCTCATCCTTAGGGAGGTGTAGGATACCATGGAGTCTCAGGAGGTTCATGGCTAACTGCACTTTTTTGTGTCCAATGATAGTATTCTACACAGTGTTAAAGCATTTGGCCCAAACCCCATGTCTGGGATGAAGATTCCATCTAAGGTTAAGCATTTCATCTAGTATATGTTGAGGGATAGTAAATTATAACCTAGACGAGGAGAATATCAGGTGAAGGGGGTGGCCATAAGCCAATGCCAATCCTTCCACCAAGGAACAAGGGAGTTGACCCCTATTTTGTGCAAATATTCATTAGGTATGGAACCTTGAATTTCTATTATAGCCTCTACATCTGATTTATTTAAATAAAATTTGTTCTGAAGTTACTACCAAGTGAGCCAAGCCCAATTCTCCTTGAAAAAGAGATGACTTATAAGTTTCACACCTTTTTTGGAAAACCTTAACCCTTTAACCCAAGGGACTAAGGCAAAGGGAACATTGTGAAAATTTAAGCAAATGACCACCAAAGAGATTGGGAATTAATGGAGAGATCATTACTGAATCCCTCTCCTACCCAAGTAAGATAAGGTTTAAGCTTCTCCCATGCTTCACATAGGCTTTAAAACACAAAGGTACCCTTGATTTTAATTGACACTGGGGTAGTGAGAAGGGAGTGAAGTCCCAGGCCTTGCTAAGCCTTTCTACCACATGAAATCCCCTAAGAAATACAACTGTGTAGAAGAATATTCCAAGCTTCATCCCCAACAAGACCTCTAATAATCCATTTGACACCAAGAGTAAGGCCTTGAATTTTAATCTCTAAGAGACCTAGACCACTAGCTTCCTTGGGTCAGTGACATATGTTCCAGGAAACTCTATGGAAGCCCTTTTGACCCTCAAAATAGCCCATAGAAAATATCTTAGGAGGTTTTCTATATTGTTGTAAGCGAAATCAGAAGGGACTTAACTAGAAGAATAATAAACATGAGTAGCTACCAAAACTTTAAAACAAATCTAAAATTTTCCAGCAAGAGATAAAGGCTTTGTGATCTACAAAGATTTTTTTCACTCTTTGCACCATATAAGACCATAGCTCAGAGGGAGTAGATCAAAAATTAAAAGGGATGCCAAGAAACTTAAATTTCACCCCTGGATAAAATTACTACCATTGATATCCCTCTAGACAAAGAGGTTTGGGAGCGACTGGTGGTAGCATTGAGTCTTTCTCCATTGGATAGATGAGCCTAAAGCCAAACAAAAAAATATGGAGACACTCCATAGCATTCTTAACTGGCTCTTCTTCCTTTGAAGAGTGAGAAAAGATTCATCTATGAAATGGCCATTCAAAATTTATTTGCTAGAATGAGAGAGGGAAATGTCTTCCACCAAACCCTTGACAATGTAGTTAGCTAAAAGGTAGTTAAGCCTTCTATTTCTAACACATATAAAGAAGGGGATAAAAGGCATCTTTGTCGAATATAATGATGAAGTTCAAACGAAGAAGATTGGGTGTCATTGATTGTAATTGAAGCCCCAACATCATAAAAGAGCATATTGATCACTTGAATAAATTTGGGGTAAAAACCAAGGTCCTATAGCATGGCCATAATGAAGGGCAACTCAATATGATCATAGGCCTTCTCAAAATCAATCTTGACAAATAGAGTATTTTTTATTAAAGAGCTTAGCCCATTCCATACCTTCCCAAATGACAATGACATTATCCATAATGAATATGTGCTGAATAAAGCTAGTTTGTTCACGAGCCTGACAATTAAATGACGAATATGCTTGACTCTGAGGGCTAAAGCCTTATAAATAATATTGTAAGAGATGTTGAGAAAAGTAATATGCCTCTAATTGGTGATAATTTTAGGATCACTATAGCCTTGGGAATAAATTTAATATTACCCTGATTTATAAGGGGTCCCAAAGAGTTAGTTAAAATAGCTTTAAAATATACTTTATGAAGATCAAGGCAAACAATATCCCAAAGGGTCTGGTAGAACTCACATGAGAAACTATCAATTCTTGGAGCTTTGTCAACTGCCATTTTCTTAACAACCTCATGGAGATCATTGAAAGATAAGGGCCTATCATAGGCAATCCTTTAAAAATTAAAAAATTTACATGGTACCAATTGGAGGCATTGATGGAGAGCCACCTCCCATTCTAGAGAGGAAGCTTGTGCTTAAAAAATAACATTGTAATGATGAACAAAACCTTGTAGAATGTCAAGAAGTTTGGTAATCCAAGCATTTCTTTCCTTGATAAATTTAATTCTATCAGCATCTCTCCTGGAGCGGAGAAGGGAAAAAAAGTCCATAGAGACTTTGTCTCCTATTTTCAACCAGTGCATATGATATCTTAGTTTAGATCCTCTACTTTGTGAGCCTCCTCAACTTGGATGTTATGTCTCCAGTGTGCTACTTGAGTTTGAAGTTGAACATTGAAAGGAGACAACTCCAGTTCTTGTAAAAATTGAAGATATTCATGGTTTGTATAATTATGCAGATGTCATCAGAAAGAGGTTGCTTATTTACCATAGTTCTAAACAAAGGTGGAAATGTGAGGAAGAGCATCTAACCACCAGTGGATCTAACCAATATCTCCCTCTAGTAAAAACACTAGGTTATAACTTTTGACAATATGCCCCACTATTCCTTTCTGTTTAAGGTGAGAAGTATTGAGATAAAATTGAGTGGAGGAAGGCTTCACTTGAGGTTTGGTCTACTCAATATTAAATTAGATAGGGTGATGATCTGATAAAAAAGTATTAGGGATGATTGATATTGGCCTATCATGCACCAGGGCAAAAAAAAGATCATATTTAGCTAGCAAAGCTTGGTCAAGCCGCTAAATCACACTATCTTCTCCCTATAAAAAATTGGACCAAGTGAACTAGGGGGTGGCTTAGGTTTTCCTCCGATGGTGATTATGATCAAACACCCCGAGTTTGTTACACATTTAAAACTAGGATTCACTCTCACTAGCACCCACTGCATTGGAAGGCATCCTTATTTATCTTCAGCTAATTATACCATGTTAAAATTGCCATAGAGGATCATATGCACGTTTGGAAGTGAGTTGGTCAACCATCTCCACAAAGTGACACATTCCATAACATTATTAGGGGTGTACAAGTTAACCAGCCCAATGATGTAATTATTAAATTCAAAAAGGGTCCACACCACTTGGTGGGTGGGGTCCGATCCTCAAGAAATTATATTCTAGAAAAAGATCTAGATCCAAAAAAGTGATGGCCCCACCATGCCCAGTACCTTGACATATGGCCCTAGACTAAATTATTCATGTTGCATTCTGCAATAAGAAGCTATAAATCTTAACCTCTTTTAAGTAGAAAATTTTTATACTATTACAAAGCTGATGATTGTTTCTGATCGCATATTTACGTGGAGGACCAATAAGGCCCAAAACATTCCAAGAGTAAACAATCATTGGGAACTATCGAGGTACATGTCATTTTCCTCTATGAGATATTCTAGTGCAAAAAACCTATTAAACATATTGTTGGGCATTCAATCATTCATTTTAAATGGTTGTCTCTCATGAGCCATATATTCCTCTTCCTCAGGGGATGCAGAGGGACCGTGGAAGTCTCAAAACACTGATTTGCAATCTAGGGTAACCAAACTCCATTCTTCCTCTAAAATATTCACCCTAAAAGAGGGTTGTGATGGTGTAGATGAGGGTGGTGCCTCAACCAGAGAAGCCACTACTTGTGGAGTATGTACAAGAAGAGCTAAAACTTTATTAGGCAAAGTAGTTTTACCAGTAGAAGTTGAGGCATGGTTGTTCCCAACAGGTTTGTATGAAGAATCTTGTGGCATGCCACCACATTTTGAAGAGTTATTTATTTTGTTGGTGACTATGGTCCAACCATCATTATTGCAACATTGAGGTTTGGCTTCAAATCCACCCTTTTCTTGAGAAGCAGGGGGTGCATGCACCATCAGAGGACATTCATGGATCATATGGTCTGAGGACTGGCATTGCAAGCAAGTATTTGGGAGATTGATATTTCAAATATGCTAAGAAAATCGATTAGTGCCAATTTGAATATCAATGGAGTCTTTCAAGTCTCGAGATAAATCCACTTCAACACAAACCTTCTTTTGGGGAGGAGCCATAAAGAACTTGGTTTGCTTATGGCATATGAAATCCCCTATGGGTTTAATGAGTTGGTCAATAAAACCCCATAATGGGAGAGGCTCAGAGACTTAAAAATCTCAAGTCCAGTGAGAAAAGACAACTAGAGTGTTGTGAATAAACTAAGGCCCATGGTTAATAATGGTTTTGTGGTCTTATGGATTTCAGAAGTGGAACAAAAAAAAATCCGTTGGTAAGGTTTTGGACTCCTTCTAGTTTCACACTATGGCCTCGCCAATGGTTATGGACCCATTGATTCAGAAGGCTCTCAAGGGGGACTCGACCCACAAAATAAGTAATCAAAATAATTTTTTTTTAAAAATGGCAAGCTTTATTAAATTTAGGGACATCCAAAACAACATCAGGTAATGGAGAGTCAGAATCAACATAATTACCTTGTGGAAGACTTTCAAGATGAATTTCCTTGCTTGCTTCGGGGCCATGGTTACATTCACTAGCTTCAGCTTTGTTTGCATCCACAAATGTAAAGAGAGAGACGATGGTCATTTAAAATAGGGTACCCCCTACTGCCTAGAAGGCAAATTGCTAATCAAAATCAGCAATAAATGCAAATTAAAGCAATATCCTACCAAGATCCACAACAATTGGCACTATGACAAGGATGCTTAATGGCTCATCCATGTTACAAAACCCAAAATACTCAAGTCTTAAAAGTCATACTCAAGGTTTCCTAGAATCAAGATTGTTCAACTCCAATAAAACCTTTTTTAAATCTTGCGGATACATTAAGATGGCTAACGGTTAAATCCATGACATATTTAATACTTTTTTGATGTTTATTAACATTAACCTTTGGACACTCAACACAAATATGTTTTTTTATTCCTCAACTCAGATATAATTTAATCTCATGAACTAATCTCACGCCCTTCCTATACACTTATTTTTGAAATTTGAACACGAAACTGCGTACCACGACATTTCATCTATAAAAAGGAAACATCAAATATTATATGTGTACAGAGGTTG
This sequence comes from Torreya grandis, assembly GCA_037957365.1. Classification (NCBI taxonomy): domain Eukaryota; kingdom Viridiplantae; phylum Streptophyta; class Pinopsida; order Cupressales; family Taxaceae; genus Torreya; species Torreya grandis. The sequence continues at coordinate 3,011,665 of JARHVA010001459.1, read as the reverse complement.
TGATTGATCAGAATTATTCTTTGATGGCCTGCGTATATTTCCCTGCTATTGCGTGAAAATATTTATTTGTTCCACCGGTCGATTACCCACATAAAATTATGTTGATGGCACCACAGTAATAAAGATTTTCCATGGGAGATTTTGGCATCATCAAATTATTCCAAACAATAACGGCTTAGGTGTTGCAATCATGAACATTTTTGATATGTTGAGAATCCTCACATTGAGAGAAATCTCCATGTTAGAAGTCTCATTAATGAAAACCTTTCTTTGAGTATTAGATTTTGTTCTTAAATATCATTTCAATAAGATTCAATTTTCTCATTAGGCACACAAATCATATCACTTTCAGCTCTAGAGACAAAAACTCCTTCGCCATGCTCATTTTACATCTATGAATATAATTTTGGTTTTTTCATATCTTCTTCAACAACTTCTGCTTCTGGGAGAGAGAAGGAAAAGAACATAAAATCAATTTCAGTTTCAACAATTTGCTTGCAAGAAGAAATGCCATAATATTCTTCAATAGAAATGAGTGCAGAGATAAATCAAATCAGTCCATCATCAAATTTTATGTACCATGATTCTCTATATGGATCCTGAGAAGGAGAAACATCACTTTCATCTTTACAAAGCACAACATTAAAAAAATTATTCATAAATTTCTCAATAAATTTCGGCTGTGTAGTGCAACAGATCAATCTAAAAAGATTCGTTTGAATCTATTCAAGAATTTGATCTTTAATTTGTTCCAATCTATGATACATTTGTCACTCAGGTGTGGGAACAAGTTAATACCAGAAAATTTTAAAAAAAGGCCCCGTAGAGATATCTTATTTGTTAATATCGAGAATTCCACATGCCACAATGAAAGAATAGATATGATCATTTTATTTTGAGAGCCATTTCTATAAATTTTTAGGGCCTTCTTTCTTGAATTCAGAGGTAACTCATTGTATTGATCCAAAGACAAGGACCCAAAGCAGCTACTCCATGGAGTGAGATGAACTAATGCCATTGCCTGAATAAGGAAAACAAAAATGCAAGGTACCTTGTTTCAGCAGATCCTCAACCTCCACTATAAGAGGAGGTTACCTTTATTATTTATAAATTGAATGCAAAATGTGCTTTGATCCGTAATGAAGTCAACAAAAACTGTTAGCAAAAAATTATGCTTCTATGATTCTTTCGATTATTTCAAACACTCTCGCAATGGACAATAGTATAGTATTTAACAATTGTAGAAACATTACCCTGGAACATGGGATTTCTCTCTATGTTTGATAAGGGTAGCTTCTTTGTATGATAGGATTTATGTTTTTTTTGGGGGTGTATTTTTAATATAAAAGTATAAAAATGAACAAAAAGAAAAGAAATAGAAAAATGGTGAAAAATGGATAATAGGATGAACACAAAATATTGTTAAGAGGGATATAAAAAAGAGTACGATTTTATCTTCAACATGAAAATGGCTAGATTAAATGATGTGTGTTATGAGAATTGTTAAAGAAACAACAAAAATAAAGTCTTCAAGAATTATGATTAAATGAACAAAGTCTTCAAGAATTATGATTAAACGTTGGAGAAAAAATGTTCAAACTTTAATGTTTACATTATAAACTTTACAAAAAATGAATCATTCACATGTAATAATAAATGATAGAGATTAAATTTATATCTTTTTTGTTTTTTTGGATTGGTAAGTGAGGATTGATGAGTTCCTCATCTGTTATTAAATAAAAAATCAAAATATAAAGAAATATGGCCATATCAAAAACATGACATATCACGATAAGATCAAGACTAATGACTAAAAGAAACCAACCACTAAAGGCTTGTAACCTAAAAAATAAATAGAACCCCCACAGGGATAAAACCAAACACACCGAGTGAGAAATCTTGTACACAATACCAAAAAGGCAAGGCCACCTAAGCCAAGACATGCTAAACGCTAGGTAAATGAGTCGATCCACTATCCACGTTATTGTCACTCCATCCACCGCCCCCACCACCTAAACAATCACAATCACTTATCACACCACCGACCCCATCCTAAGGAGAGCCACTAGAACCCATCACCCATGAGCAACACACCTTCTTGCCACCTAACACCCCACCCATGCAATTACCACACTAAATCCCTTAAACGAAACCATTGTGTCCTTCTCGACCATCATCTCCAACCTCCTTAGTTAGGGGCTACCTACTCGCTTCATGAGCGCCCCACCCAAATCTGGACCACTAGAAACACTTACCAAATGGCCACTCATATGGCAAGATGTTGGCCATCATTGTGTAGTAGGGCCCCCAATATTCATTGCTTCTTGAGAAGGAGACCAAGGAATGTTACTCCTATACATGCGAACCATCATATTCATTGGCAATGCCATGCGAGATGACTTTTGAGAACTCAGTTTTTCCACCATCAAAGCCAAAGGGGCCTTCAGTTTGATCAGGTCTAAGACTGGTAGCATTCTCCCTGAAGGGCTTGGATGATGAAGACTCACCTGCATAAATTCTAAATTATTCATCAACAAACAAAACCAATCCTCTAGGTCTCTAAAGGCCCTGAGAGGGACTAATCCCATACCTAACACTTGAGAGAATAACAAAGAGTGATGCTCCATCAATACCACCTCCCCCACCACTATCTCCAATCTCACTCTGAAGATAGGCAATATAATCCTCTCTGTAATTGCCACTTTGGTGCCACTATCTTTCAAAACCAACATCGGGTTGCCCATAAACATGATAGAAATCAACAATTTCATTTTAACACAATAAGGAGTTTTGATGAAAACCAACCCAATTATCTCCTTGACTACTTGTAGAACACTCCCATATTGTAGAATAAACGCCTCCTTGAGCCTTTGATCTATCATCGTGTAGTTAAAGGCCAAATCCCATTTGGTAGCCTTTACCCGTAAAATTAGTTTACTTTACCCATCAAATTAGTTTACTCAAAGCGATTTGCAAACTTCAATCCATGGCTAAACACCCAGTAACACATGTCAGAAGTAACCACTCACTAGCACAAGTGTCCACTCTCTTAACTCACATCACCTAAAAGTAACACGTTGCCTTGCAACCAATCAATTTATGCATGGGAGGACATCTAATACATGGGGATTAAATCCATCACATAATGATGGTTTCTTTCCCATAATCACATCATAAAACACCCTTCCCATCATCCCATCTAGTTATAATGAAACAATACTCAACCTCACTTTTGGCCAATAATTCCAATCATTTTCCATGATGACTTCTTCGAACTACAATATGCCTCTATTGGCTAAGAAATCAACAACAAATTTCACTTCACGGAAGTAATGTTCATCTTCCCAAACATAAAAAGAGTCCAACACCTCCCATGCCCAACTTTAGATGTTTTCCAAATTACACAACCATGTTTTCCTATCACGGCCAGATCTTAAATAATTACTATAAAATCTCATTCAAGAACACCCTGCTCAACACTACACGAAACTAATATGTCCAACCTAAGGGCTAGATCATGCACTTTCATCTCATTAGTCATTTTCAATAATGTTGCTCCAATCAATGAACTGACACAATCTTAAATCACACATTTTGCCCCTAATGCCCCTCGATTTCCCCTAGCCACCCATCAAAATTCATTTTGAAAAATCCAAGAGGCAAAGGCAACCAGTTGATCTTACTAGCTTGTCAAAGAGCCTTATAACCTATAATTAACCCATTAGCATGAAATGTATATCTATTTTATAATAACAAATAAAATTTAATAAATTAAAATGAAACAATCTCCATAAAAAAAAAATTGTAATCTACCACATTTAAAATTTTCATTCCTTTAACATAGCTTTAATAAAATGTAAAAGATTTCAAAATTGAAGAAAACCCTTGTCATAGTAAAGAGAAGAACCACCCTCATTCTATTGATTTTTTATTTTATATCAACTTGAATCTATAATGTATTTTAATAACTACTATTAAATCTAACTTGGCAAGTATAACCTTTATCTAACTCAACTAAATTTAATATAATTTCATGTTAGGTATTTTCAAAATAAAAACATATAAAATGACATATTGCTTCATTTTTAAACTTTAAAAAATATAAATATAATAATAAAATTACCCTGAATCTTGTAAAGATAACTTATTATTTATTATGGGCCCACACAAAATAATAAATAGTTTTCAAATAATAAACAAGTCATCATGCCCCTCAATTTTGGTAACTAAAGAAATTATGCTGAAGGTTTTCAAGAATATGTGAATTTATCAATTGTTAAAAAAAATTATTCATCTCCTCGTGTTTATAGGATATATGTGTATGTTTGTATGTTTCATCAAATTTAAATAAATTTTTAATATTAATAATAATATTGTAAAAATCCTACTTGTAAAAGATATCTATGTTTATACACAAACTACATTAACATTAGTAATGAAACTGAAAACTATCAAGAACAAGAAAATTATCAATAGATCAAGATCTTAAAATAATACTCATAATTGATTCATATTGAATGATTTGAAATAATTACAAACCCAATCCATGCTTAAATAAGCCTAAACTCAGAAATTAGAGTTGACATTTAAAAACTCAAAAAATCTAAAAATATATATTTATTTTTAGTATCTGCTATTTATAGTAAGTTTCGCATGCAAGCATGCATGGATCTTATTTTTTTTTCAAAATAAGCTAAATACTAAAATTAGCCTATAGAATGAAATTCAACTAAAGTTGACTTTCAATTCTAAAAATATATAATTTTTTAAAATAGAAAATTCTCAAAAAAATTATTAAACATTAATTTTAGACCCTCAAATGATCATGTTTAGCCTCCAAAAAATTAAAAAAATCAACAATAAGGGGATAGAACGCTTAGGGTAGAATCAAGATTTTTTATACGGTTATTTTGGCATGTGAAAGAGCTCAAACAGAGTTACGAGTCAAAAGTTATGGCCTCTGAAAAGTTGGCCTATTTTTTATGCATCATTCTCCTCTGGTTGAAAATAACTCAGCTCCTGCAAGTTTCCTTGATTGTACTGCTACCATTTTTCCTTATCAATATACTTCAACTCCCATTTTGTAATCCAAGTATTGTCTTCTTGATGCAATCCTTCCCACTGCATCAAATACCTATTATAATTTCCTTGCCTTGTGCTCATTGTTTTCATATCCAAAAATTGCACTATTTTTTCTTTCTTCTTCTTTGAAACTTGTTGTTCCCAATTTACTCATTCATCTTCACCATCTTTTCCATGAAATTCTTATAATTATAAAAAATTTAATACTGGAGATATATCATAATTATGTGATAAACTTACGTCATAGGGATTATCATTGATTTTTTTCCCAATTCTGCATGGTCCAATTTTCTTCTACTTTAACTTATTATTGTATGTGCCTTTTAAAAATCTATTTTTCCTCAACTAAACCATTACCGACTCTCCTTTTTCAAATACTTTGGATCTTCTTCTAACATCCGCTACTACTTTATATTTCTCATTACTTTCTTGTAACTTTCTTCTTACTCCTTGCAACTACTGCATATGCTCTACAAATGCTTCTACATCATCACTTATTTGATCTGCAATTGGAAATTATACCAAATCTAAAATACCCATTGGATTTATCCCATAAATAATTTGAAAATGTGACTTTCTTGTTGATCTTTTCACTAAACTATTATATGCAAACTTAGCTCGTGGTAAAGCCAAGTCACATTTCTTTGGATTCTCTCTCATTATACATCTCAATAAAAATTTTAAGATCCTATTTACAACTTTGGTCCATCGATCTATTTGTGGGTGATATGCACTACTGAATTGTAGCTTAGTACCCATCTTCTTTCACAAAGTCTTCAAAAAATGACTTAAATTTTTTGTGTCCCTATTTTAAGCAATAGTTTATGGAACACCATGCAATCTCACAATATCCATAAAAATAATTATGCAACTCTAGTGGCATCATTGGTTTTATTACATGCAATGAAATGAATCATTTTAAAAAATCTATCTACAACAACAAAAATTGAATCGTTACCTTTCTCTGTGTTTGGAAATCCCAACACAAAATCTATATTCAGATCTATCCATAGTCCTCTTATAACCAATAATGACATGTATATTCTAGTATTTTGTGCATGTCCTTTAGCCACCTGACATATTCTGTACCTTGAAACATACCTTGTTACATCTCTCTTCATCTTTGGCCAAAAATACTTTTCCTCCACGAAATCTATTGTCTTCATCTTACCAAAATGTCCAACCAAACCACCACAATGTAATTCTCTTATTATATTGTCTCGTAGAGACCCAACTGGAATGCATAATTATTTCTCTTTGAAGAGATAACCTTCTTGTATAAGATACTCATCATGAATAACATCTGTCCCACCTGTTAATAGATTCATGCACTACTCAACTACCTTGCTAAAATATAGATCGGTATCATATAATTATTTAATAACTTCAAATCCAACTACTTCTCTCACTATAGTAGTTAATAATGCTACCATCCTGCTCAATGCATCAACTACCTGATTCAGTTTTCCTAATTTATGTTTCAAAACAAAAATATACCCCTGCAAGAAAGAAATCCAGTTTGTATGCCTACTATTCAACTTATTTTGTGTATTCACATACTTCAAAGCCTCATGATCTATAAATAGTATAAACTCCTTAGGCATCAATTAATGCCTTCAATGTCTTAATACTTGTAGAATTACATAAAGTTCAACATCATAAGTAGAATAATTTATTCTTACGTCATTCAATTTTTCATTGAAATATGCTATTGGCTTTCCTTCTTGACTCAGCGCAACACCAATTCTCACAAATTAAGCATCACAATCAACCTCAAACACTTTGTTAAAATCTGGTAATGCTAAAATTGGTCTTTTTGTAAACTTCTTCTTTAAAATTTCAAAACTTTTTGTGGCTGCTCTAGTCCATGCAAATTTCTTCCATCTCATGCAATCTATTATTGGTGCCACAATACTACTAAAATCTTTAATATTTTTTTGGTAAAAAGTTTCTAAACCATGGAAACTTCTTACCTATATAACACTTTTTAGAATATGCCACTCAAAATTTATATTTATCTTTTCTTCATCCATTTTCATACCATCTGCTAAAACTACAAATCCCAAAAATACCAAATTGTTCTACATAAACCTGCACTTTTTCAAATTTGCATAATTTTCTTTTCTTAACAAATCCATTACCATTCTCAAATGATGTAAGTGTTCTTCTTTAGTCTTACTGAATATCAAAATAAACAACCACAAACTTACCAATATATTTTTATAACACTGTATTCATCACCCTCATAAATGTGTTAGGTGCATTAGATAATCCGAATGGCATCACCATCCACTCATATAAGCCATCCCTAGTCTTGCATGTAGTTTTCCACTCATATCCTTCACGAATTTGAATCTGATAATAACCACTCCTTAGATCAATCTTGGTAAAATATTTTGTTCTTTCAAGCACATCCATCATATCAACTAAACAAGGTATAAAAAACTTATAATTTATTGTAATTTTATTAATTATTCTAATATCCACACACATTTTCCATCCTCCATTTTTCTTTGGAGTTAGCATCGTTGGCGTTGCACATGGACTCATACTTTCCCTTATCACCTTCTTCCTTAGCAATTCAGCAACCTGTTAATTTAATTATGCATGTTTTGTTGGACTCAGCCTATGAGTTATTTGAGTGGGTAGAGTTTATCTTGGAATCAAATCAATTTGATGCTAAATATCTCTCTTCAGTGGTAAACCATCTGGTAACTCATCAAGCATTACATATGCATATTATTTCAATACTCTTGTTGCTTCTGTTGGTATTGACACTATTTCTATTTTTTCATTCTTTGCTACTAATGCATAACATCAACCTGTTACCTTCATCTCTTGGATAAATTTTTTAATAGAGAGCATGTTTTCTGTCTTCTCTTTCTCTTTAAGAGGTAATAAAACTACCTTTATACCACCTTTCCAAAAAGTGTACGTGTTCTTTGTTCCATCATGAATTACCTTCTTGTCAAATTGTTGTGGTCTTCCCAATAACTCATGACATGCATTCATTAGAATAACATCACACCATATTTCATCATTATAAGTTTTTCATATAGAAAACTTGATTAAGCACCTTTTATCTATTGTAGCCTCATTCCCTTTCCTAAACCATGAAATACGATAAGGGTTAGGATGATTTTCACATTTCAGATTTAGTTTCTCTATCATTTCTTTAGAAATTGTATTTTATCAACTACCACCATCTATAATTACTTTGCATACCTTTCCACTGAAGTACATCCTGTTTAAATAATATTTGATCGCATGCATCACCACCTTATTTATTCTACACTTGTTCCTTCCTTGGAGCAGTCATAGTTCTTCTCATCATGAGATTCTCTCCAACATCTGCTCATGCAACTTCAGTATTCTGCTCTTATATTTTAGCTTCAACTAGATTTACTCTTAGGTGATCTTCTTATCTCCTTTCTTGATCTTGATAGTGTGGACACTCAAATGCTCTATGCCCTTCTCCACACCTATAATAGACATAAGATCTATGTTGATTCAGAAACCATCTTCTATCACCATCATAACCTCATCCTCTCTAAAACCCTCAACCTCTTTGTTGGTATTGAAACCCTTGCCTATTATCATCTTTCCTTTCTGCACCATGTGATAACTCACCTTTATTGGCATTAAAGCCACCTCTAGTGGTATTAAACCCATCTCATCTCCTTATTGGAGGGGATCCAACTTTTATTGGACCAGGGGATGTCGTTCTAAAATTTTGTCTATTTTTTTTTTGTCTACCTTCAAAGCTAATTGATAAGCCTCCTCCATGTTAAATATTATATGCATGCTTAATTCATCTTGAATAGAAAATTTTAAACTATTTACATACCTTGCATCCATCTGCTCTTATGTTTCAACATGCTCCACTCATATGAAAAGCTTATAAAATTCATCTATATACTCTTGTATGCTATGATTATTTTGCCTTAAATTTTAGAATCCTTTGTATAAGGTTTGTGCATAATCCACAGGTAAATATTTCTCTCTCAGCTTCTTCTCCATCTTTTTTCATGAATTAATCTTTTTCTTACCTTTTCTCTATCTCTCTTTTTTAGGTGATTTCACCAAATCATTACATAACCTTTCAATTTCATGTATGAAAACTTTACCTTCTTGTCTTCTCTCATAGTCTTCCACTCGAAGAACTTCTTCATGTTATTTATCTAATATATCAACTCCTCTGGTTTTAAAATGCCTCCATAATTTGGGACATCAACCTTGACTCCTTCATTCCTTCTTTCTAAATCCCAAACCATCATTTCTTCCATCGATGGTGGCTGCTCTTTTTCTTCTTCTTGTTGATCTTCTTCATCAAGATCTATGTCTTCCTCATCATCACCTTGTCTTCTCTGCTAATTGGTGATAACCTCTGTTAATTGTTGAACTTGCCTCTACAGATCTTCTATAGTTCGGTTCATCTACGCAACACCTCCTCATCCTCTCACCATTCTTTACTTTTCCAAGATTTGAATGTGCTCTGATACCAAATAATGAAACCGAAAACTATCAAGAACAAGAAAATTACTAATAGGCCAAGATCTTGAAACAATACTCAGAATTGATTCATATTGAATGACTTGAAATAATTACAAACTCAAACCATGCTTAAATAAGCCTAAACTTGGAAATTAGAGTTGACATGCAAAAATTAAAATCTTAAAAAAAATGTATATTTTTAGCAGTCGTTATTTATAGTAAGTTTTGCATGCAAGTGTGCATGCATCTATTTTTTTTTTCAAAATAACCTAAATACTAAAATTAACCTATGGAATGAAATTCAACTGAAGTTGACTTTTGGTTCTAAAAATAGAAAATTCTTGAAAAAATCATTAAACATTAAGTTCAAACCGTCAAATGATTACGTTTGGCCTTCGAAAAATATCGAAATCAAATCTAAGGGGATAGAATGCTTATGACAGAATCAAAATTTTTGATATGATTGTTGTGGCGTGTGGAAGAACTCAAACGAAGTTACGAGTCAACAGTTATGACCTCCAAAAAGTTGACCTATTTTTTCTACATCAATTAAGTTGTATGAGCAATAAAAATATAAACCACAAATAATAATTGATTTCCAACTAAATAAATATAAGTTACAAGTATGTTTTTATACAAAGGCAATCATTCACATTATAATGATAGGGGCAATCATTCACATTATAATGATAGGGTTTTAGTGGTTCTTAGGAAAGAAATAAAATTTGTTTCTTGAATTGTTTGTATATCATCATCAATGCAAAATTATGTGCAATTTTTCAATTAAAAAATATATTAAAAATTTAAATATTTAAGTGGATTACGTAAAGTGTAAATAAGAATTTATATTTATAATAATTATTATAATTTTTATTGAAATATTTGATTTTAGATATTTATAATAATATCATAATTTTAATATCATGAAATTAAATATCAAAATAATAAATCTTTCTAATAAAAATATCTTTCTATATATATATATTCACATCCTTGATCTTACAAAATGAAAGTTACTGTAAACTAAATACCAGTAGGTTCTTTATAGCCTTATTTTTTGTTACAAAATTCTTCAAAAATTTCTTGTATCTATGCAGTACACTATATATATAATTGATGGACTTTAGGTCGATTTGAGCCTACTTTTCGAATGTAAGCAGTTTTAATTGACCTTTGTTCCAATGCGGCTAGCTTTTAACTTGACGCTAGTCAGCCTTAAATATTTTTAAATAGTTAAAAAGCCTTAAATGATTATGGATTTTTTTAAAGCTATTTGATAGAAAACACGGAATTAACTCCAACTTGGTACTTGTTTGCTCCATGAGATGATCTCAGAAGACCTCCGTATATGGCATGATAATAAGGCCCTGGATGTGCTCAAGGGCGCCCCAGGGCTGTCCGTAGCAGCCAACATTGTTGTCTAGCTTAGTCCTAGGTCTGTCATTTTTGTATGGAGTTTCCAAGAAAAACACATAAAATGTACAAATATTAATTAAAATTGTCCATCAAATATTAATTAAAACTGTTGGCGTCAAAAGGAAAGGATGGGGAAAAAACATAGTATAAAATATGCAGAGTAAAATCAAGATAAGAGCAACTAGCGGCACAGAAAATACACTGATCAAAAGAGGCGAGTAATTTTTTTTTTTTTTAAATAAATTTGTTTTGATAAATAAATCAATAATAAATGTCAAAATTATTTTATTTATAAATTTTTTTACTATTTTTTTAGAGTTATATTATATTATTTTATCATGTTTATAGATTAATTTGATAAATTAAATAAATTTAAGAAAAAAAGTATTTATTTATTGTTACATTAAATTGAATAAATTTTAATTTCATATCAAGGTTGCAAATCATCAACGGATAAAGAATTGTTTTATAGACAACATTCAAAACCATGACTTCAATCTATTCCCAAAAATTACCAAAATTATACAAGTTCCTCAAAGCAAGATGAAAATTATTTTTTTTACTCACAAGAAAATATCAGAGATAAAATAGAATGTGGAAAATATATTTCACAGCTAGAAATAAATGTAAATGTTATCTCTGATGATGTTCATGATGTGGAAGACAATTATACTATCTCTGGTCATAGTATTGACTTGAATAATGAGATTAATAGTTTTATGGCAGAAGATTTTGAAGTTGAAGAAATTGTCCCAACGACTCAAGTATTTGAAAATGATATTAATGGTAACAATGATATGACCAAGAAATACAAAGAACTTTGGCCAAAAACTGTTGTCCAAGCATTGATTGTGAAATTCGAAGAAGTGTATACAGATTTAAATTAGGAAAATCTTGGTAAAAAACATTGGGATAAAGTGGCAGAAGCTATAAACATACAATGTGCAACATATTTAATGGGTATTCAATGTATGTACAAGTAGAACAGATTGAAAAAGAATTCAAGAAGGAGAAGCAAATGGAAAATACTATAGGGGAAAAGCATCTTCATGGACTTTTTATGAAGACATGGATCATATTATAGGGAGCACTCCTAAGGTGATTGGTCTTATGAATAGTTTTAGTGGAAATGAATGGGTCAATACTTCCAATACACCCAAAAATGACATGAAAGGCAAATCCTTTGAAGAAAATCCATCTATAAATATTGAAGAAAATTTATCTATAAATGTTGAAGAAAAAGGGGAAATGAAGAAACCCATTTGAACAAGATTGGAATTGAAAGCAAGCGTAAAAAAAGAAAAAGAGCTTCTCATGAATATTTTGGAGAGATAATAGAAAAGAGTTTGTTGCATTTCATTGAAACAATGAAAGAAATTGAGCAAGGACAAATACAAGTTGAGCATGTAAAAGTGGAGCAAGAGAGCAAGCAGATGGAAAAAATATTGGATGTGCAACTACAAATTACAAAACTTTTTTCTCGGGTAAATCTTAATGTCTTCATTCTTGTAAAAAAAATACTTATAGATAAAACACACTAAAATATTTTTCATTTCATTAAAAGATATACAATTTAGCTCCTCAAAGTAGCATTATGTTGTCTTTTCCATTCATGAAACATAATATCTCTTTGTGCCTTACCTTGATCTCTCTCCATATTTTGATTACGAATCTCAAATTCAAAATTTGGATGTGGATTTACTTGGAACTCCAATTCATCTTCTTTATTCATTTGTAAGAGATTATGTAGTATGCAACATGCCATAATGATCTTGGGCACTTTGTCCAGCTCCAAACCCCATCTTGAAGAAATCTTCATCTGCTTTTGAGCAACCCAAATGCATTCTCGATTTTTACACACCCTCTACATAAGTGTTTGTCAAACATAGTATGTAATGGAGAGTAATTGATTTTAAATGACGTCAACAAGTATGGGGATATTGGATAGGCAGAATCTCCAATTACTTGTGGATAGATAATACTTCCTTTAATCTCAAATGTTGGCGCTGCTAATACTTCTCCTTTTTGCATACTTTTTTTTTATTCCAAATCAATTCCAATGATCAGCATCATGAGCGTCGCTAAATACATTGATATAGACATTCCAAAATATTTTTTGCACATCACATATTCCTTGTAACAAAACACTGTGAAAATGATGCCTATTCCTTGTAACTAATGATGTTTACACATTATAACAGTCATAAATCATCTACTAGGCAGTTATAAATCCCCATTTTAAAAGCTAAAATTTTGCACAGCGATATAAACTATTATGCATTATTTTTTTTTTGGCACAGACGGGATGAAATTAATTTGTTTTTAAAGGCGGATGAAAATTTAGAAAGAAGGAAAGTTTGATATAATAAATGATTTTATTTTAAAAACTTATTTTCAACAGTTTTTGTGCTAGCACCAATTTGAAAATTTGGACATGTTCGCAATGCCAAGTACGTGCTCCCGTTAAAATGGGCTGCTGAGGTCCAAGGTGGGCATGCTCTGGGCACGATCCAACACAGCTAAAAAAAATTACATATGTAGAAGGTAAAAGAATTTATCACCCTAAAACACATCTCATCAAATGCAATGATTAAAGATTTAAACCAATCACTTCACTTTTTTCAATATACTCCCACTTATTTTAAAATAAGAAATTTGGAATATCATATAGTTATGATCAAAGCTTTAGGAAATCATTCCTTACAAATCAACAAATAAAAAATTAATTAATTATGATTAGTATAAATTTTTTAGTAAAATGTATTTTTCTTTATATAATTATTCCAAAAATATTAAATATATTTATATAAATTTTAAAAACATAAAATCTTAAAAATAAAAATAAAAATCAACATTTATATTTTATACTTTCTCTTTTTCACAATTCTTAATAAAAATATCTAAACAATAAAAATATACTTAAAATGATAATTATATATAATACACAAAATATTTTAAAAAAACATTAAAAAAATGTGACAATAATTAAGTAAAACACATAATATTATAATTATAATTTATTATTATTATTGTCGGCAGAGGGTCCAGCAAATTAATGGACGAATGTGTGGTTATTTGTATGGCTATTGGACTAGGATTTGGATGGGAGTGAATGTACGGAATAACGTGTGGAATGAGAAGACCCCAATGGTCATGGTGAAGGCCAATTTTGTCAATCAACATAGAAGACTAATATGTCAAAGCTACATATTATTATTGTTTTAAATTATTCAATTATATAGATGATGTCAAATCTAGGCTATATTAAATCATATAGACGATGTCAAATCTAGGCTATATTAAATTATATAGACGATGTCAAATCTAGACTTTAGTGTATTAAAAGCCTTGTTTTCATCCGTGCTAAACCCAACTCCAATCGAGTCTCTTTCGTTAGTTGACCCCATGCACCATGAAAAGGACCCCTTGCTATTAATAAAACAAATAGATTTGACACAAATGAATGCCACCACGGAAACGAAACAATGAATAGTAACATATCCATGGGAGATTCTTATGAGAGTTTTAAAATATATATATATATATATGATACGATTTCATATAAATTTAGAAATAATTATTAAGATTATATAATGTAAAATAAGTTCACATAATAATATAAAATAAACTTAGAAAAAGAATAAAATTATTTTTGAAACTTTGAGCTCAGACAAACAATAAATAACTAGAAATTAATTATATGTAATTATAAATATAGAAATATAAATAGTGGCTTGGACACTTATTGTATAATCCATGCCTCCAAAAATATTGATTAATCATCAAAATTTCAATGTTTTACTTCTCAAATGTAGGTTCCTTAACAAACTCTTTCCTTTCATCTCTATTAACATCTAACAATGCATCAATTGTATGTGGATTCATTTTAAGATATTCATTTAGTTCTCATTCATCTATATCATCAAATCTATCATGAAAAAATATATAATCATTTCCTTTATGAGCATGGACACATTCATTATATTTTCCATTATAATTATATGAAAATAAGAGAATCAAAAATCACAACCAAACACCAATGCAATGCAAGACAAATATAAAACCCTAAGTAATAAATATGAAACTCTAAGGGATAAATCTCTAGGATTTACCACATGAAAAAAAAAAGATTGAGTTCACGAGAATGTTTTGGTTAATTTTTTACTAATACAATCTAAATAGGATAAAATTATTAAAACACAAACTATAAAATATGTAATTTACCATGTAAATGTAAATGTAAAAGAAAGATTGGTGTTACTCTTACTATTCTTAAAATTCAAAAGACAAAATGTAAGATATTGCACTTAGATGATTTTCTAATTTATGCTTTTGACTACCTACATCACAGTGTTTAAAATAGGACCTTAAAACTTACCAGAACACTATCAATGAATCTTAGACCCTTGTGACAATTGGTACCATCCTCTATTTGTTGGCACTATCCTTGTTTTTATGATCTATTCTACCTTAAAGCATTGTGCCTTTTGTTTTATCTATTTTTTAATCCTTGGTCTTATGCACGGACCTTTGATTTTCTTCATCTTGTATTGAAAACCTAGATTTACTTTCGATTCAATATTAACTTGAAAATAAGGTTAGAAATATGGTTTGGACAACCCTAATCACTCCCCGCTTAGTGACTAAGAGTTTTCTATGTTCAAATCCTCTTAAACTGGTTGAAATAACATGTAGTTCTCTAACATATGTGTGTATGTTTATTATCTTGATCACTCTAGAATGTAATTCAATGTTTGGTTTTCCATAGTTGACAACATATAACTTTAACAATTTGTTATTATTTATTAGATTGAGATATAGGTATGCTCTTTTAAGGGGTTTTATGATGTGTATATTTTTGTGATAATTTTTCAAGAGAATGCCAATTGATTTGTCAAGTAAAAAATGAATGATCAAGTAGTTTTTTCAAGTAAGAGCGAGCTTAAGCTTGATTTATAATAATAAATTACCTTTAGATATTCCCCTAGATAACTAAAATATTAAACAACCTTAAGCTAACCAAATAAAAACATTTAAATTTTAAAAGTAATTGTTATAAATCCATATATACTATTGATAGAGGTGGATATTTGCAACAAATTATAAAAATTTAACTATTATTAGCATTGTTTAAAAAATGAAAATTAATAATCTAAAATATGTTAATAATATACTTAAAATTATAATTTTTTAAAAAAAAATAAAAAAATTTATTAACCAATACAATATATATAAATAAAATAAAATATATACTATATATATATATATATATATATATATATATATAATCATATATATATATATATTACTAAATTTAAATATCTACATATATAACCTATCTTATTTATATACACAAATTATTTCATATACTCAATATGAAATAATAAATTTCAAATCCTATTGTTCCATTTTCAAGCTCAATCAGCTCTCTTTTGGGGGTAATATTAGAGCATTCATATCATCCATCTCCTCTAAACTATGGGCTTCAACAAATCTATGCCTTCCGTCATTTTGATTGATGTTGGTCTTTCAATTTCTATTTGTAAAATTTTTATGCTCAAGTACTTTTACTAGTACAAGGGATCTTGTTTTGGCATTTTCATTGCATTATTTCTAACCTGCCCTGTCACTTTAAAATGTACACATAATCAAGAAGTTAATTATTCCTTTTTAATATCTCACAAGTATATTAAGGCAGCAGTTAACAATTAGATTACTTGTATATTTAATATATTTTATGTTTATTTACATTAATTTCTGAACATTCAACAGGAAATATGTTCTATTTTGAATTCAATTTATTAAAAGAGTAATATTTAATCTCATATTTTTTTTTTATATATTTATTTTTGAAATTCTAACATAAAATTATATATTGAAATATTATATGTATAAAAAAACATTAAAGATTATGTTTTGATGGCATGCATAAATTCATCAATTATGATAAATCATAGATGATGATCTAAAATATCAAACAAAAAATACATATAAATTCTTCTAAAAAATTTATATTTTTTTATATAGATCATGAAAACATAATTTTTTAAATAAAATAAATACTTACATCTAACACTTTCTCATTTCTCTAATTTGTTAGAAAAAATATATAAATAATAAAAATATGTCCATAAAAATAATTATATGTAATAAGTAGAATATATTTAAAAAAATTAAAAAATATGATATAAATACTATCATAAATTAAATTGTTAATAGATATTATATATATTAATTTTACTCTTTTTATTATTGAAATGTTTTAAAAATCTTTATTAAAAAAAATAAATCAAAAATTACATACTAAATCAATTGGTCAAAATACGATATAAATTTTCACAAACTCTTCACAAATCAAAGAAAAGCCAAACAAAGGTAAACTAACACCGAATCGTGAAGACAACCATATTAATTGAATAAATCCTAACAAATAAAACAAAAAAACCTAAAATCAACCATACTAATATAAAATAGTTAATAATTAAAAAATAACATATCAATTAGACTAGGATTTGGATGGAGGTGAATGTATGGAAAAACGTGTGGAATGAGTTGGAGAGCCTCCGTGTCAATCAACGTAGAAGAACAATATGTCGAAGCTACATATTGTTATATTAAATTATTCAATTATGTTGATGATATGAAGTCTATACTACTATATTGTATAAAAATGTCAAATCAAGACATTTGTGTATTAAATTATATAGAAAAGGTCAGAGCTACATGTAAAAGCCTGGATTTCATGCGCCCACTCAAATCTAGTCTTTTTGGTATAGTTGACTCTATGAACCATGAAAAGGACCCATTGGTCTAAATAAAACAAAGAGAGTTGAAATGAAACACCACGGCAACAAAACAATGAAAAGTAAGTTATACCTACTAATAGCGTAGACCATCTAGAAGATTCTTACTCGACTTCCTGTGTTTTATAAATAAATGGGTCTAAGCCACATATGCATCAACATCAATTTATAAATGTTATAAATAAATATAATTATATTTAAGAATGGTAATATCAGATTTAATCGTTAATTATTTTTTTTCGTTATAAATAATTATTTAGTAGAATATTATTTTTTATAAATCTGAAAATAGTTGTCAAGTTTATATAGTGCAAAAGAAGTTTATGTAATGAGATAATATAAATTTAAAAAAATTGAGTTGAATAAGAATTATTTCGAGAATTAATTAGAGGCTTTTAAAAAGATAGGACCATTCTTGAAATTTTGAGGTTGGATCATATGAACAATAAATAATGAAAAATTAAATGTATAGTCATAAATATAGAAATATGAATATTAGTAGTAGGAGTAATGGTTTGAATATCTATTTTTCTAAATTAAAAAACATATTTTTATTGATAAAAAAAATTATGGTACAACATTAATCATACAAAAAAGACATGTGTAGAAGTCATACCTCAAAAGCGAAGTCACATCGGATTAGACAAGCCAAGAGTACAACAAGAACAGTGAAAAAAATAATAGATAACCAAGCCCCATATCTACTATAGACTTTTTTACCCTATTTTTTTGAACCTCAGGGCAGCTCTCTGAACGACCAATATACATCAAGTTAAAAATAATAATCAGAGGCACAAGATTATGTAGAGGTTCAAACAGAGGTTGATCTTGATCAGATTTAGAAGTTTCAAATTCATGTGATCTCTTAATATCTCTACCTACAACATTATCTATAAATGTTGTTTAGCAAGAGAAATTTGTCACAATCAATTCTCCAATAAACTTTGAACCTTATGCTTTCTCTATACCATCTTTAAATTTTTTTGTGTCCTTATATGCTCATATGATTGCTAACCTTTAGATGAGAAGATAAACACCTAATGTAGAACCTATACCTCTAAAATATTGATTAATAATTAAGATTTCAACATTTTTTTTTATCAAACATAACTTAATAAAAAAATTCTATTCATCTCTAATTAGATATAACACTTCATCAATCATATGTGGATTTAGTTTAAGATATTCAATTAATTTCCATTAATTTATATCATCAAATCAATCATAAAGTAAGTAAATCATTTCTCGTATAAGCATCCACATTAATTATATTTTTTTATTGTGATTAAGTGAACATAAGAGTATCAAAAACCAAAACCAAACCCTATAGGATTTTCCACACTTAAAACAAATATCATGTTCACTAGAATATTTTATTTATTTTTCAACTAAAACAATCTAAATAATATTAAACTATGGAAATCTAAACTATGTAAAATAATGAACTTACCATACATATCTAAGGGAAAAAAAGAGATTGTTATTGCACTTACTATTCTTAGAATTGACAAGAGGAGGGAAGATAATACACTTAGTTTATTTATATTTCACACTCCCTACATCTTAGTCCTTAAAATGACTTCATATTAGCTCTGCGACTATTTAGATTAGGAAATAGGACATCAAAACCTCCCAGAACATTATTGATGATCCTAAAACCCTTGTGGCACCCTTCCTTTATTTTTGGCACTATCCATGTTGATTTGACTACTTTGTTCTACCCCAAAGCACTGCACCTTCTCTTTTAGATAAATTTTGTGTATTTATTTATCCTTGGATTAGTGCACAAATCTTTGATTTGCTTCCCCTGATCTTAAAACCTTAGCTTTATTTTTGACATAATATTGACTTGGAAAATGGGGTTATAAAGATGGGTTGGGAAACAACAATCACTTGCCTTTGAGTTATTGAGAGTTTCTTACTTTCTAAGTCTTTGAAGAGGGTGCAAACTACATGTAGTTATCTCAACTAGGTGTGTGTGCACCATCGTGACGATTCCACAATATCATGTAATATTTGGATTTCGATACTTGACAAAATGCAAGTTTGACCTTACATTATTATTTAAATATGCTTCTTTAAGAGGTTTTAGGTTGTGAATGCTTTGATGATAATTTATCAAGAGACTGCCAATGAATTTATTTGTTTTTTGTCAAGTAGAGAGTGAATGACCAAGTAATTGTCAAGTGAGTAAGATCTTATGCTTGATATGTATTTTTAAATGACTCTTGGATTTTTGCCCATACGTATTAAACATGCTTTGACTGATTAAATGGAAACATAATAATTGAAAAAATTAATTGTTAAGTATCTTTGGACATTGTCAATAGATGTGAACATCTATAACAAATTGCAAGTGCCCAACTATTGCCAAACACTATTTGAATAGGGAAAAAAAATTATCTTAAGTATAGTGACAATTTACTTAGGATTATAGAGTATTCTTATATAGACTAATAAAATCTTAAATACATATACTAAAAAATTGAATTATTAATAAAAAAATATATATACGAAAATCAAATATATATACACAAGTCCAAATATGTCAAAATATTTAAAAATTAATATTACCAAATATCTAATACTAAATATAATTATCTACACTTAATACCTTTTAATTTATACATAGATTATTTCATTGACCCACCTAATGTGGAAATTATACATTTCAAAGTCCCATCGTTCCATTTTCAAGACGAGTCATCTCTCTCTGAATGTAATATTGGGGAGTCCATATCAATCATCTCCTATAAACTAAGAGCTTCAACAAATCTCGCTCTTGTTTCATTACCATTGCTGTTGATCTTTCAAATTCTACTAGCAAACGTTTAAGGCTCAAGTAATTTTACCAGTATAGGGAGCTTGTATTGGAATTTTCTTTGTGTTATTTTCCTCCTGACCTCTCTCTTTAATATGTACATACCATTGGTTAATATAGTTAACGGTTGAATCATTTACATATTTAATATATTATTGTATTTAATTACAATAATTCGTAAAAATTAAATAAAAATATTCTATTTTTTCTACAACTCACCTACAATTTAATCTCGTGCCCTTCCCTATACACTTATTTCCGAAATTTGAACACGAAACTGTGTACTGGGACATTTCATCTATAAAAAGGAAACATAAGATAATATATATGTAGAGAGGTTGTGAATGATCCAAATTATGCTTTGATGGCCTGCGTAAATTCCCCTGCTATGGCGTGGAAATGTTTCCTTGCTTCCACCTGTCGATTATCCACATAAATTTATGTTGACGGAACCATATCAACACAAATTTCCTTAAAGATTTCGGCATCATCACATTATTCCAAACAATAACGGCTTAAGTTCTTCAATCGTTAACATTTTTGCTATACTGAAAATCCTCATATTGAGAGAAATCTCCGTGATATAATTCTCCTTGCTGTATGTATTTCACATTGAGTGAAATATTTTCTATGAGTAATAATCTGTTCCTCGTTTGATAAAATGAATTATCATCATTTATTCATTTCACAACGAATTTAATTGCCGTCCCTACGTAATATCCATGCTTTGAATTCTTAGAGAATTTCTAACTGAAAGCAAAAACACACATCATTTGAATAAGATTCAATTTTCTCATTAGGAACACACATCATGTCACTCTCAGCTCTAAAGACGAATACTTCTTCACCATGCTCATCTTCCATCTATGGATATGATCTGGGATTTTCAAAATCTTTTTCAAAATATTCTGCCAAGTGCTGCATTTTTGGGAGAGAGAAGGGGAAGAACATAAAATCAATTTCAATTTCCACAATTTTCTTGCAAGAAGAAATACCAGAAAATTCTTCAATAGATATGAGTGCAGAGATATATCAAATTAGTCCATCATCAAATTAATGTAGCACGAGACTTTATATGGGGCATGTAAAAGAGAAACATCACTTTCATCTTCAAAGCACAACCTCAAATTATTCATCATTTTCTGAATAAAATATAATCTTTTCCAACACTTCCTTCAATCTGTTGTTCAATTTATCATTCTTTTGATAATTCTCTAGTCAAGGATTCTACATTCAAGACTGAAGCTGAAGCATTCATTAGGAACAAATAATATTTCTTCTTCTTGTTTCTTAGGATTTTTCTAGAAGGATGAAGAGTTCTTATCTAGACTTTTTTTTCTTCTTCTTGCCATTTAAATAGCAGATCTAGTTAAAGATTAAAAAAAAAACCTCACAGAGATATCTTCTTTACTAATTCCAAGATTTCCACAACATTTCCACATGCCACAATGAAAGAATAGATATGATCATGTTTATGTCATGAGCCGTCACCAGAAAATTTTAGTAACTTCTTTCTTAAATCTAGAGGTAACTCATTGTATTGATCCAAAGACGGACCTAAACTATCTACCCCATGGAGTGAGATGAACTAATGCCATTGTTTGAATAAAGAAAATGAAGATACAAGGTACCTTTTTTCAGTAGAGTCTTCAACTTCCATTTTAAGTGGATTTTTTTTTAATTATTTATAAATTGAATGTAAAATGTACTTTGATTTTTCATGGAGTCATAAAAAATTGTTAGCACAAATCTATGTCACTATGATTTATTTGATTATTGTAAACACTTTTTTAATAGACAATATTATACTGTGCAAAAAGTATAAAAACATCAATATGAAATAGGAGATTTCCATCTACGCTTGAGAAGGTGGTTCCCTTATATGATAAGGTTTTTGGAATTCTTTTACTCTTAATCTAAAAATTTAAAAAGGAATAAAACATAAAATAAATGAAAAAGGGTGAGAAATTCAAAACATGATGAATAAAAAATAATTATTAGGATTGTTAAAAAATGGATAGAAATAATAAGGGATTTCATCTTCTCACATATAAATGGATAGGTTAAATGATATATGTTGTGAGAATAAAAAAAGAAATAAAGAGACCAAACAAATACGATTACATAACATGTTGATGAAGAAAACTTCACATTTCAAAGCCTTAAAAAAAAATGAATGATTCACATGTAATCATAATGATAGGGATTCAATGCATCTCTATTTTATAACAACAAAGCAAAATTTATAAATAAAAATGAATCAATTTCTATGAAATAAATATTGTAGTCTCACACCAAACTTTAATTCCATTAATATAGCTTCAATAAAATGTAACACTCTTTAATCTTGAAGAAAAACTTCATTATGATACAGAATAAAAACCTTCATATGATTGATTTAATTTATTTTATATCAACTTGCACTTGAAAGGTGGTTGCATAACTAACATTAACCCTAACTTGGCTTATATTTGCTATATAACTCAACTATGAATAAAAACCTTCATATGATTGATTTAATTTATTTTATATCAACTTCCACTTGAAAGGTAGTTGCATAACTAGCATTAACTCTAACTTGGCTTATATTTGCTATATAACTCAACTACACTTAATTTTCTAATTTTATATATAAGATATTTTAAAAAAGAAAACATATGAAATTACTTTATGAATTTTGAAGATATAAATATAATAATTAATTATAAACCAATTAAATTAATTTGAATTTTGTAAAGATAATTTATTAAATACCATCAATTCACGTAAAACATAAAAAATATATTCTCTTTTTAATATATTAAACAAATAGATGTATTCTCTTTTTCATATATTAGACAAATCTATGTATACGTTTTAAAGTAAATCTTGTTGAAATAAAAAAAATTATGATATGACATATTCAAAATGAAAAATAAAGTTTAAAGCACACTCAACCAACCTTGTTCAATGGGTGATAAAACTAGACAATTCACAATCTACTTTAAAAAAAAAAGCTATTGTGCCACCATTTCTATATATGAGAACATTTAGTTGTCTTTCCCCAAAGTACATGATCCTTCATCCGCAATGTATATTCCACTTGTTCATACTTGAAATTAGGTCTTTTTATATGAGAAAGTTATAGATCATGAAATAGACTTTCATGTATCTCAGTATCATGGGTCACAAAATTCACACTTTGTAACCTTTGATTATATACGATAACACAATTAAATTTTCAAAATGAGAGATAAAAAATTAGTAATTATTAAATGGGATAATCAAGATTCACACATGTTAATGTTTTATCAAATCATGTTTATTGATATGGATGTAAATTAATAAGGTGCCTTAGTATCATAGGTCACAAAATTCATATGCTTTATCAAATCATGTTTATTGATATGGATGTAAATTAATAAGGTGCCTTAGTATCATAGGTCACAAAATTCATATGCTTGTAGCCTCTGATTATTTATGATAACATAATTAAATTTTCAAAATGAAAAATAACAAATCAATAATCATTAAATGAGATAATCAAAATTCACATATGTTAATGTCTTATCATGTCATGTTTATTGATATGTATGTAAACTAAAAAGAACATATGTTATTGTACAAAAGCTAATACAAGGAGCTGGCTCTTTCAACCTAAACATTTATTTTTATTTATAGGCACACTCACAGGTCTGTAAATGTCTCAACATTGCAAAAATCTAGAGGAGGCCTGAACAACCCTCTTTTAGGGTGCAAGATTTTGAGACAACGGGTCCTTTACAATCCATGTTGTAGAGAGAACCTTCCTACCCTTCAGAAATAAGAACAAAAAACTTCGAACAATAAGAAATTATAACCACAACTAACAAAGTTGTGAAAACAATTTTGAGACCCTGGAAAATATTTAAGACTATTTGTATTTGTAGTAATATGTAGATGTCTGAGACACATAAATTAATATTTTAATTTGTACATTGAGAAGTTAGGAATTATAAATTAATTTAAGAAGGTTGAAATAAATGATTAAAAGTAGTGAGAAGGTTGTGCAAAATGAATATAATAAAAATATGGAAACAATATTGGTGAACTATATGTTTTTATATAGTCAATTACATTGAGTATAGATATATTAGTTTTATGGTTGTTATCTCATTAAGTTTTTACTTAAAATATATGTTTGATTTTATCATTTAGTTTATGTTTATTGTTTTAATCTAGTTTTTTACTCATGTATTTGATTGCATGTTGATGGGAATAATAATTCTATTCATGAAGCTCTCTCTTGTGAAGACTCATTGTATATGCGACCCTTGTTACAGGGTAAGGTCATTCCAATGTTCGGATGGTGTATCGAGAAATCATAATACTTTTTGGTTGGATGAAAAGCACTTCAATAATGTTCTTCGTATCCCTTTTTAATATAATGATTATCACATAAGTTATGTATCTCAAATTACTATATACTTCAATTTACCAAATAATATTTATTTATTTTATGTTTTACCTACCTATAATATATTAATATTATTTTAGAATACCTTTATCTTTGTAAATAATTAAAAAACTATTAATATGTGATTGGTTTTAACTTATATGGAACACACTAATCAATAAATTATGACATTATAGTTGATAATATATTTTACAATGTAACATTGAGATGATTGTAAAAATATGTTCCCTATTTTAATGGACAATATTATGATGGTAGATTTGATCGTTTATTTTTGTAGTATTATGATTATGAGTACCTTATGAATACTTAATATATTATTTTATTTGAATTTATTTGTTTCAATTTATACAATATTTTGATGGTGAACCATCAATATCTTGATGGTGAACCAAAAATAGGGTTTTAAATATAAACCCATGTTCATTATACTTTAGTTTTCAAGTTAGATTGTTGGATAATGTTTATTTATCAAAATTTCTGTAAATTTTTTTATCTATTATAATTATTAGAAAATAAATATATATTATTTTTAAAAAAATCATTTTTTTAAACCAATTTAATTAGAGATTATTTTATTATTTAATAATCAATAAATATATATTGTTTTCAAAAATTTCATCTTTTTAGTTTAAACCAATTTAATAAGAAACTATTTTATTATTTAATAATCATGTAGTTTCTTATAATTTTTTAATTAATTCTTTTAGTAAGATTCAGGAATCAATTTGGATACTTAATTTTTTATAAGTGATAGGAGTATCGATAATATACTTTTAAAAAAACTATTTTTTCTAGTATTCAATCAAAAAGTTTTTAAATGTAACATTTTATTAATGTTCTTAACAACTCATTGAATTAATTAAATAAATTAAAATCACTCAATATTATCATTTAAAATGGTATTAAATTTAAAAAACATATATAAGTGTAAATTCTAAAATAATTTAACATGAAACTCACACTATAATTTATTGACCTTAAAGGCCATTCATTTTTCTATTATATAAACTTATTGTAATCTTAAATCTATTTATTCTAAAATAATTTAAATTATATATATTATTATAATCTTTAATATTATAATTTATAAATATTAATATTATTTATATTTTTTCCTATATTGGTATATTAATTGTTTCTAATAAGAATCCAATATCTCTATCTTTATACTTCTTCTCCTTAGCCACTAAAAGTGTTTTTTTTTAGCCATTGTATTACTGATGTTTATATCACTATGAGTTGCTACTAAGTTTGTAGCCCTTTAATGTTTTTACCCATAACCACTATTATAGATTGATACGAGTTATGTTGGGATGATGATCAAGGGCACGTTGCTAAAGGGAGTTATTGGCTTAGTTTTTATGGGTAAAAGAGTAAGTAGAGTGATGTTTTGTAGTTGGAAGTTACCAATGGGTGTTATTTCTCATTCATTATCATTAGAATGAATAATGTAAACAACCTCTAATAGTTTATAGATATTATTTTTAATAAATGAGGTATGTATGCTTATAATCTGTTATTTATAGTTTCAAGTAAATATTGATATTGTAAAAACCATATTTCAATGAACACGTTTAGGTTACAAGTTCTATAAATTGATTCATTTGGTTCAGTCCACTTTCTTGTATATATGTATGAATTATAGGGTCTGCAAGTTGTATCAAGAACAAGAATCATTTTTAATCACTTTTTGAGGTTTAATAAATTTTATATTTTAAATCCAAACCCCTTCCTTCTCTCTTATTAGTTGAAAAAAAACTTGTTATACCCAAAATTACTATTTATTCACAAACTCCTATAACTACCTTCACTAACTACTAACTACTCTTGTACATTGAAAATGCTAACTACCTTAAACTCCTAACAAGACAACCATAAACACCCCTTGAAGACCACTAAGACACAAGGTCCTAACATATTGACCTTACACAACCTCAAAACACTTGAGAAACAATACAAACTTTTCAAATATTTGAATTGGCCATTTAGGCGAGAAAATGCCTAATAGGTCCAAATTCAAATTTGACAAAGACCATAAAAACCTACTAAGACTCAAAACATGAAATTAGATGAGTATTTACAAAGGGGGTAGTGATGCCCCTGCATCATACTATCAAGGAAAAAATGGAAACTTTCCCTAAAAGTTATAAGTGCTTGATATTTTTTGTTCTTTGAAACATCTCTTATATAATGTAATCTCCCCCTAGATCCCAATGTCTAGTTAGGACACATAGATCTTTGTGGTTCTTGCCTATAACGGCTCCTCCTTATTTCTTCTTTCTCTTGCTCTTTCTTTTGAGGTCATTCTTTTACATATTGATCTTCAACTCGATCATATTTAGCACTTGCTTCTTGTCCTGTAACCAATCTACACATGAAACACATAAGTTAATGAAAACAATCTCCTATTAATTTTCTTGGAAACCACTTTTTTGCTCATGTTTGCTTCTCTTGTTCATGTTTAGTTCTATTGTTTGTTGTGTTGCTGCTTGTTTCCTCTTCTCTCCTTCAAACCTCTACAATCTCTTTATCCTCTTCATCATGTTTTACCTGATCAATGACTTCCATTTCCATCTTGTTTGACAAATCCATCAAAACCAAATATTTACATGCTTAATATGAAATCTAACTAACTTTCTAACTTCTCCAATAGTCACTAGTAACCAAGTTGGGATCTTGAAAGACATTCAAGGGTTGATATTTCGTACAAGTGAATATTATGAGCCAAGTTTAGACATATAACAAACACAAGAATTCACATAAAACTTGACACTTGAAGTTTCCTTCTAATGACTTTTTTAACCCCTAATTTGGACAAAAATATTCAAAACTTCAAACTCACTAGTTTTGGCAGCAAATGCCTTATGGACTAAAATTCAAATTCTATAAACGTGTAAACCTCCTAACTAGTACAAAGACCTCCTAAATGACTTATAAAAACTATGAAAACCAAAATTTAAGGCATTTTGGAGATGCCCCTACAACACCCATTCCTCACCTCTCATCTCCCCTAATCACTTGCTCATTAATCCTCGCCATCACTCATCATCCCTAATCACTCCTTCATCCTCCCTAATCACTCCCTCATTGAAACTCACCATCCTTCATCATACCTATTTATTTTTTCATTATATCTACTCAATTATTCTTCATCCCTCCTCATTCTTAATCACTCCATCCAATACCTTGATGGTGGTATTTTGTTAGGGTTCAACAATGTTAGGAGCTACAGGTGGAGAGTTGAGGGCTATCATAAAATATAAGACATAGTGATCAAAATTATGTGGAGGCAAAATTTAAACATAAATATTTAACACCTATGAAAAAATATGGGCCTATTAGAAATGATGTAATTCACAATAAAAATTCCATCAAAAAAATAGAAGCAAGTAAAACCACCATAGTACCAAGCTATACGATTACCTGAAACCAATCATTGCTTTCCATATGAGGACATTTTATTATATGAATAATTACATTGAAGGCCTTCTATTTATATGTCTATTGATTGAGTCATCATACGAGAGAGTGGAAAATAATTTTCAATTGAATAGAACAAGTAGTCCAAGAGTGGAAAGTGGTGCTTAATTCATAAATACAATATTCAATCCCATGAAGAGTGTCACACTATGAGATCTTTACTTGCACATCTCGAGAAGTGGGTACAAGTTATATAACACTATGAAAAGGTAAGTAGTTAATAGATTATCAACCTAATGATATGGTTGGTACTAAAAATATCTCTACTTCCCCCAACAAGAAATTATATGAATAAAAAATATTATTTCATTAACAAAAGGAGATCAATGGTGAGCCAATACACTTCATGATTTACAATGGAAGTAAGAAGAATTTAATTTATCCTAAATCATATTTTCAAAAATTAAAATTGAAATTTATACGTCATGCATAACCATATGCTAGTGTATGATCTAGGGTAGGCCTTGAGAAATGGATCACATAGTAGTGTCACTTAGTGTAGAAAGTCAAACTTTTAAAAGATGCAATCTTTGTCACATCCCACCATTAGAGGTGTGTGATGTTTTACATGTGGTCAACCCTATATTTACCATTGACATGTACTCTATGAAGTAAATCCTTGAAATGTTGTGATAACTTGTCATGATCTGAAATACCATTTATCATAGTTATTTCCTAAGCTTTTAGTCATTAATGCTTGGAAGTGTAAGAATATTATCAGTTCTAGTAAGAAGAATACTCTTAATGGTAAGAAGTAAATGTCATGGCATCCTTATGTAACCATATCATAGTGTGGTTTATCCAACAATAAAAAAGACAAAATAATTGAACCATAAACTAGATGAATACAAGGATGTCTTTCTGTCACCTAAATAAGTTCCTACATATTGTACACTAAACAATACTATTGATTTGATCCCTTAACTACCTCTACCTCAAACCTTTTTATACAACATATCATTTCTATAGAATGAATAGATCAAGTGGTAGATCCATGAAATCATGGATATGGACACATCATGTCCAAATCATTGCCTTGAAGAAGCCCAATTATGTTTGTGACAAAGTTTTGAATCAATTAAAAAAATCTTAACAAGATTAAAGTGAAGAATTATTATCCTCATTTACATATTAAGTCATTTTTTTACCATATTCATGGTGTAGAAGTATTTTCCAAAATTGATCTTAAGTTTGGGTATCATCATTTTCATGTTAAACCTCTAGAAATTTGGAATATAGTCTTAAAAACAAAGGAAGGACTGATTGACTAGTTGGTTATGCCTTTTAGGTTAACTAATATAATGAATTCATTAATTTCAAGATGTTGAAAAATTTCCTCAGGCCCTTTACCTATGTCATTTTTTGAATCTACCTTGATCACATCTTAATCTTTAAAAAACATGGGATGAACATCTACACAATGTTGAACTAGTGTTTCACATTTTGCAAAAACATATTTTTGTGATAAAATGAATAAATGTTCATTTTTCATGCAAGAGATAAAATATTTGGGACACATTACACACAAAAGGAGTGCATATGTGAACCTAACCAAGATTTAAGTCATATAAGAATAGGAAACACTAAATAACTTTACTACTTATTCAAATCTTCTCAGAATTAGAAAATTATACAAGAGATTTGTGTTTAATTTTTATCTTTTGAACCGAACTACCAAAGGTGGAACAAAATAAAGTTTCATTTAGTCAGTTTCACAACAAAGATAATTTTATGAACTAAAATTTAGATTCTATTTTGTGTTAGTACTTATGTTGACTATAAATTTGGAAGATCATCCAATTCATGTAGTAATAAAATTGACTATCACAAATGGGTATTTACAACACAAGTCCTAGAAAAGAGTTAATCTCTATTATAATTGATTAAACAACATATGATTGGAATCAAAGATATCTTTAGAGTATATACTTACACCAGATGATGAGGGAGTGATTAGGGATGGTTAGGGATGGTGAGGGTCAATGATAGAGTGATGGGGGATGGTGAGGGTCAATGAGGGAGTGATTAATGATGATAATGGATGAAGAAAGATTGATTAGGGATTATGAGGGATGAAGAGGGACTAATTAGGGATGATAAGGGATGGTGATAATAAAATGAGTGATTAGGGGTGATAAACTAAAGTGATTAGAGATGATGAGAGATAGTGAAGGTCAATGAAGGAGTGATTAGGAATGAGGATGATACAAAAAATGAAAATATTTGGTTGAAAGATAATTCAAGAAATAAGAACAAAACAATTCAAATAATGCTATCTCTGAGAAGAGATGTTTTATTGATCGAATTTGCATATCCAAACATATGCTCATCTCTGAGAAGAAATGTCTAATTTCCTTTTTCAGGTTACATCTTAATTTATACATGTTTTAAAGGTGTGGGGAGGATGTGGAAGGTCACTAATCTCAAGGGAGATGAATTGGTTCAACTTCCATAATTTACAACCATATAGAATTTGAGGAATTACTATTTTTAGAAACTGCACTACTAAAATTGAAATTTGGGCCACTTCCATTGGGTTTTAAGGGGTAAAAATTCATTGATCAAATATCAATGCCATATCATGATGTTCCCCTCATTATTATCTTTCCAACGGTTCAAACAGTGATTCAATTGGAGCTATGGTGCAAAAGTTATGGCTCCCAGAAGTTCTACCATCAAATGAGGTGGACCCATCATCCAAATTGTCATCTGAATTGTTTCCCAGATCATTCATCCCTCCTTGAGAAGCAATGGTCCCCATTACATCAATATTTGTCATCAAGTGTGGTAGTTTTACTTTGATTTGATTCCTGATGCATACTTGAAAGGGACTGTGATTTATGGAACTGTGCAGGGCCTGATTGTTCACCATTTCTATCTGACCATCCGTCTGTGGATGGAAGGCCATGAATTTATTTAGCTTGGTATCTATTTGCTTATATTGTTGTGTTTTTGTGTAGTTAGGGCTGTAACATCAACCCTTTTGGATTCTTGTGGCTTGACCACCATGAGAACAAATTTCTTGGCACTAATCAGAGAGACAGATGTAGAAGGTGGTACTTCTGGTACCCTATAGCGTTGTGTTCCAAGAGTGAGAGTAATCCTTTGAATTCTTGATTCATATATGCCATGTCGATCATACATGAATCACTGACCAAATAGTACATCACAAACATCTAGATTGACCACATCACATAAGACTTCAGCTTGGAAGGGTTTTATTGCATATGAGAGAAGACATTGGTGGGTGACATGGAGGTTTCTCCCTAGACTCAACCATCCAATATTGTATGGCTTTGGGTGAGGCTTCATGGACATATTTAGGCTTTTCACAACATTAGCAGTGATTAAATTCTTTTGACTTCCACTATCAAGAATGAAATGCAGAGGCTTACCTTTCACCCATAACTTAGAGTGAAATAACCTTTCCTTGTCATCTAGCCTCTCCTCATGGGTCTGTGATGAAGCAACAATGGCTTCAGGCTCAACATCTATAATCTCTTATTCAACCTCTTCAACTGCAGGGTCTGTATGACGTAGAGCAGTAGATGTTGAGGATTGTGACTCAGAAAGCAGGGACTTGATGGCTCGACATTCTTCTTTGGAGTGAGTTCTAGATTTGTGATAATCACACCATTTCCCAGCCTTTCCCTCCTTTTTCTTCCAATTTTGGCCTCGTGTTTGACCTTCTTTGTCACTTCTCCATTTTGAACGCTGATTCTTCATATTCATTCTTTCATGCTTCTGCTCAATCTTCACTGCGAACTTGTATGCCTCAACAAGGGTTTCCAAATTGAAGAGTTCCATTTCTCTCGTATGTACCATTGTAGTTTGCCATGATATTTAAGAACCTTATGTTTCTCACTTTCTTGGATGCCCAATCTTGTAGATAGAGAATGAAAAATATCAGTGTAATCTTGAACAAATTGTTCCTTACCTTGGTGAAGTTGTTGCCACTCTATATAAAGATCATCATATGCTCTAATGGGGTAGTATTCTTCCTTCACAGCTTATATGAAATCATCCCAAGTAGGTTTTGTCTCAAGGCCAATATCATCTGCATTGAATCTCTTTTTTTACACTTCCCACCAATTTTTGACAGGCAATGATGCTTTCAAAAGAGCAAAAGTGATATTCTCTTTATCGGTGAATTTATTTATATATAAATAAGAAGATAATTGATCCAACCAATTTTCTACTGTATCAACATTGATTTTGCCTTCAAATGTAGGGATATCAAAATTCACCTGAACCTTGAAGGGTGGTGGGGCACTGAAAGGATGTGCGGGTGCAGATGAGGAGTCAGAATTTCCCATTGAGATTTATTTTAGAATTTGAGCAAATTATTGTAGCATATGTGCTTGCTGTTGTCGGAGGGCTTCATTCACCATTTCCTTGAAAGGATTAGATGTCTTGGTGTTGTCTGCCATATGAAGTTGTTTGGAGCGAATAGGTGGATAGTCTGCTGATTCTATTTTCCACCCAAGCTTCCTATAATCTGACCTCATTCTTGGGATCATACACTCTAAAGACAAATTGATATGATACCACTGATCCAAAACTTGAAAAGCTTTGGTTGAAAGATAATTCAAGAAACAAGAACAAAACAATTCAAATAATGCTATCTCTGAGAAGAGATGTTTTATTGATCAAATTTGCAAATCAAAACATATGTTTATCTCTGAGAAGAGATATTTGATTTCCTTTTCCGGGTTACATATTAATTTATACATGTTTTGAAGGTGTGGGGCGGATGTGGAAGGTCACCAATCTCGAGGGAGATGAATTGGTTTGACTTCCATGATTTTAAACAATACATAATTTGAGGAATTACTATTTTTAGAAACTGCACTACTAAAATTGAAATTTGGGACACTTACATTGGGTTTTTAGGGGTAAAAATTCATTTAAACAGATCCATGCCATCTCATGACATTCCCCTCATTATTATCTTTCCAACGGTTCAAACGGTGAGTCAATTGGAGTTACAGTGCAAAAGTTATGGCTCCTAGAAGTTCTGCCATCAATTAAGGTGGACCCATCACCCAAGTTGTCATTTGAATTGTTGCCCGGATAAGAGGAGGGAGTGAATAGGGATGATGAAGTAATTATTTATGATGAGGGGTGAGGAAAGAGTGATTAGGGATGATGAAGGATGGGGAGAGAGTGATTAGGGATGATGAGGGATAGTGAGGGTCAATAGAGGAGTGATTAAGGATGATAAGGGAGTGATTACAAATGATTACAACTAGAGAGGGTAAATGAGGGAGTGATTAGGTATAATGAATAATGATGAGGGAGTGATTAGGGGTAATGAGGGATGAGTAGGAAGTTATCAAGGATGAGGGAGGGATGAGGAACAAGTGAAATTAACACAAAGTGGTCATTTGATGTGTGCAGGTCATCAATGTGAACTATGCTACCCCGTTTACAATACTTTGCATCAATTTCAAAGTGAGTGGTTTGAAAACTTCAATATTGACAAACCTAAGACTCCTAGAAATGTCAAGAATCAATCTAAAAGTCACAAAAAACTAAAAAATGACTAAATGTTTCCCAAAAATGGATATTAATTACAAAAGTTATGTCCTAAAATCCCTAGGTTTAATACTTAGACCCTAAAAATGCCTAAGTACTGACCTGATTGGATTTTGAAAAACTATTTTCTACATCATAAGGCGTGCAATTATGAGACTGACTCTATCAGATGCTGAGTGACCCTAATTTCTTATATTTACTAAAATAAATTTAAATTATAAGTTTAAAATTATATTCATATAACAATATAAATGTAAACTTATACTTAACATTTAGAGTAATAAATATAAGCTTCTAGCTAAAGTTGCCTTCATGTTCAACTCCCACATGCTTCTGGAGATGGTTTTGGTCTCATTACATAACAACATATACACGTTATATAGCGTGTATGCATTGTATAATATGTTATATAATGCATACACATTATTTTAATTTACAATAACAGGTATGCATTATTGTTTTAACCATAACATGATCACATTATGGCTCGGTAATTATCGAGTTATAATTTAAATAATGCGATCATGTTAATTAAATAATGTGATTGCGTTAATTAAATAATGCGATCATGTTATTTATTAACATGATCACGTTACCTAAAATGTCCACATAATTATCCCCCAACTCCGTGCACTTACCCAAATATGAGTATACCAATGATGTCAGGGATGGTGGACAATGAAGAGTAGTTTTAAAAGGGATTTTAGGCTCTTTAGTTTGATCAAAATCCTATGACTCAACTCCTCTATTTTATCCTTTGTTTGCACCAAATTGATGACCTATATATTCAAAACAAACCAGTAAAAGTGTAACATGGTAGAGAAGCCAATAAAATAGTAGAGAGGCCATTAAAATCAAGGTGTTCCTTTAGGTTTTAATGAATTCCCTGTGATGGCAAAGCTGATCAATGGTATTGTAAGTTGGTCCTTCACAGACGGGTCTCATCTCATATTTCTAGTAGATATCCATGAGCAAAACTAGCGTGAAGGGCACCACTATTAAGAATGGTTGCAAGGCAATGTGTGAGAGAGAAGGCTTCCTAGAAGTAGCTGGGAACCAAGGTTGGTTACTTACTTACCTCTCTACATTGGTTTGTGTTTGTTTTAGCGATATTAATTATTT
This sequence comes from Torreya grandis, assembly GCA_037957365.1. Taxonomy (NCBI): domain Eukaryota; kingdom Viridiplantae; phylum Streptophyta; class Pinopsida; order Cupressales; family Taxaceae; genus Torreya; species Torreya grandis. Next base: position 2,976,471 of record JARHVA010001459.1, on the reverse strand, counting down.
TTTTTGGGTTTTAAATTTACGGATTTTTATGTATTATTGTAAATTGCTCATAAAGCTGCTCCGACAACAGGGGGAGTGAAGGTGCCACATAGATACCACCCCATAACTGTCGCCCTGTGGTATGTTCTTTTGTATTTTCAAAGATCTTGTGTTCTAGGGTTTGATAGCTCTATTATTGGAAGGATTTTCTATCTAATGTTTTTTTTTTACAAACCTTTTTTATGGGTTTTTTTAATAGGTCATTCTATTAAAGTGGTCTTTCTTTGGACTCAAAGCCATTTTAATTTAGAAACCTACAATCACTTTATGACACCAATAATCCGAGTCCCAAAAATAGTTACTTTTATTAGAACAAAATTAGTAAGAATGGTACATGTAATATCACACAGGGGCTCCATTTGCATCATAATAGGAGAGTGCATCAATATATCAAGAGCACATACATAATCTGTCTCATTGGCAACAAGTCTGTCTCAAACAAATAAGACACATGAGATTGCCAATCCTATTTCTTGAAGCTAACAATGATAGGTATAATCCTTACATTCTATTTTCAAGATCCTTTTAGCCTATCAAAATTTAAAGTGTAGCAATTATGTTTTTTTAGGAAGCAACCCACCGCTGGAACTTTGATTATGTGATAAATGAATTTACCAATAATTAAGTTGGAAAATAATAAAGATTATATGGAACAAATTGAACGTGAAGATTTTAATCTACCTTAGCATAATCTGATGGTGTCTTAATTGATCTGTTGCAACAAAACATCGACCATGTCAGCAAGGACGTAATTGGGTAGGGTCCTCCTCCTGCGTGCTCCTCCAACACTTCCTCGAGAAATACATCGAAGCGTTTGATGAGCTTAAGACAGTTGAGCTAGGGGATATAATCTCCAATGTTGAAGATGTTGAATAAGAACACCAAGTGAGTTTCCTCCAAGACACAATGCTATGAATGAACTTATCAACTAAGAGGATTTTCAAAAACTACAAAGGACGTTAAACCAATAATCTGTAAAACCAAAACAACATATTTTTTTTTCTTTTATTTCTTATGAAATGATTTTGAGAACTTCACCTCACCATATAAACTTCTCACTAATAATAATAAAAAATAGTACGCAAATTAAAAATTTCAAATATATATAAACCATTAGAAAGCGACGGTATATTTTTTAAGGCATGGAGTCCAATACAATTTTTTTTTTTGGGGTACGGGGATTTGGTTGGGGGTGAATGTATGGAATAACGCGTGGAATGAGTTGGAGAGCCTCCATACACTGATTGATATAGTGAAAGGTTAATATGTCAAAGCTACATATCATTATTGCATTAAATTATTCAATTATATAGATGATGTCAACTTTAGATTATATTAAATTATAGGAAGATGTCAAATCAAGTCATTTGTGTAATAAATTATATGTAAAAGTCTTGATTTCATGCATGTTAAACTCCTACTCAAATCTAGTCTCTTTCGTATAGTTGACTCCATGGACCATGAAAATGACCCTTGGTATAAATAAAATAAAAAGAGTTAGAAATGAAACACCACGGCAACGAAACAATGAAAACTAACTTATACCTATTAATAGCTTAGACGATCTATAATATTCTTACTTAAGTTCGTGTGTTTTATAAATAAATGGGTTTAAGCCACATATGCATCACATCCATTTATAAATATTATAAATAAATATAATTATATTTAAGAACGGTAATATAAGTTGTAAATAATTGTTTATAATAATATTATTTTATATAAATTTGAAAATAGTTGTCAAATTTATGTAGTGTAAAATAAATTATATAGTAAAATAAAATAAATGTAAAAAACTTGAGGTGAATAAAGACTATTTTAAGAATCAATAAAATGTTTAAAAAAAAATCAGATCATTCTTGAAATGTTGAAATCAGATCATATAAATACTAAATAATCAAAAATTAAATACGTGTAATCATAGATATATAAATATGAATGGTAGTAGTAGGAGTAATGGTTTGAATATCTATTTTAGAATCTCTCTCTCTAAAATATTGATTAACAATTAAGATTTCAACATTTTATTTTTTAAATATAAGTTTTTTAACAATTTTTTATTTCAATCTCTAATTACATGTAACAATACATCAATCATATGTAGATTCATTTTATGACATTTAATTAGTTCTAATTGATCTCATGAAATCAATCATGAAATTAATAATCATTTTTCTTATGAACATTCATATTAATTATATTTTCTATTGTGATTAAGTGAAAATAAGAGAATATCAAAACTCAAAACTAAACCTAGAGGAGAAACACCTAAGATTTGTCGTACTTAAAACAAATATCATGTTCACAAGGATATTTTATTTATTTTGTAAATGATATAATCTAAATAAGATTAAACTATTGAAGCCAAACTATGTAAAATAGGGAATTTGCCATACACCTCTAAAAATAAAAGAGAGATTGGTATTGTACTTATTATTCTTAGAATTGACAAGACAAGAGGGAAGATAATGCATTTAGTTGATTTTCTAATTCATATTTTTCGCTCCCTACATCTTAGTTCTTAAAATGACTCTATATTAACTCTGTGACTATTCGGATTAGGAAATAGAACACCAAAATCTCCTAGAACATTGTTAATGATGCAAAAACCCTTGTGGCATCCTTCCTCTGTTTGTTGGTGCTATCCATGTTGATTTTACCACTTTGTTCTACCTTAAAGCATTGCACCTTCTCTTTTAGATGATTTTTGTATATTTATTTATCCTCAGTCCAGTGCATAGATCTTTGATTTGCTTCTCCTTATTTTGAAACCTTAGGTTTATTTTTGACACAACATTGATTTGGAAAAAAGGGGTTATAAAGATGGATGGATAACTCAAATTACTCCCTTTTGAGTTATTGAGAGTTGCCTATGTTCTAACTCTTTGAAGAAGGGTCAAACTATATGTAATTATCTTAGCTAGGTGTGTGTGGGTACTATCATGACCATTTTACAATGTGAGATTATGTTCAAACTTTAATACTTAATAATATGTAACTTTGACGTTACATTATTATTCAGAATAATTTAGATCTGCTCCTTTAAAAAGTTTTAGGTTGTAAATGCTTTTGTAATAATTTCTTAATATAAACCCAATGAATTTATCAAGTCTTTTTTCAAATAAAAAATAAATTACCAAATAATTGTCAAGTGAGTAAGATTTTATGCTTGATATATATTTATAGATGACTTTTGGATTTTTTCCCATGCGATTAACATATTAAACATGCTTTAACTGACCAAATGGAGACACTTCAATTAAAAATTAGCCATTAAGAATATTTGGACATTGATTATGTTGATGGAACCATATCAAAACAAATTTCATTAAAGATTTTGGCACCATCAATCACGAACACTTTTGATATGCTTAAAATCACATTATTCCCAACAATAACGGCTTAAGTTCTTCAATCATGAACACTTTTGATATAATGAAAATCCTCATATTGAGAGAAATTTTTGTGCTATAAGTCTCCTTGCTAGAATGTGTTTCACATTTATGTGTAATAATCTCTTCCTCGTTTGATAAAATGAATTATTATCATTTATTCATTTAACAAAAAATTCTTTAATAGACACGAGTGCAGAGATAAATCAAATTGATCCATCATCATATTAATGTAACACGAAACTTTATATGGAGCATATGAAAGAGAAACATCACTTTCATCTTCAAAACACAAACTCAAATTATTCATCATTTTCTGAATAAAATGATATTTTCCAACATTTCCTTCCATTTTTTGTTCATTTATCATTCTTTTGATAATTCTCTAATCAAGGATTCTACATTCAAGACTGAAGTTGAAGCATTCATTAGGAACCAATAATATTTTTTCTTCTTGTTTCTTAGGATTTTTCTATTAAGGATGAGGAGTTCTTACCCTTTTTCTTCTTCTTGCCATTTAAAACCCTATCATCCGCTTGCCATTTAAAACCCTATCATCAGCTTGCCATTTAAAATCTTTGGAGGAGGTTTTACATCATTTTTCTCAAACTTTTTGAATGTGATCAAGTCATCTTCTACTTGAATTGCTTTTTTGGGGCAGTCTTAACATGGGGCACTCTATTTATCCTAAAGATAAAGCTAATTTCGAGATGTAGGGCATCAATAAAGCAGCACTATTTATGGTCAGGGCTCGGCTGTGCAGTGCAAGGGATCAGTCTCGAAAAAAATTGTTGAAGCATGCTATGAACTATCTTATATTCTCTTCTTATTTTTTGTGAACTTCGAGAACCTGAAGCAACGATGCATGCACATCTACAACAAGTTCTAATCTATTGAAGAACTTGATCGTCTAAGTTATTCCAATCTACCATACATTTGTCAATCAGAATGTGGGAACAAGTATCTGGTCAAAGATTCCAAAATAAAAACAAGCCAAACAAACTCGTATGGTATCTTCATTGCTAATTGCAAGATTTTCACATGCCACAATGAAAGAATAGATATGATCACGTTCATGTCGAGAGCCATCTCCAGCAAATTTTAGTAACTTTTTTCGTAAATCTAGAGGTAACTCACTTTTGATGCAAAGACGGACCTAAAGCATCTATCCCATGAAGTGAGATGAACTAATGCCATTGTTTAAAGTTTAGTAACTTTTTTCAGTAGTGTCATCAACTTCCATTTAAGTGGGAGTTTTTATTATTATTTATAAATTAAATGTAAAATGTATTTTGATTTTTGATGGAGTTGTCAAAATTTGTTAACACAAATCTATGTCGTTATAACTTATTTGGTTATTATTCCTTTAATAGACAGTATTATAGTGTGCAATAAATATAAAAACATCAATATGAAATAGGAGATTTTCATTTACACTCGAGAAAGTTGCTCCCTCAAATGGTAAGGTTTTTGAAAATCTTTTACTTTTAATTTAAAAATATAAAAAGGAACAAAATATAAAATAAATGAAAAAAGGGCGAGAAATTCACAACATGATGAACAAAAACTAATTATTAGGATTGTAAAAAATGGATAGAAATAATAGGGGATTTCTTCTTTTCACATATAAATGGATAGGTTAAATGATGTGTGTTGTGAGAATAAAGAAAGAAACAAAGAGAACGAATAAATACGATTACATGACATGTTGATGAGGAAAACTTCACATTTCAAAGCTTTAAAAACAATGAATAATTCATATGTAATTATAAATGATAATGATTCAATATATTTCTATTATATAACAACGAAACAAAATTTATTTATAAATAAAAATGAATCAATTTTTATAAAATAAATATTATAGTCTCACAATCCAAAATTTAATTTCATTAATATAACTTCAATAAAATGTAAAATACTTTAATCTTTAAGAAAAGCTTCATTATGACACAAAGAAGAAAAACCTTCATATGATTGACTTAATCTATTTTATATCAACTTACATTTAAAAGTGGTTGCATAACTAACATTAACTTTAACCTTAACTTGGCTTATATTTTCCATCTAACTCAACTACACTTATCTTAATTTTTTAATTTTATATATCAAATAGAAAACATATGAAATGATATATTATTTTATGAATTTTGAATACATAAATATAATAATTAATTATAAACTAATTAAATTAATTTGAATTTTGTAAAGATAATTTATTAAGTATGTTTAGCTCTTACCCTTACATATGATATAATGTAACTGAGGAGATGTGAGGGCGTCTATTTTTCAAATAAGGGTTGACAGAAGCACGTTATGTTGGTCCTTTACAGTCCATGTTGTAGAGAGAACCTTCCTACCTTTCGGAAAAAAAGAATAGAAAACTCTAACAATAAGAAATTATAACCACAACTTGTTAGTTGTAAAAACAACTTTGAGACCCTCGAAAATATTTAAGATTATTTGCATTTGTAGTAATATGTGATGTTTGAGACATATAAATTAATATTTTAGTTTATTTTAGTTTGAAAATTGAGAAGCTAGGAACTATAAATTAATTTAGGAAGGTTGAGATAAATGATTAAAAGTATTGAAATGATTATGCAAAATGAATATAATAAAATATGGGAATAGTATAGATATAGTTATATATTTAATTATATTGAATACAGATATATTGGTTTTATGGTTGTTATCTTATTAAGATTTTGCTTCAAATATATGTTTTACTTCCTCATTTAGTTTATGTTTATTGTTTTAAATTAATTTTTCATTTATGTATTTGATTGCATGTTGATGGTAGTAATAGTTTTATGTCCATGAATCTCTCTTTTTTGAAGGCTGATTGTATATACAACCTTTGTTGTAAGGTAAAGGCAGTCCAAAGTTTTGATGGCATGTCAAGAAACCATAAGAATTTTTGGTTGGAGGGAAAGCATTTCAATGATGCTTTTCATATCTTTTTTAATATAATAATTATCACGTAAACTGTGTATTCCAATTTACTATATTCTTCAATTTACCAAATAATATTTATTTATTTATTTTATGTTGTACTTGCTCATAGTATATTAATATCATTTTAAAATACCTTTATTTTTGTAAATAATTAAAAAACTTAATATGAAGATTAGTTGTAATTTATATTGAACACACTAATCATTAAATTATGACTATAGTTAATAGCATATTTTACAATGTAATATTGATAATGATAGTAGAAATATGTTCCCTATTTTAATGGACAATATTATGATAGTATATTTGATCGTTTGTTTTTTTTAGTACTATGATTATGAGTACCTTATGAGTATTTAATATATTAATTTATTTCTGAATTTACTTGTTTTAATATATATAATATTTTGATGGTGAGCCATTAATGGGGTTATATATATATATATATTTATTCGTTGCACTTTAACTTTTGATTTAGATTGATGGATAATGTTTATTTATCAACAATACTTAAATTTATTTTATCTATTATAATTATTGGATAATAAATGTATGTCATTTTAAAAAAAAATCAAAATTTTCAAGTTTAAACCAATTTAATTAGAAACTATTTTATCATTTCATAATTAATAAATATATATCATTTAAAAAAAATCCATCTTTTTGATTTAAACCAATTTAATTAGAGACCGTTTTATTATTTGATAATCACGTAGTTTTTTAATTAATTTTGGTCAGTGGTATCGATAATGTATTTTTTTTTAAATATTTTTTCTTGTATCTAATTAAAAAGTTATTAAATATAAAATTTTATTTATGTCCTAAAAATTCATTACACTAATTAAATAAATTAAAATCACTCAGTATTATTACTTAAAATGGTATTAAATTATGAAAACATATTATGTCTGTGAATTCTATTTAAGTAGTTTTACTAAAATTTTATAAATTATTTTGATAGTAAAACTAATTTGATTATTAGATATTATGAATAATCTTTGCTTGGTTTTTATGATAATAACAAAACCAAAAGAATAATATTTAATACTTTATGAATGATATTTTTATAAGTATAATCTTAAGTTGAAATTCATGGCTATAAAAATTGAAGACAAGCTTTTTTATTAAAAGGTTGATTCCTTAGTAATTTTGGTTAGTCCAAAGATATACCAAACATTTATGGACATAATGGTTCGTGATTTACCTAAGAATTTTGTCATAGGAGTGTTATCCCCCAAAAATATCACTCATTTTTGGGACAACATTTGAACTATTTTGGTCCTACAGACCAAAATTGTCTCTTCCCTTTTCAAAATTTGTCCTGGGCATTCAAATTCCTCATTTTTCAAGCTTCTCAAAAATATACGGACTCTGTAGGCTTGAATCTACGGACTCTGCAGGCTTGAATCTACGGACTCTACAAGAAGAGGAATCTATGAACTCTAGAGAAAGAAAATCTACGGACTCTGCAGGCCAAGTTCAATGGACTTTATAGGTTGATTTCTATGGACTCTGCAAGAAAGGAGCAAGCTCTCAACACTTAGGTAAGTTCAAAGTTGGTTCAACGACTAGGTTCAACTAAAAGAGTTCAACGTCAAGGTTCAACATCAACAGCAAGAATTAAGCGCATTTGTAAAGTTTCAAAGTTAAAGGTTCAAAGTTCAACCACTTCAAGGTTCAATGGCTTCAAAACACTTATCAAAGAGAAGAAGGCTTGAACCATTGAATCGTTGAACCATTGAACCACTTTGGTTCAACAGGTTCAAAGGTTCAACCAGTACAATGAAGATCAAAGAGCTTAGAAAGAAAAAGTGACAGACTAATGGTTCAATAGGTTCAAAGGCTTCTATAGGTAGTTTTAATCAAAAGAAAAGTTTCTGACACTTAGTCATTTTCAGAGAATGAACCATTGAACCGTTGAACCACTTTGGTTCAAGGTTCAATAGGTTCAACGCGTTTGGTTCAATGAGGATCAAAAGGACTTAGCCAAATCAAGGAGAATGAACCGATTGAACCGATGAACCATTGAACCACTTTGGTTCAATTCAGTTGCTTCAATGCTTCAGTTCACTCAGTTGGTTCATCAAACGGTTCAACGGCTTTTGTTTCAGTCAAAGGGTTCATCGGCTTGGTTCAAAGCTTGGTTCAAATCTTGGTTCAAAGCTTGGTTTAAAGTTTGGTTCAACGGTTGGTTCAAAGGAGCGATTCAATACAAAAGTTCAAGAGAGCCTCCTGAAGGAAAAGTGCCCTTGCGGAGGGCACTTGGTCGACAAAAGCACCCTTTGGAAGGGTCATTTTCAAGGAAGCTGCAAAGGTAAATTCTTTCAAAATTTTGTTTAAGGTAGACAAAGGCATAATTCTTTCAGACTTTTTATCCGAAGGAATTCCTTCAGACAAAAATTCTGAAGAAATTTGGAAAGGTTGCGGGAAGAAAGCCCGATGGAGTTTCTTAAGGCCAAATAACAAAGCAATAATTCTTACAGACTTTTTGTCCGTGAAAAATAGTCCGTTGGAAAAAGTCTGCGGGAAAATGTCCACAGGAAAGATCTGAAGGATTCCAAAGATAAAAGGCCGCCAAAGGACCCCGAAGGGTAGATGCCCTTGCGGGGGACTCTCAGATGCCAAATTAAAGGACACTTCCCAAAGCTGAAGGGTCACCTTCCCTTCGGGAGGATGTAAAACAAGAAAGTCGAAGAAAGCCCAAGGGGTGACGCGCCCGAAGACGTCAAAGTCAAGAACAAAGAACTAGCTATTGGAAATTCAAATGTATTGATGGATGCACAAACGCCAATTTTAAGGTTTGTAAAATAGTCGTTGATTTTGAAAAACCTTAAAGAAGAGCCAAAGAACTTAGTCTGAAGGCCATCCGAAGACCACCTGAAGGGTAGATACCCTTGTGGGGGACTCTTCCCGATCCAAAGTGGATCATTTCTCAAGGCTCGAAGGGCAAGTCCCCTCTGGGAAAGCTCAAACGACAAAGCTAAAGGAATTGCTGAGGAAAGTGATGTGCCCGCGGATGTCAAAGTTGCGATAACGAAATAGACGTTGATCCTTGTAGTTTTAAATCTATGGACCCGAATGCATTCAAAGGCTTTAAGGCCAAGATTAGCAGGAAGCGACTAAGGAATAGAGCACCAAATTGAATCAAGGACCCGATTCAATTAACCAAAAAAGGAGGAACGATGAAGAAGGATCAAATCACCAGGTGGACATTGAAAGATGCAAACTTTCAATAGCGTGACTTGTTTCTCTGCATTGAGAAAAGCAAATGGGTAGATGCCCCTAAATTCCAACCTATCTTCTTAACAAATTTCAATGCAACATGATGTGTTACTATCCCTGAGTCCTTCTTGAAGAGGCTATATAAGGGACTTTCTTTTATTGTAAATAGATCTCTCTCGGACAATCAAAAACAAAACTCTGCCTAAATTGGAAGGCATTATTGAGACTTTGAGCTCAGATTGTTGATCATATTTTGTTATTGGAATAAGAAAGCAAGTGACTTTTCAGACTTTGTGCTATGATATCTTTGTTGTTGGGGAAACTATTCTTATGTCTTTTTCCTTAATATATTTTCTGTTCCTTTAATTCAACAAGCATAATTAGTGAAAGTAGTTAGGAAGGTGTCTTGAAGTCAACTGTGGAGAGACTTTGTGCCCCCATAATTGCCTTTAGTGCGTTTTCTTTTTATTTCTGTGTAAAAGACATTGGGACGACTTTGTGCCCTCATTGTCCTTCGTATCTCGATCTTGGGCAATTCAGGTTGAGACTTTGTGCTACATCTCAATTTGCTGGTTACTACGTCCTTGGTTACATTTTGCTTTTACTATCAGGAGTATTCTTGTGGCTTGCTGAATAGTACTTTTGAAAGAAGAGGAGTGCTTTCTGTCATTTCCCTTGAGACTTTTCCTTTGATTTGCATGCATCATCTCTAAAGAAAGAGAGATGGATGGTTTATCCTACCCTTGAGTATTATTTTTTGTTTATTTACCACATCAAAAGGGGACTAATCTCTCCTCTCATAAAGGGGAGGTTCCCTATATATATATATATATATATATATATATATATATATATATATATATATATATATATATATATATATATAGGGAACCTCCCCTTTATGAGAGGAGAGATTAGTCCCCTTTTGATGTGGTAAACCTACACATTTGGACGACCAATCTTCCTACTTTGGCTGATCAGACTTATTTTGTTTATCAGTACGCTAATCGACAAAATATTCAACCAACAAAGAGAAGAGGAGAAAGAGGAAATCATGGGTAAAAATTAACATTTTATAAAAGACAAAGGTAAATTCAAGGTAAAGATATTTTATCATTTAAAAAAAAAAATTGTAATAAAAGTTTTAGAATAATTTTTTAAAGGAAACTATACATTCAATTTATATAAAAATGGTTGAAAAAAAGGAAGTTTATTTCAATATGTATAATTTTAATCAAGTACAAAATATTTATTTATCACATTTTAAAATGGAAGGGCATTCTCTAATTCGATAGTAAAATTTTATGCTTTCTTTACGAAATAAGAAGAATCCTTTTATAATCAGGGGATATGAATTTAAAGAATTATTATAAGGATTTTTTTATTTTTTAAAGTGGCAATAATTAATTCAAAGAAGTGCTCAAATTGTTAAAGAATGTGATATAATTTTAAAAAAAAAAAAAAAAAAAAAGTCATGTTGATGTGAGTAAACTTGTATGATGAAAACAACTTAACCAGATACATAAAAAATCTCCATTCATGCACAAGGAAGAAAGTTAACTTTAACAATCCAAAATACTTTCTTGAGGAATAGGTATAAGAATACTACATTGAGGAAGAATGGGAGAAAGGGGAAGAAGAATATTCAAAGAAATATCAAAAAAAAAATTAGTGTAAGAAATAGAAAAGTAATACATCCAAATTATACACAAAAGATAAGTAAAAAGGTAATAAAAATGTCGAGCCTCTATGTATGTTTGTAAGGATTGAAAGAATAAATATATTTAACATATTAGTTTAAAATGTTGAAAGTTGCATGTAGAATTACATTTGAAGAATCATACCAAGGAGGATCATAAGAATGCTATGGCATTTATGGATAATAATTAGAAGATATAAATGAAAGTTTTAATGTTGATGGTAAGTTGGGTTACAATGCTACCAACGTAATTAGTTAGGTATAAGAGACGGGGAAACGAGAAAGATTTTTCAAATAAAACCTTAAATAAATAAAGAAAATATAAATGCACTTGCTGATATATTTTTATCCTCTAATTTTATTTCAAATGACATTTTTAAATGTCTTGATTTGAATTTTTATGATCATTTTCATTTTTATTCTTCATCTCATCTTAGATGAAGAGGGCGTAGAGATTAAAATAACCAAAAAATGTAAATTCAATAATATATTGATGAGATTTAAAGAAATAAGATCTCTTTAATAATATCTTATAAATTTTATTTTAATGATGAGGGATAAAAAGGGTTAATATATATAGATATGTCAAGGATGACTATTTATATTATCCAGACAACCAAAAAAAAATCTTAAGATTTCAATTGTAATATCCAACTAACCAAGCCAAGAGATTCATTTAAAGGATAAGAAAGATGATGGGTTAGAAATTTCTAAATTTGATTATCATAAAAAAAGAATTGAAATTTTTGAATGAATTGTTGAATTATTTTGAGAAGTATTTCAAAATTATAATTATAAATAATTTTAATTACTTATTTTAAAGGATAAAAAAGATGACAGGTTAGAAATTTCTAAATTTGATTACCCTAAAAAAAAAAAAAAGAGATATTGAAAATTTTAATTGAATTATTTTGAGAAGTGTTTCAAAATTGTAAATGATTTCCACCAAAAAAGAAAGTAAAGTGATGAGGCCTAGAAATGAAACTCCCATTATAATTTATTGACTTTAAAGCCCATTCATTTTTCCATTCGATGAACCTATTGTAACCATAAATCTATTTATTTCAAAATAATCTAAATTATATATGTTGCATATATTTGTTGCTATGATCTTTAAATATTATGATTTTTAAATATTAATATTATTTAAGCTTTTTTTATATTCGTACACTAATGCAATATGTCTATCTTTATAGAACAACTCATATATATTTTCAAAGTCCATATCCACTAAGAGTGTTTTTTTATAGCCATTGTGTTACTGATGTTTCTATCACTCTGAGTTGCTACTAAGTTTGTAGCCCTTTAATGTTTTTACCCATAGCCACTATTGTAGATACTCTTGTGCTTGTTATAGACTATTCATTAACATTGCTACGAGTTATGTTGGGATGACGATAAAATGGGACGTTGCTGAAGGGAGTTATTGACTTAGTTCTTTAAGTTGAGTGACATTTTGTAGTTGGAAGTTACCAACAAGTGTTATTTCTCATTCATTATAATTAGAATGAATAATGTAAACAACCTATCTAATAGTTTATAGATGCTATTTTTTATACTTGGGGTATGTATGCCTATAGTCAGTTATTTCCAGATTCAAGCAAATACTGATATTGTAAAAACCTAGTGATATTTTATAAATACATGTTTTCTGCTAATCTATTTATGTTAGAGACGTAGCATTGAAGATTACTAATTCAAGTAATTAGGATTCTAATCAAGTATCAGAAAGAGAGTTCAGAACATTTGTAATCGATCAATATAAATTCATTTAAATTTAAATGTAATCATCCTTTTTAAAAAAAAAGCACTTGAAGTAATCTAATCTAGCTAAGTCGGGAGTTCATAAATCAGTCAAACCAATAAGGGGCCCACTCGTGAGAAGTGAATATAAAGTATTCACACCCATCATTGTAGGTTTATTTGGTTATGTTAGTTGTTTGTATTTCGGTATTGTAGTTTCAACTAGCTTATGGTATGATTGCTCATTTCATTTTCAAAAAATAACAGTGTGTTTTTTTTCATGCATTTCATTACTTCAAAGTGAAGTTGGGTAAGAAGCTTTCAATTTAAATCTAGCATTATTTTATGTGTGATTTACATTTCAATTGTTTTGTATTTACAATTATTTTTACTTTTTTCAATTAGCTCATATTTTATAAAATTAATTTTATATCAGTTATACAAAACATTCAATTACAATTAGTTATTCAAATGAAAAAGAATCATACGATTGTATATAAAGTGTATAACCCTATTCAAAATATGCCTCCTTAGATTGGTAAGTTAAATTTCTTAACATACATTTTTGTATTTGTTTCCAAGGATAGATGTCAAGGTATTAGGATCCTCTTAATTTTAGCTAAGATATTACATACAAGGGGTGATTAGGGAATCTTATATCACTACGTTTGTCTATGCATGATGCTTTGTGTTTTATAGTGTATAGTACTTATAATTTTTATACACTATAGAGTATTAACAAAAAAAAAATCCTAAAACAACTTAACCTTACGCAGGGGCAAGAGTAGGTGAAATCAAAATTTAAAAAAAAACATGAGAAAAAGGAGGAGAAAGATAGGAATAGAGGTTTGTTTGTTGTATGCAACATGAAAGAGAGCACTTGTGGTGATTCTCCTAAAAAAATACTAAACTTTGATG
>JARHVA010001459.1:2917500-2955000 GCA_037957365.1 Torreya grandis | reverse complement strand
GCTTTTATGTGAAAATACTTAATGCAAAAATATTATAAATTTTTTCACTATTTCTTTATTCTATTTGATAAAAAAACATTAATGGATAAGGGAAGATGCCATTGGAATCAACACACACATTGACAAAGACTCCTATATCCACAAACTAATCATAAGCATTGTAAAAATGTTGATAGATGGACTATTCAAGGAAGGTGAATGTACTATTCATCTTCTTGTATTGATTTCTTTGTTTAGTGAATCTAGCTCACCCTAGGGGAAAAACATAGAGTTTTAGTTCTTGAATTAATTTTGGATTTGATTCTACTAACATTGTATTAACCCAATTAGTAATATTTTTCTATATAATGGGAAGGCTGATGGGATTGTGGATCCCAAAAACCTCCTTTGGATCTCTTTAAGTCTTCTAGTTAAATAATCAAACTATCTTTCTGTATTGATTTGCTTCTTTTTCATCTAAATTTCCCATAGTTATGTTTTTTAATATAAAAAAAGTCACCCAAAGTATTTGTGAAGTCACCCTATAAAATGGTGAATTTACCCTGTGGACCAGTGAGGTTGCTTACGTAATCGATGAGGCCACCCTACGTATCGGCAATATCATTTTATATTATTTTGTGATCTATATTTACTTTATAGGAAACCATGAACTCATTAATAAAATATAAAAATCAAACTAAACATCAATGAGGTTGAAAAGAAAATGGAAAAGTTGCCTCTTTATTTCTTGTGTGTTTTTTGGCAAAACAATGAGTTTGAAGTGAAAATAATGAAGTCAAAGTAGAAAAGGTGAATTTGTCCTATTATGAACAATATCAAAAAAGTTAAATTATGCTTGATTTATATTGTGTTTTATTAAAATCGATGAACTCATCCAGTAATCATTAAGGTCTCTCTGCTAAACAATGAAGTCACCTAAACTATGTTTCTGGTTCCCTCATAATAACCAATTTGACCTATAATCAGTGAGGTCACTCTGCTAAATGGTGAAATTTACCCATGGAATTTTTTTTGAGATTTTAAAATAGTTAAAAATAGATTTCTTTGATAGTGAAAACCTTTGTTTGATAATCTAATAATCTTTTTTGTAGGTTTTCATATTTATTTAAGTTGTTTTTTTCTTTTACAACTAACCTACAAAGGAACACTTCATCCACATTTGGTATTTAATGCTTAAAAATAAAAAATCACCATTGCCTTTATGCTTTTAAGAGCATTTAATTTTTGTATTTTCTTATGGCTATTTATATTAAAATTTTTATTTGTAAAGCATTTTGACTATGCTCTCCCCTTGACCCCTTTAGGAAGCCTAGGTTATCAAAAGCACATTGGTTTACTTATTCGTGTGCCTTCCTAAAAAATAATTTTTTATTGTATGCTTTTCTCTTACCCATTTGTGGGGTCCTAAGAATCAGAAGCAAAATGTATTTTTCTTTGCATTTTTTTTTGACTTTGTGGGGTGGATTTTCTCACCTTCCTACCAATCTTTAGGATGCACTAACATAGTAAGTGACATCCTAACATCATACCAACCCCATTATTTGATGGGGTATGTATGTTAGGTTTATGCCAATAGTATTTTAGCTAGTGGTTCTTTAGAGCTTGGTTGCACTAGTATCACTTCACTGAGACCCCAATGGCTAAAGTTGTTGTAAAGGGACTAAACCCTTTGGAAAATGACTCACAAAACCTCTCATCCAAATGATGGATTATTTTAAATCACCCATGTACCACAAGATATATCAAGACCATTTAGTTTGCCATCAAAAACTTAGGGTAAAAAGTAACATTTTTCATATATATCTCATTGATACAAGGGTGAAACGGTTAACATGCCCAAAAGTTTTCCTTTTATGTACAAAATTTTTAGATAAGGGGGGATTAAAAACCATACCAATAATGTGCAATAATTAATTTATTTTAATTAAAATTAAATTTTATCCTCTCAAAATCAAGTATATTGAGAGGATTCATTGACTATATTATAACCCATGTCAGTTTCCATGTGATTAGTTGGAGTGATTTTGTTAAAACCCATGTTGTATCCACAACCTCATTTGATGATAAAACACCAAATTCTCATATGAAACAAGTTCAAACATGTTGTCACCTATTTGCATATTAAGGTGTTACACTTCCCATTTCTATTATAAATTTAGACCTAGGTTTTCTTGTGTTAACCCACACCCTAAGATCTAACGAACCATTTGGCCACCTATCATTTCTATTTGATACTGTTATGCTTTCCAAATATAAAAACCAACCTTCATTATTTTTTGTAGTTTTTTTCTTACTAGTTGAAATAATAACCTTTGTCTCATTTGGTAAGGTTATGTTGCTCATTCTGTTTCTGATTTAGACTTACATTTTATTTTTCCGAACCAATTACCAAATTATAATCCATTATAATCTATTCTAGTCTCATTCCAAATTAGATTCAAATACCGACCAAGGTCAAGATATTTTTCAAATAACTCCAATTCTAAAAAACCAAGACCACTTGTCCTTATTATAGGTTTCGCTTTACATGTTTATTTTTATTGAGCCAAACCATTTATAAAGACAAAGAGTATTCACCTTTATTGTAGACATACACTTATTAGGTCAAACACTTTTCAAATCAATTCCAAAATACCAATCCAAGCCAAGATCAAATTTTCAACACTTTCCAAAACCAAGAACCATACCAAACATGCTTAGATACACTCGCAATGTGGTTTTTTACGGTCCTAGTTTTGAAGAATATTTTTTTTAAGATCCCTTAGGACACCTTGTAAATTATTAATATAGTGAGGATGGAGATGAAAACTTGGTTATGTTTGAATATATCCCTCACATCGTGGGATCAATCCATGGTAAATTCATAAATTAACTCATAAAAGATCAAAATGAAGCTATCCTAAGGCTAATAGAATCAAGAGCTAGGCTCCCACCCAAATTTCCAAAGGAACAATTTCATACCCTTGTCTAAGTAGAGGAGAAACACCAAGAGCTATCTCATACTCAAACTCCAAAACTTACCATTGATTCATGTAGTAAAGGGAAGGGTCTATGGGTTGATCCTTCCCAAAATGGTCATATTGTAGCATCCACTATTCAATAAACTAGTCAATATTACGTATATTAGCTTATCATTAACTTAATAAATTTTTTGGCTACAACCTCATTCAACAACACCAAACTCGTAGACAAGACCTATATAATCCTACATTGGATGTAGATATTTTGGCTTCTCCTAATCAACTCATACCAGCTAATACTTCACAAAAAGTTCCACTTGATATGCAACATACAATTTTAACCATCAATATATCCTTGTTGATACAATATAATACCTAATGATTCAAAAAAAGTGTCAAATTATTCAAAACAAGTTGTAAATAATACACCACTAGAGGAGGTAGTGGATAATTCTCAAAACACATTACCAACCTCTTCTAATTCACAACAATGGTAACAAGTTCCTCTTGTGAACAAATAACAATAATGACTTCTAAATCAACAACAAACTCCTTAAAATAAGCAATAGATTCCACTAGACCAATAACAAATTCCCTACCATTCACAACAATAGCTTCCTCAAGAATATCAACACCTGACCTATTCTAATTCTAATCCAAATAATTTGTATATCCCACATCAAATTCAACATTTAGGACATAGGGAACATATTCTAAACAAAACTACGTAGGGGGAGCTACTTTCACTTACATCAATGCCAATCAGGGCCAACAATTCATGAATAACTATAAAAATACCCTCATCTCATCTCAAACCTATCTGAACATTAAATAATGGAACATGATAACAGGGATAGTTTTAGAACTTAAAGAAGATTATCAATCAATCAAAAAGTATAAGTTTGATGACATATGCCCTTATCTATTTGATGACAACTTTATTCAAGTACCTTTCCCCCTCACTTTAAAATGCAAAAAATTGACAAGTACAAGGGGAAAGGATATCCAAGAGAGCATCTACAAGCATTTTTCATGTCATGTAAAGAGGTAGCCTATAATAATGTCTATTTTATATCCTTATTTCCACATAGATTGGCTAGATAGGTGCTATAATGGCTTCTTAAATTACCTAAGGGATCAATCACTACTTTTAATGACTTGTCATAAAAAATTATCAAACATTTCTCTTCCAACATATAAAATGAATTGATTTTTGTCTATTTTTACAATGCCAAGTAATGAGGGGGAGAGAGCTTCTCAACATACTCACAGTGGTAGAGAGGTTTGGCTAGTTATTTATCACATAATTTTTTGGATACATAACTAGAAGGTATCTCTACACAAAACCTAAATATCAATCTTGCTCATAATCTCAAACTCAATTGTGTCATCATGTTAAAAAATATCTTTAATAAAGGGGTGTGGATAGAAAAAGCACTTATCATCAACAGTCTTATCTAGATATATTCTTAGACCAAAATAATAAACCAAACCCAAATGCAGAACCAAATGCCAAGTGAAATACCAATTTAGGCCACCATAGTTGAAAAGCTAAAGGTATTTATTATAAATAAAAACATGGTCTCTAATGGATTATAGAGGCTAGACATGTGCAAATCATGCAGGCACTACCCATTCAAAATACCCCACCTAACCCTCAGCTTGCATCATAAAGAGCTCTCCCACAATTGGGATACTATAAAGATGGAGTTTTAGGCATCCTCAAGGAGCCCATTAGGGCTATATTCCAAAATTTAGTCAAAAATAAAAAGTTTGTGTGGCCTAATCTAAAAACCTTTCTATAAGGTCAACCTAAACCAACATGGTACTATGATAATGAGTATTGCAATTACCTTCACCTGATTGGTCATTAAATATATAGGTTTGTATATTTGAGACACCTAATTGAAAATTATATTGATAATGGGGAGATTGAATTATATAAATGAGCACCCAACACCAATCAGGAGATGGGAATCTAATTCATAAGGATAACAATCAATAAAAATTCACCAATCATAACCAAGGATAGGGCCAACATCAATAACAAGGACAAGGCCAAAATGAGAACCAGAATCATTGTAATCAAGATCATGATACCCAAACCAATCAAATTGGCTATAAAAGTTTTCATTATGATTAAAAAATACTTTGGGATGCATTAATAGTAATCATGTCACCACTACCAAACTCACTCCTCATAGGCAAACTAACACTCATCATAATATTATCCCTTCTATTTTGGGACCACCATCTTTGACCATTGTTAATTTTGTCATGGGTCAGAGTAATATGATTCCATCTTGACCACAGTGAATTACCATTCCTAGACCCCCACCTCATTCTTTTAATTACATTAACTCCCACTTGACTCAAAATTGTGTAGTTGTAACTAGATGCTTGAAAGTTACCATCCAATGCGTTTTTTCCTTCTTCTAATACCAACACCAACCCCAAATTTTTTCTAGACATTACCCTACCATAAGAAAAGACATCCAATCTTTCTACTGAAAATCCATACAATACTAATGAACAACTAAGTAAAATGCCTGCACATATATCTATCTTGAACCTCTTGCATACATCTCAAGTTCATAGGACCATTTTGAATGACTTACTACAACAATCCAAATTCACTAATGACATCAATCTAACCTAGTTCTAAGCACTGGTAGGGAATTTTTACATAGGTCAACAACTTACATTTCACCAAAGTGATATGTCATCCCTTGGTCCCCTGCACATTGAGGCCATTATTTCCCACCATAAGGTCAATCAAGTTCTTATAGATAATTATTAAGAATTAAATATAAAATCATTGAAATTGATCATAACTCTAGGTTACATAAAATCTAATATGAAGCTATATACTGTTGCAATCAATGCTTATGATAATATAGAGAGATAATTTGTAGGTACCATTTTTTTCTAGTAATTTTTGGGCCTTTTACCCATGACACCCTATGACATGTTGTTGACATTGAACTAAATTATAATCTACTTTTGCGTTGCCCTTAGATCCATGAAGTAAGAGTTGTGACTTTTGCCTTACATTAGTGTATTAAGTTCCCCCATTCAAGATTGGAGGTTACTATCTATGGAGATATTCAACCATACCTATATTTCAAAAATATAGAATCCATGTATGGGAATTACAACTATTATCCAAGCACTAAATTTTTAGAAAAGAATAATAAATCAAAAGTTCTCAAACCTCCAAAGTCTAATTACATCAACCTTAGTGACCTTGCCTCCACTTCTTCTAATCCACCTTCTAAGATCATTTATAATTATTTTACCATTAAGGATGAGGGTATTACCACATACCACATTTAGGATGCCTTTCATGTTAGAAAGCTACCAAAATCTCCTAAGACATATGGATGGCCCAAACCTATCCCTAACAATCCCAACATAATCTGGTAGAATAAATCCAAATCCACTTTATAGGAGTTGCTCATATTTGTATGAGATATGTCACCCAATTAATATTGAGCCACTAGTGCTAAAAAAGGTTAGTTGTATGGTATTGGTTTTTCTAATTATTTTTAGAGCACTAAATACCCCATACCAAATAGAATCATGGACCATATATACCATCAAGTAAAAGGTTTAGGGGTAAAATCCTAAGTTATTTTTGATCCAGTACCAATAATAATGCATATAAGAAGTTGAGGTCTTAGATTTACACCATTGGGGGTGATCCCATCAAGTTCAAGAGTGATACTACTTCATCTAGTGATGAAAAGGCTCTTAAAAATGATGTAGCATCCCATTGTAGTGCCTATGATGATATTATAAACACCAACCTATTTTATAATAATGTCATTCTTACCATTATGCCTTTTTATCCTCTTTCCCTTCATCATCTAAGCCTAATTTATTGGGAATATAAAGAGTTAATTATACCATTATATGTGTTCCAAAATGAAGAATCTATTGTCAAATGTATGGGTCTTAGAGATAAGTTTCTAATTGAAAACCACAATCAAGACTTTGGCTTCCACTTAGATGTTGTTGCCTAATTTGGAGAGTAGGAAAACTTCCTTGGTCATGATCAAATTTAAACATCAAGATATTCAAGCAAAAACCTTTTTGAGGCACCTTTAGATCAGGGACAAATTAAAAATAAAGACAAGCCCATAGGTGAAAACTTGTTTCAGGTGCCTTTGGATGGGGAAGTTTGTTCATAACCTAAGGAAGCTTAGATCCATCCTAGTTCAAGCATTACCATTGGTTTCAATATCAATTTAGAATTACACATAATATTCACATAGCTAGTACAATATTTTCCTAAAAAAGGTACCACATAAGTGAATATTGGTACCTATGATGACCCAAATATAATTTACCTAGGTGCATCCCTCACTATTGAGGAGTATGATTTAACATTACTATATTTAAGGACTTCATCAATATATTTGCATGGTACTATTATGGTATTCTAGGTATATATCCATCTTTAGTGGTGCATCAATTTGTGGTGCATCTATATGTTAAGCCAATAAATCAAAACTTGCTGAAAATACATATACATGTCACTATCCATGTCAAGAAGGAGATAAAAATGTTATTGGGTGTTGGATTTATCATGACACTAGATTATTATGAGTTTATATCAAATATAATTCTAGTCATCAATAAATCATAGGGAATTTACTTATGTACTAATTTTAGAGACATAAACAAAGCATGCCCAAAAGATGATTTCTCTCTGCCAAACATTGATATGATCATAGACGCAAAAACATGATATGAGATGTTATCCCTCATGGATATATTCTCAATATATATTCAAATCAAAATTATGATTGAAGACAAAAATAATATAATGATCATCACTCTATGGGGGACATTTTATTAGCAAGTCATGTAATTTGGCCTGAAAATTGCTAGTGCAACCTATCAACATGTCATGACTGTCATCTTCTATGACATGATGCATGAATTTTTTTAGGACTACATTTATGATATATTGGCCAAATAAAAAACACCATCATGACATCCTAACATTCTATAGATAATATTTGAGAGACTTCATGAATTCAAGGTGTGTCTAATTCCAAATGAGTGCATTTTTAGTGTTACATAGGGCAAATTGCTAGTGTTCATTATTTCACGTAGGGGCATCAAATTTGATCCTGATAAATTCAAAGCCATTGTGAATATTCCTCCACCATCAAATCTAAAACAACTTCATAGCCTTCATGGAAATATTTATTCTATTTGGTAGTTTATTTCTCAGATGGCCAATAAGTACAAGTACCATTCTTTCACTCACCTTTTGAAGAAAGGTGTTACATTTCAGTGGGAGACAAGTTGTCATCAAGCCTTCAAATAATTGAATACCTAATTGAATAATCCACTATTTCGGATGCCACATAAACTGGGATAACATTTTCTTCTTTACTTATTCTAAATAGAATATACACTGGGGGCACTCTTGGCCCAGTATGATAGTTAGGGTAAAGAACATGTCATCTACTATCTAAGCCAAACACTTATTAATTATGAGAAAAAATACTCACCAATTGAGAAATATTTTTTAGCTATGGTATTCACTTCTAAAAATTGATGTCTATATATGTTAAAAAATAAAACTATTTCCATTTCCAAGGTTGATCCACTCAAATACCTATTATCTAAGGCAACTTTTATAAGTCACATGGAAAAATGGGTAATGATATTAAGCAAATTTGAGATTGAATATCAGAATCAAAAGGCCATCAAGGGACAATTTATTGTAGACTAACTTTTCAAATATCCTCTATTAGATATGAAACCACTTAGATTTGATTTTCAAGATGAGTCAATTCTAAATCTAAAGGTAGCTATTATTGAGTCCAAATAGTAGACATTGTATTTTGATGGCTCATTCACATCTCATGGATATAAGGCTAGTATATTGTTCATTACATTGAAATGGGATCTCATTCCTAATATAGTCCACATTGGTTTCCATTTCACTAATAACATGACTGAGTATGAAGTTCTCATTATAGGACTTCATCTCATCATACAATAAAACATTCAGTAGTTAATGGTATACATGTATTTCTAAATAATCATTAACTAAGCTAGAGAATAGTAATAAATAGAGGATGAGAAGGTGGTACCTTACAATAATGTGGTAGACAAGCTCAATTCACATTTTGAAGCTCTTCAATTTTAGTAAATACCAAGGGCGAATAACCAATTAGTCAATGCAATGGAAAATATTGGATCCATGTTATTAGTGGCCAATAGTGTTAAAGAGTATCAATTACTCATTAATAACCTTCTTCAACTATCTCTTGAACAAATGGATTCATAAATGGTATGCAATATTGATGGACCTTATATCCCTTATTACAAAGACCTTTATAACTACTTTCATGATCACATTCTTCCTCCACACCTATCATGAAACTAGAATAAATAATTCATCCATAAAACCACTTGATATACCTTACTTGGAAGTATGCTCTATTGTATGGGCTGTGATGGAATGTTACTTCATTATTTATCTTTGGGAAAATACCAATTAGAATTGAAATATGTGCATCAAGGAACTTGTGGGGCCCACACTAGTGTTTTAGTCCTTGTCAAGAAACTATTTTGAACTGGGTTTTAATGACCCAAAATAGAGATATATTCTTATTGACATGTGAGTAAGTGTGATGTTTTTAAATGACATAATGATTTGATACATGCTCCTTCCTTGGTGCTTCAATTGATCACTACACCATGGTCATTTTCTAATTAAGGACTTGATTTCATAGGTAAAGTAAACCCAACTTCATCAAATAGCCACAAACATATCTTAACTATCATATACTACTTTACAAAATGGATAAAAGCCATTCCCCTCAAGTATATAACTAGTAAATATATTACCAAGTTTATTAATTACCATCTCATCTGGTGCTATGGCATTCCCTCCACCATTTTCAATTATAATGGTGGCCCATAAAAATATATATATTATGATATTAAATTTTATTGTTTATAATCATCTAAGTAATTTAATTACAAAATATACCTTGACCAAACACAGTTCCTGTTGTAGTATATTCATAATATAAATGGATATGAGGATTGTATTTGACCATTTAATTATTTTGAACATATGGTAGTTATGTTATTGATTATATTATGAAATTATAAGTTATGAGCCATCTATGTATGTTGATGAGATTTAAAATTCTAAATATATTGATTTATATAGATGTCCTTGATCTAATGAATGACTACATCTTTTATTGCAATAAGTTATAATATGGATTATTCATGATTATCTTGAGTGGAATGTACGGAATCTATTCCTAATCATGGAATAAAAACATCTATATCTATTTATATTATAAATGGATTAATATGTTTTGATAAAAAGAATATAATCACTTGATTCTTGTTCTAACTTAGTAAACATATCTATTGTGGACCATATTCCACCTATGTATAATATGTATATATATATATATATCTCAGCATTGGAATTGAAGATTTTCTCTATAGTATAAATAGAAGATTTATTAAATACACTTTTTGAAAAAAAATTAAACCATGGAATTCCTAGAAACAACTTTAATTCTATGAAAACTAGAACATTAATCTACCCATGATTTCACAAAGTGATGGAATCCATTATGGTATAGAGTTCACCTTAACATATCTATATCATAATATATATATTCCACCATGGACCATATTCCATATCTATATCATAATATATATATGTATAATATATATATCATAATATATATATTTTTATGGGCCACCATTATAATTGAAAATGGTGGAGGGAATGCCATAGCACCAGATGAGATGGTAAATAATAAACTTGGTAATATATTTACTAGTTATATACTTGAGGGGAATGGCTTTTATCCATTTTTTAAAGTAGTATATGATAGTTAAGATATGTTTGTGGCTATTTGATGAAGTTGGGTTTACTTTACCTATGAAATCAAGTCCTTAATTAGAAAATGACCATGGTGTAGTGATCAATTGAAGCACCAAGGAAGGAGCATGTATCAAATCATTATGTCAAGTTTATTATTTACCATCTCATCTGGTGCTATGGCATTCCCTCCACCATTTTCAATTATAATGGTGGCCCATATATATATATATCAAGGCCCTCTGTTACAAATTTCAAATCAAACATATGAAGTCCATGGCCTTTTACCCTCAAGGAAATAGACAAGCCTAAACATATAATAAGACCATTGTTCAAATTCTCAAGAATATTTTCAATGAGATTGGCAATGATTGTCATTTATAATTATTCTTGGCCTTATGATCTTTTAGTACTGGTACTTGCACACCTATAGGTGTTACATCGTCTTCCCTAGTTTTTGGTTTTGAGGCCATTATTTATATTGAAATTGATTTTCCCTCTCTACACATTTCTCTATAGAATATAATTGATGATAAAGATTATAGAGTGGCCAAATTACAAGATCTAGAGTTCTTGGATGAGAAATGACAAGCTATATTAGATAATTTGAGAGCATACCAAAATCAACTTCACCACAATTGTAACAAGTGTATTCTTCCTTGAGATGTCAAAATTAGTGACCTAGTGATAAAAGAGAATCAAAATAACACTAACACTAGATGAAATAAGAAGGGTAAGTTTGAATCTAGTTGGCTTGGGCCCTTTGTTGTGACTACAAAACATGATTTTGGGGCATATAGAGTGGCTACACTAGATGGACAAGAGCTCAAGGAATCCATGATAATAATGCATCTAAAAATAAACTATGATTAACTAAAATTGAACCATTGTCTATAGGAGGTATCACTTGGGGGCACTAATTTCAAATTTTAAATAATTTTCTATACCAATCCCTATTTTTTCATATTATCGATCCCTGAACCATTCTTATTATCGATCCCTGAACTGTTCCTATTACCATTCCCTGGACCATTCTTATTTATCATACCATATCATTACCTGGACCATTATTTTTTCATTCCATATTTCATTCCTACTACCAATCATGATCCTAATTACTAATAGGTATTACACTCATATTTTATAATTATTGTTCCATAAGCACTTCACAATGATCAACATCAATAACTTCTTTACAAATAAGCATTTTAGGGTATGTCAACAAGGTCATTACCTAGTTGATATTTCCTTTAAAAAATCATCTAATTTCTTCTCCTAACATTTATTTCCAATTTACATGCTATTTATGTTCCAATTTTATTATTGTGTCATATCTCATATTGGCTCAAGTTGTGTTGTTGGATCATGCTATTCACCATTACAACCAATGTAACTATTGTTCAATCCTCTACCTAAGGATGAGTGTTATTTTATAGATGGTTCATTGTATATTTTAACATATAACTTTACTTTCCTTAATCTAAAAAACCCAAAAAACATTGAAAAACCAAGGAAAAACCATAAAAGTCACAAAACCATGAAAATTGGCTTAGAATTTCCACATGAGATATAAATCCCCAAATTTTTTTTAGGATGGAACCTCCTATCTATTATTCTTCATTTTAGGACCAAATTATGATTAACATAATATTATCCTCCCATTTCTAGGAGAACTACATTGAACTGAGGTCCACACAAACTATATAGGTAGTGGTTATGTGCATGGGGCATCTCAGCTTAGGTCAACCACTCTCATCCTCTATTTCCATTCCCTCATGATATTTCCATTTTATGAAGCATGTTAGTGTGCATTATTCATTTGAAATTAATACACTCCACTTTATGTTTCTATTACCTAAACTCTCTCACCATTTTACAAGTGTACCTTTCTTATTTTTTCTTTATCATCACATATCTACTTGTCATCCCTTCTATTTTATCCCATATCCATAGGAGAACTATGTTGGACTAGATGGAGGAATAACAAATAAGGGTAAGTGCACAAAGTTGGGGGATAATTCTATGGACATTTTACACAAAGTGGTCATATTATTAAATAATGTGATTATATTATTAACATAATGTAATCAATTTATTTAAATTATGGATTACCAATTATCAAGCCATAACATAATCATGTTAATATATAAAATAATCATGTTATTATAAAAACAATAATGTGATCATGTTACTATTTTTTTTCATATTTAAGCAATGAACATTTAGATGGAATGAACCTTGGTTAATAGATAATGTGATTGAATTATCAATAACGTGATCACATTCCTATTATTTTACACATAAAATCATGTGAACATGCACATGAAGGCAACTTTGGCCAAAAGCTTATATTTACTACTCTAAATGTTAAGAATAATACAATAAATTTATTTTAGTAAATATAATAAATTAGGGTCACTCTACATCTAATACAGTTGGTCTCATAGTTGCACACCTTATGATGCAGAAAATAGTTTTTTAAAATCCAATCTAGTTAGTACTTAGACATTTTCAAGGTCTAAGTATTAAACCTAGGAATTTTAGAACATAATTTTTTCAATTTATGTCCATTTTTGGTAATCATATAGTCATTTTTTATTTTTTGTGCCTTTTAAATTGATTCCTAGCATTTATATGAGTCTTAGGTTTGTCAAAATTGAAGTTTGAAAACCACTCACTATGAAATTGATGCAAAGGGGTGTGATTGGGGTAGCATATGTCACATTAATGACTTGCACACATAAAATGACTACTTTGTGTTAATTTCACTTGTTCATCATCCCTCCCTCATCTCGATCACTTCCTACTCATTCCTCATCACCCTTAATCACTCTCGCATCATTCCTAATTATCACTAATCACTCCCTCATTGACCCTCACTGTCCTTAGTCATCTCTAATCACTCTCTCATCATCCCTAGTTACTCCTTCATTTAACTTCACTATCCTTCATCATCCTTAATCACTCACTCCTCATCCCTCATCATCTAGCATCACTCACTCATTAAACCTCACCATCCCTCATCATCTTTAATCACTCCCTAATCTTCCCTAATCACTCCTTCACTGGCTATCACCATCCCTCATCATTCCTAATCACTCTCTCATCATCCCTAGTCATTGCTTCATCATCCTAATAGCTTCATCCTCATCCTTCCTCATCCCTAATCACTCCCTTATTAAACTTCAACATTCCTAATCATTTATAACCACTCCCTCATTAACTCTCACCATCTCTCATCATCTCTAATCACTAATTCCTCATCCCTCATTGCCCTTAATCATTCCCTTATTAATTATAACCATCCCTTATCATCCCTAATCACTCCCTCATCCTCCCTAATCACTCCCTCATTGACCCTCACCATCCTTCATCATCCCTAGTGACTCCCTCATCATCTCTACTCAATTCCTCATCATGCCTCCTCATCCTTAATCACTCCATCAAATACCTTGATGGTGGTATTTTTTTTAGGGTTTAACAATGCTCAGAGATAAAAGGAGAGAGTTGAGTGCTAGCATAAAATATAATACATAGTGATCAAAATGATGTTGAGTCAAATTTGAAACATAAATATTTAACATCTAATAAAAAATATGGGCCTATATGAAATGATGTAATTAATAATTGAAAATCCACCAAAAAAAAGAATCAAGTAAAACCACCATAACACCAAAAATGGGTAGTAAATACATGAGGATCACAAAGCTATGTGATTTCCTTAAACTAATCAATTACTTTCCATATGAGTACATTTTTTGATCTGAATAATTACATTGAAGGCCTTATATTTGTATGTTTATTGATTGAGTCATCATACCAGAGAGTGTAAAATAATTTTCAAATGATTAGAATAAGTAATCCAAGATTGGAAAGTGGTACTCATTTCATAACTTCAATATTCAATCCAATGAAGAGTGTCACACTATGAGCTCTCTACTTGCACATCTCAAGAAGTGGGTACAAGTTATCTAGAACTATAAAAAGGTAAGTAGATAATATATTATGAACCCAATGATATGGTTGGTAGTAAACATATATCTACTTCCCCCAACAAGAAATTATATGAATTAAAAATATTGTTTCATTAACAAATGTAAATCAATGGTGATCCAATACGCTTGATCATTTCCAATGGAATTCAAAAGAATTTACTTTATCCTAAAGCATATTATCAAACATTTATCTTGAAATTTATACATCATATATAACCATATGTTAGTGTATGGTGTATTGTAGGCCTTGAGAAATGGATCACCTAGTAATGTCACTTGGTGTACAAAATCAAACTTTTTAAAGATGCAATCCTTTGTGACATCTCACCATTAGAGGTGTGTGGTTTTTTACATGTGGCCAACCATATATTTACCATTGAAATGTAGCTATGAAGTAAATCCTTAAAATGTTGTGATATATTTTCATGATCTTAAATACCATATATTGTAGTTAGTTCATAAGCTTCCAATCATTACTACTAGGAAGTGCAAGAATCTTGTCAGTTTTAGCAAGAAGTATACTCTTGATGGTCATCAGTAAATGTAATAACATCCATATGTCACAATATCATAGTGTGGTTTATCCAATAATAACAAAGAGAAAATAAATGAACCATAAACTATATGAATACAAGGATATCTTTTAGTCACCTAAATAAGTTCTTACATACTATAAAATAAACAATATTATTGATTTGATCCATTAACTACCTCTACTTCAAACCTCTTTATACAACATATCATTTATAGATAATGAATAGATCAAGTGGTAGATCTATGAAATCATGGATAATGAACACATCATGCCCAAATCATTGCCTTGCTTGTGCCAAAGTTGTGAATCAATTGAAAAAATATTAACAAGATTAAAGTGAAGAAATATTATCCTCATATAAATATTAATTAATTTTTATGGCATATCCATGGTGTAAAATTCTTTTCCAAAATTGATCTTAAGTTTGGGTATCATCATATTCATGTTAAACCTATAGATATTTGGAATATAGTCTTAAAAACAAAATAAGGATTGATTGACTAGTTGGTTATGCCTTTAGGTTAACTCGTGTAGTGAATTCATTAATTAGAATGTTGAATGAAATATTCAAGCCCTTTACCTATGTCATGTTTTTAATCTACCTTGATGACATCTTAATCTTTATAAAATATGGGAAAAAAATCTACACCATGCTAAACTAGTGTTTCACATTTTACAGAAACATATTTTTATGATAAGATGAATACATATTTCTTGTTCATGCAAGAGATAAAATATTTGGGATAAATTACACACATAATGAGTGAATGTGCAAACCTTACCAAGATTCAAGTCATATAGGAATGGGAAACATTAAATAACTTTGCATATGATTCAAGTCTTCTTAGAATTACAAAATTATACAAGATATTTGTTTTTAATGTTTATATTTTGAATCAAGATACCAAAGGTGGAACTGATTAAAGTTTCATCTAGTCATATGCTCAATAAAGATAAT
The DNA here is from genome assembly GCA_037957365.1 of Torreya grandis. Classification (NCBI taxonomy): domain Eukaryota; kingdom Viridiplantae; phylum Streptophyta; class Pinopsida; order Cupressales; family Taxaceae; genus Torreya; species Torreya grandis. The sequence continues at coordinate 2,938,670 of JARHVA010001459.1, read as the reverse complement.
TTGGAAGATCATCCAATTCATTCAATAATAAAATTGATTATCACAAATGGGTATTAACAACACAACAAGTCCTACAAAAGAGTTAATTTATTTTATAATGGATTAAACAACATATTCTTGGATTCAAATATATATTTAGAGTATATACTTACATTAGATGATGAGGGAGCAATTAGGGATGGTGAGGGATAGTGAAGGTTAATGATGGAGTGATGAGGGATGATGAGGTTAAATGAAGGAGTGATTAGCGATGGCTAAGGATGATGAAATATTTATTAGGGATTATGAGGGATGAGGAGGGAGTCAATAGGGATGATGAGGGGTGGTGATATTTAATGAAGGATTGACTAGGGATGATAATCTTGAGTGATTAGAGATGATGAGAGATAATGAAGGTCAATGAGGGAATAAATAGGGATGAGGATGGATGAGGTGGGAGTGAATAGGGACGAGGAAGTAATTAGGGATGATGAGGGATGAGGAAATAGTGAGTAGGGATGATTAAGCTTAGAGAGGGAGTGATTAGGGATGATGAGGGATAGTGAGGGTTAATGGAGGAGTGATTATGGATGATAAAGGAGTGATTAGATATGATTAGGGATAGTTAGGCTCAATGAAGGAGTTATTAAGAATAATAAATAATGATGAGAGAGTGATTATGGGTAATGAGGGATGAGTAAGAAATGATCAAGGATGAGGGAGGGATGATGAACAAATGAAATTAACACAAAGTGGTCATTTTATGTGTGCAGGTCATTAATATGACCTACACTACCCCAATCACACCACCTTGGATCAAGTTCAAAGTAATTAGTTTTGAAATTTCAATTTTGACAAACCTATGACTCCTATAAATACTGAGAATCAATTTGAAAGGCACAAAAACCTAAAAAATTACTATATGTTTACCAAAAATTGCTATCAATTGCAAAAGTTATGTACTTAAATCCCTAGGTTTAATACTTAGACCTTGAAAATGTCTAAGTACTGACCATATTGGATTTTTAAAAATTATTTTTCACATCTTAAGGCATGTAGCTATGAGAAAAAATCTATTAGATACAAAGTGATCTTAATTTCTTATAGTTATTAAAATAAATTTAAATTATAAGAAAATAAATATAACAATATAAATATAAACTTATGCTTAAATTTAGAGTAGTAAATATAAGATTTTGGCCAAAGTTGCCTTCATATGCATGTCTACATGATTTTATGTGTGAAATAATAGGAATGAAATTATTTTATTGATAAAACAATCACGTTATCTATTAACAAAGGTTCATTCCATCTATATGTTAACTACTTTAATGTGAAAAATAATAGTAACATGATTGCATTATTGCTTTTATAATAACCTGATCACATTATCTATTAACATGATCATATTATACATTAACACAATCATACTATTTGAATTTAAATTCAAATCCTACTCCTTTTGGCTTAGGAATGGTTTGGATTCCCGAGCCAAAGTCTTGGACTTGTCAATCTACAGCTGAGTTTAAGAGTTATGATAAAAAACAATAGAATTCAAATTTGATTGCCAAATACACTATGAATTTCAACATGAAAATTCAAAAAATTAATACCATCACAATGAGCATGCTCTCCTCTTTCCAAATATATGATTTTCATAATTTTTGGACTAATTTAAGGTTTCAAACTATGTTTATTTCTAACTATACCATTTTTAGGCCACTACATGCCACAAACATACATGCCTATACATTTTCATGTAATTTGTCTTTCATTGATCAAAGTGAAAAACAATTTATATGGTCACAAACTAGGTATAATTCTACACATAGAAAAAAAACTATTTTTCATTTTTTTGAGATATTTAGGCACACCACACGGATGACTATCCATTTTTTTGTCAGTTTTCAGGATCTATTTACTTGAATAATTTATTAAAAAAAGTATTCATTGAAAAAATAAAAAAAAAATATAAGTCAAAAACTAGAAGATCTTATATAAATTTTCATCTAAGTGTTTCAAAAAATATTAAATGCTGATAAAAAAATGGTGCACCACACGGTTGTCTATCTACTCTATTTTCTTAAAAAAATAGGATTTCCTCTTTAAATTTTATATATAATCCTACCCCTAGGAGTTGTGACAAAAAATGGTTAATGAACATGATCAAAGCCTACTCATCCTTAGCGATCATCATATTATAGTTCTATGGAACACAATCAATCATGTCCAACTACATTAACCCACATAAGGTACAACATAGGAACCTATCCAATTGACAAACCCATACTATGTATGACACATCTTCCTAATTTTCAATAAATTTTGATGACCCTTGCTTAACACTGAAGGTGATAGCAACCCTTTTCAACTTGTACTGTCATTGACAACTGGTGAAAGACCAAAAAATTTAATATCCTCTCCCCTATTAGGTGAGAGGTGGGAATATATGCATTGATAGAGACAAAATTAAAAAATCATATCTATTCCATGTCATGAATAAAAATGAAAGAAAGCCAAAATTGGGCCAAAAAACTACTACTACAACAAATCCCAAACTTGATCTTAGTAGCTTGCACAAGATGGGTGAATCATTGAGCACTCAAAATATGGTGTTAGGTCTATTGGGACCATAGACCTCATCCATATAAGATGCCTCTTGATTAGAGGAAGTGTAAAAATATCCAAAATAATTCGAGTAATTAGACTATCTACTGCTAGAATGATCCACATAATTCTCCATAGCTTTATTTTTGTGTGGAGAATGGGGTTGTTGAGAAAGACATACATCTGCAAGATGTCTAATACCACCACATTTGAAATTTTTTATCTCTTTCCTATGCTAACAATATCCAAAATAAACTGAATCACTGGAAGAACTACAAGAGAGAAGAATGCTTATGGTGATGTTTGTGCTTGGAAGACCTTGGAGAGTGTTGATGTGAATGCTATGGAGACTATCGAGAACGATAGGGAGAATGTCTTTGAGAGTGTTTCAAATAATGATTCTAAAATTTTAATTATACATGGTGATGATCTATATGTTGGGACCTATTCTTTACATAGAAAGCCTCTTTAATGGGCATACTTTTTTCTTTAAAAATTGTCTCTCATGCTGAGTCAACAACTCATAGATAGTGTCAAATGTGGCTCCATTAAGATTATCAATAAGATATAACATTTAAAAAATAGTTTTTTTTATGTAGAACTAATCTCATTAAATGTGATGGAAATCAACATGTCATCATCAATTTTACCCCCTGTAGTACCATATTATAGTTCAAGTGTTTTCATGCAAGAAAGATATTCAGAGACATATTCATGGTCTGTCAGTTTATAGTTACAAATATTCATAAGAAGGTCAATCTTCTTGTATGCAGGTTACTTGTCATACAAATATTTTAATGCTTTCCATGTTTCCATGTACCATTTTTTATTCCTCAATATGAATGATAACTTGTTTAGTGCAAGAGGATTTTAAAAGTGCTAGTTCATGCTTATCATGTTTCTGATACTCAACCAAATTTACTACATTAGTTATTGGTGTTGTTTATTTCTCAATGATTTCCAATAAATCATTAGATATGAGGGTGTTTTCCTTGTTTCTACTCCAATTTTTTATATCTTTTAGTTGACAATTTTCCATTTTTAGATATGAGATTGATAGTTTTAGCCATGATGTTAAAAGTACAATAAATTCAATAAGAACAAAAAGGAATGTTATAAAGGTTTTTACTTTACCTTAAAAAATAGCTACCACTTACAAGGATACAAGGATTTAGGGACTTGGGAAAATAATTTAACCTCACACCCTTATATCTCCATAATTTGAACTTTTCCAATATAAAATAAGGTCAAAATGAAAATTTATCAAAAATTATTTGAATGGGTTTTAAACCCTTTACCTTATTTTTATTACAAGAGACTTAACAAAACATAACTGATGAACTTGCCTTCTATGTATTTGAATGTAAAAGGGTAAGATATTTAATATGTCCTTGACATGTAAATTGAAAAAAAATGTATGGTAAATATTTTACCAAGTCTTTTGCTTTGCATGTTAAAATAGTTTATTCCACTATATTTCCATGCCTTATCATATGCTCACCATCACCACTTTCAAAAATGAATCGAATCCTTCTCACCCTGTTGTCAATGACACTTTAGACTGAATTCACCCTAGGAGAAATAAATTTTATTGATAGGTTGGTTTTTGAATTATTATTCAATTTTTTTTTCTCAATAATGGCATCATCTGAAGATCCTTCTCAATGTTATCCAACATATCTTCCTATAATATAACTCTATATTCTATAATCTTCTGTTGCACCCCAATAAGATAAATAACTTTGAAATACGCAGTAAGTCACCAATGTTCATAGGTCAACTCATAAAAAGCTAAACTTGTGTATGTATAATGAATAAATAAAAATTGATTATATATAATACTTAGGCCACCACCACTCAAGGTAAATAAATAATCAGAAATAAAAATTGAACTAGAAATGCATACCATTAAATGTTATGATGTACATAAAATCTAGTCTTTCATATATTCAATGTATTTATTCTACAGAAATATTCTCCATACTATCTCTCTCCTTTCATTTTTGAATTCATGGATTCCTTCTATTATTTATGTGGCTCTGATACCATTGTTGGCCCAAATGGAGAAATAAAAGATAAAAAAAGATACATTCAATGTAAGCACCTGCACACACACACACACACATTTACAAAGTTAATCTTTTAAAGCTTACAGAAAGAAGAGGTGGTTAAAAAAAAATAGGTAAAACAACCTAAACAACCAAAAAATAAACATATTTAAGTAAAACATAAACAAAATAAATGTTTTTGGATCATAAAATAATACAACAAACTACATCTGGATTGAAGTTCATAGAACTATGTAGGCAACGTCCACTTCTAATCGAGAATTTGGAGTTAGCTCATATACCCCTTTCTTATTATTCCATTCCCCCTATCATTGTAACTGATTCATTTTCCACTTAACCTAAGGTAAAAATATTCAAGCATAACATCTCATTTATTACACATGCATAATTGTTGATTTATTTATCTTAAACATATTGTGTTTTTATTTATGATTTGTGCTTGTTTGTTTTGAGTATTGTGTGTTTAATTAAAACTAGTTTATGCTTGAGTCTTGCCTCCACTTGGTCTTGAGTTACTTACTTTTGTATTTATATTATTTTTACTGGTTTACATCTAGTACATCTTATTAACACTCGATTCTTGGCTATTCATATCTTGATTTTAAGTGGTTTATAATTTGTGCTAATTTTTTTTATATTGTTTATTTTTTATTTTTTGTTTGTTTATATTGTTTATTTGTTTTATTTATTGTTTATGATTGATACATTTTATATTACACTTGAGTCTTGATATTTTATATCTTGATTCTAATTTCTTTGAACTTTGTATTTAACTATTTTATTTGATTGTTGTGTTTGAATATAATCTGTTTACACTTGAGTCTTGCCTATACTTGGGCTTGACTCATTTAATTTTATATTTAAACTATCTATAGTGTTTGTTTATATTATTTACCTATGTTTTTTTGTTTTATAAATTTTTGTTTGTTTGTTTATTTATTTTATCAAGTCCATTTTGTTTCCATTTAGGTCTAGATGATCTATATATCAATTTTAAGTTGGTTACATTTTAGATTTAGGTTGTTTTTATTTTTTGTACATTATGTTTTGTAATTAAGTCTTGATATTTTATCCTTTTTTATATTTGGTGTTTAAACTATGCTATCTGTTTAAACTAGGTTTTTTGATATTTTATCATTACCCTGAGTTGTGAATATTCACATTTAATAATATAGGTCCATTCATAATACAATGTATAATGTTATTATAAGGTATTCATACTTATGATACACAATTTCATTTGCAAATAAACAAAGCCAAGTACTCAATATCATAGATAGAAATGTGAAGTTGTAATACATTTTTGAAACCACTATCCACTTATCTAATACATAATCATAATGACATCCCATAAACACAACATGTTACTTAAGGATGTGCATCTCCTAAAGTAGGTATCTACCATCTATTCATACTGCATGCACAACCATGAGATAAACACAAGCAAAAAATTAAATCTCATTAAAAAATACAACAAAATAATGGAAAAAAAAATATACAACAAAATCAATGTCTAACATCTGACACCTAGCATCGTAGTGGTACAAAAACAAAGATCATCACAAAAGAATATTAAGAGGTCATATATAATTATCCATGAGGGAAAATGAATGTCACACACACACACACACACACACACACACACACACACACACATATATATATAAACAAATTTTACCTATTGAGAGAATATGATATATATATATAAACAAATTTTACCTATTGAGAGAATATGTACATCTCATATACATAACAAACATGTGGAGCTACAAGACACAAATTAGATCTGGCTCACCCCATCTTCAAGTGGACTTTGATCAAATCTCTATCATGTGCCTAGTGATAGTGATGGCAATGACTAAATCACTACCTATTATAGTGTTAATTATGCCATTGAGTGCGTTGACGTAGTAGTGTGTGAAGACTTATAAGTCTTGTTAGTCTATTGGCTTTTCAAGTACTCTTTGTTAGTAAGTGCCCTAGCTCTTACTAAAACCACTACCTCATATAAACTATGATAATACATGATCTCATTGTTCATGCATAGGACATTATCCTTCATGCATAATGAATATTATTTGTACATGATCATGTTGGATAATGATCTAGACATACCACCATCTGATACAAGCTACCAAGCCTCATCCAAATCCCCATAGAGCCTCTACACATCTACTTGATATTTATCCCACTTGTCCATGATGGATAATAACTCTACATCCTATACTATCTTTTATGCTTGAATCCTAGTCAAATTAGCCTATAACCCTATTAGTTGACCCACCTTCTCTCTCAATGTATAATTATCTAAATCTTGATATGTGATAATACCCTATATCCCAATTGTCCCACCTTGGGCTATGGCTAACTCAGCACATAACCCAACCACATCCTACTCTAGGCCTATAATCTTTAAAAAACATGAAATGATTTCATGTTACATCTTATCAATAAGATCCTAATCATCTATTTATATCTATATATTGGAGGGCCCAACCTCCCCTATATCTCTCTCCATCCATGTCGTAGAAGTCCCAACGTCTCTTGTACCTATATCAATCCCTATTCTAGAGGTCCCAACCTCTCCTATCTGTGTACCATGGCTTAGGTGCCTATCTACTACCTTGGCCATCTCTATATCTATTTAAAGACCCTATCCTCCATATTCAAACCCATACCCATCTATGTCAAGACCCTATAAAAATTATAACTATAAAGGTGGTTGTGTCATATGCTTCACATGGATTTTCAAAACCTATTACATGGGCTGCACCACTAGATCCTAAATAATCTACATGGGGATTTCCTACAATATCATATACTGAATAGGAATATGTGCCTGTACATGTGCGTGATCTTGTACCTCCTCTATCTAAGTTTCTTATGATACCTTGGCTATTGGGGCTATGTTTTGGTCAATCACAAAGGTCAAAATCCTATCCACCATGCCATAAAGGCAACTATCATGCTAACATCCAAAAATCTACCTGCATAATCCCATACTATGGGCTATACCATATAAAATTATGTAATGTATTAGTCTCTCTATAATAGAATTCCCTACTCTCTGATCTCCCATGTAATATGTGTAAAACATTGGGGGCCATCTAGCACATCCTACTAGAAGCTGAGCTACTACTACGCATGATATGACCTATATCTATCCATGAAAAAGTTGTGGCAACCCTTGATGTATCAAGGTGTTATCATCTATAATAATATAAATCTAACCTTTATCCACCCAAAATAAATAAGTACAACTGATAGATAAAATAACTTTCTACCCTCTCATTGATGGCTCACCTATAGAAATGCAAATCACCTCAGTGGCCTCTTATCCAATCTCCCATCTGAATGTAGCCATATGCCACTAGATCCTTAGGTCCCTACTAAAATTATTATTTGACAAGTCATTTTTAAGTGATGTGATGTTAGGCCCAGACCTAGAGTAAAGTTTTATGTCTAATGTTATGCCCTCTCTGATACATAATAATGTGTAAAAAACCTATACAACTAATCTAGTATAATTAAACCCCATGTCAATCCTATATAAAAATCAAACATATCTCACACTACTCTGATGAGGCCAATCTAGAAAAAATATACACTCTTATGAGGTGACATGAGGCCGATGATAATATTCATTAATATCAATACCACCTGGGTTATTGAACCTTATTGAGGATGTGGTACCACTACTAGAATAATTATTGGAGGCTATGCTATGTCTTCTAATGTGTCAATTCCAATGGACTCCTTTAAAATAACCATGTCCTTCATTCCAATCAAACCCTCCATTACCAAAATCCTACCCTCCAATATCTAATAGATCCATTGAACAATATTCACTTGAAAAATCCTATGTAACTCCTCAAGGGTCACAATAGCCTCTATGGTAGGCATATGGAATGTCAAAGTCTTGAATGCCAACATTTTTTTAGTGATGAAAAGTATGCATGATCTGCTCGAAGCACTAGCAGCCAGTCTATGTGCCATAAATCCACTACTTCCAGTAGCCCCACAATATCATTTGTTATAATATTAGGATGGTGTAGTACCCATGACCATCATTATTGTAATGTGATGACTCCTACATGTTCTTACATAACATAAAACAAATATAATCAAGTTAATGACTTGTCTATTTTCCCTCTAGTTGATCAATTTATGATTTTATTATTTTTTGGGTATTAGAATGTTATTCTTCTATCCTATTTTGGCCTTTATCCTAGAACATTGTCCATTTATTGTGACATCATTAATTTCCTTGGTAACTCTACCATTTTGTATAGCATATTCATTGTTTTGAAGGGTGATCTCATCATTTTCCTTATCGGGTATGTGACTTGACTATTACATAGGTTGATCCCATAGTTGTTGGGTCATTTGTGATCCAAAATATTAGTTAGGTTATTTAATTAATTATTTTGTTATCTTTGTTTTTATAGGTGGTTTCACCCATTGGTTGTTTTTTATAACCAACTCTGTAATATTTTTAAATCTTACATATGTAGAAGAATATGTGTGTGATTTACATTGAATATACTTTTGTGATTATTCTTTTATTATTATTTATCTATCAATGGTATTATATCCACATAGAAGGAGGATTTTTTTATCTGGTTAAGGATTTAAGAATAACATAATTGTATTGTTTTGTATAACCCAAAATCTATAATCACAAGAGTTCAAATTATAATTTTTATTCTTCTACATACTCCATCTCTATGATGCTTAATTAGAGGTTTAAGGATTGAATACATTAATAAATGCAAAGATGGAGAATTTAATTTTCATAATAATCCATTGTGGAAGTGGTGAGTACATCAACATAGGGAAAATTTATAGAAAAATACACAGTCTTCAAATAAATCATTAGCTGTGTCATTCAAAAGTGCATACAAGAGATCCATACAGAGGCCAAATTTATTTTCATGGTGAAATTTTTTTAATTTTAATTTGTATCTTCAAATTAGATGATTGTATGAACAAAAAAATCATAGTGCTCATTAGAACAAAGAAGACTTGAGGTACAGTGCAATACTCTACACCTGTACATCGTAGCACAATTCAATTATTTTGAATATAGAAGTGTGAAACTCCACATGTATAATGATGGCACTACCTTATTCATGAGGAAAATGGCATAATAATATTATCTAGAAATGATTATATTAAGCTTATAACTAAAGTTTTTCTTATTTCTATTACTTTGCGTTGATGAGTGGGGCCCTCCACAAAATACCAAGTAGTTCCCTTACATATGGGTGTAAACTTGGGTTTATAATTTTTTTCATGTAATGATTAAATATTTAAATATGCCATAAAAGTAAAAATATATAATAATATTTTTCCATCATATTTTAAAATTGGGTAAAGGCCACTTGTATATAAATTGCTTTATTTGTTACTTGTAAATAAGAAGGGTTCAAAATCCATTTGGGAATATATATTTTGGTCAAAATTTATTTTTAATTTATCTATAAAAGGACATATGAGGTGTGAATATTTTTTTAAAAAATATATAAACATATTGTAAATCAAATCTACTTATGAGGGTCAAGGGAAAACCTTGAGTAACATTCATCTTGTTGTTGTTTCTGTTCCTTGTAATTCATGACAAAAATTATAAGCTTGATCTCTAAACATGGTATATTGGCACCTAAAAACTACAAGGAATAGAGTAGGAACATGGATAACACCCTAATTTTTAATGAATAATGGGAAATCATAGAGAAAGAGACCATACCACCAATTGAAGCTAAAAATTTGGTTCAGTACTAGAAACATGATAAGCATGCACTTGCACTGTTAAAAACATCCTACATTAAACATGTCATCATTCATATTGACCCAGTTAAAATTGGTGCATGGAAAGCCTATAAATCATTAAACGATCTCTATAATGAACAATGTTCATATAATAAGATTGACCTCTTAATGAAGTTACTTAATAACAAGCTTAGTATTGACGAAAATGTATTTAAATATCTCTCCCATATGAAAACATTAAAATAATAATATTGCACAACTGATAGAAAAATTATGATGACATGTTGATTTATATCACACTAAATGGCCTTAGTTCTACATACACTATTTTTTTAAAAATGTTATAGATTAGTGATAAGAGTAATGGTGCCACATTAGACTCTATTTGTGAGTTATTGACTTAGCATGAGTGATAGTTTGTAAAAAAGAGTAGGCCCACTAAAGAGGTTCACTATACAATTAATAGGTCTCATCATAGAGATCATCACCATGTACATCAATATTCTTAGAAGCATTACTTGAAACACTCTTCGAGACACTCTCTAAGTCATTTTCTGAGACATTCTCCACACTATTTTAGATGGTTTCCATAACATTCGCATTGACATTCTCTAAGATCTTCAAAACACAAACATCACCATAGGCATTCTTCTCACTCCTATGGTTCTTCCATTTATTCAAGTTCTTATAGATATCATCAACATAAGAAAGAGCCTAGATGTTTCAAATGTGGTGGTACTAGTCATCTTACAACTGTATGTGATTATCGATGAGCCTGCTCTCCATATAAAAATAATGCTAAGGCAAATTATATGGATCATTCTAGTGCTAGATATTATGGTTACTCTAGAGATTCCAATTATTATGACATTTCCTCTAATCAGAAGGCATCTTATATGGTTGAGTTCTATGGTCCCAATGGAGTTGATAACTTATTCTGAGTTATCAATGATTCACTTTACTTGTGTAAACTACTAGGCTTAGGACTGATATATTATAGTAGCAAATTTTTAGCTTGTGTTTTTTATTTTAGTTCTATTTTTGGATTTCCATATGTGATATTCATCACATGAAACATACATGATTCTTTATTTTTTTATCTTGTTGAATAGCTTCTCACCTCTTACCTAATAGGGGAGTTGATATAGCATTTGGTTGGTCTTCAATAAGTTGTCAATGATAGTACAAGTTGATAACATCATTAAAATTGAGAAAATGTCAGTGTTAATTAGATGTCAGGGATATCTGTCATACAAAGTATGGATTGGTCACCTTGATGGGCTTATGGGTAGCCTTATGAGGATAAATATAGTTAGATATGCCTTGATCATGTTATATTATAGTATGGTATGATGATCATAGGGGATGAGTGGGCCTTGATCATGTTCATTAACCTTTTATGTCATAAGTCAGAAGGTGTGTTTCTATATGAAGCGGCATTAGTTTTGATTAGTAATATGATGTAGAATATGCCAATTATAATTGCTTTAGAGTTTATTTTATGAATTTAGAGTTATTTCTCATGTTATTTCACCTTCCATACCCCTTTAGATCAAGGGGGAGTTTGTTGGGTCATCTGTGGTCTAAAATATTAGTTGGGTTATTTATTTAATTATTTTTTTATGTTTGTTTTTACAGGTTTGTTGCACTTATTGGTTGGATTTTTAAAACCAAATATGTAATATTTTTAATGCTTATCTATGCACAATAATAAGGTGTGATTTACATTGGATATAACATTGTGATTTTTCCTCCATTATTCTTGATTTATCAATCATTTGGTAAGATGACCTCACAATTTACATCAAATTCACCATTTATGTGCCTTGTGTTTTTTGTTCGATGATTTCACTAATTTTTGGGGATTTCACCATTTGGCTCACAATATCATTATTTAATGAGAAACCTCACCATTTTTTCACCAATCCCATCATTTTAGTGATTGAAATTAGAATATGAAATATCATTAATATGTCAATATTTGTTGATTTTGATAATGTCACTGTTTAAGTTACAAGTTCACTTATTTCATGGTGAAATCATTATTTGCATCAATGACTTCATCATTTTACTTCAATAAAAAATGACAAATTTACTAAAATTTAATTTTATACCTAAGATTAATTATAATTAATGACCAAATTAAAAATAAAATAAGGTACCTATTGATGCCTCACTCCCTAATGGTCATTGGGACTCTTGAATGTGCTCCCTAAGGTGTCTTTGGTGTAGAAAATTAGTTATTTTTATCATATTTCTTGTGCACAAATAAAATGTCTCTAATTTGTAATATTGGAGTTTAAAAATGAATAATTTTCATCCATAAGGGTAAATCTATAGTCAAAATTTTAAATTTTTACCCCTAGGCTTGTTTGTGATCCTTATTTATTCCTAGGAGACTCATTTTGCCTTGTTTACCCATTTTTCAAGTTTATTTCTTCTAATTACTCTATTTTTAGCCTTTTATACTAAAACATGTGCTTATTTATTCTATTTATGGGTATACCCATTAGAAAAATATTTTTCCACTCTCCCCTTGAGAAGGCATCATTTGTCTCTCAAGTAATGTTTAAGTCTTTTTCATCATTCTTGGTGCATTTTTGAGCAATTGGACACTTTATATTTTTTTTATTTTAATTTTTGTTTGTTTATTTCATTAAAGATTATTTGTTTCCCTTTTTAATTATCACCTCAACTCATTCCATGGTGTTGGCAGGGGCATCATCATGGTGCTTCTTGTTATGTAGTTTTGATTAATTTTATCCATTGGCATACACCAACATTATCATCATGGTTTTTATCACTAGTTTGATGCTTTCATTTATCTAGCCAATCAGGGGTTGTTCTTTATGCATGTTATGGGTTATTTTTCATGGTCATTTATATCGTGGTGTGTACAATTTTAGTGCTATACAAAAAATATAGACATGGCATATCTAATAAAAAATGCTAAAAAAATATGATATCCTTGTCTAATATCCCCCAACCAAGTCACCACGTACCTTTCCACATTTATTAGAATGTAAATCTGAGCTATTGGGGTAAACTTCTTTGATTGATCAGTGATCAGATATTCCATACTAGGGCACCATATTATCTATCATCTAGGACCATCCTTTTGGGGTCAATTTATCTATATTTCCTCCATATATTTTCAAGATCCCATGCTAGTCTTTCATCCCTACCTTCCCTCTTGAGGGGGCATCTTGCGTCATTGATTATTTATTCAACCAAAATTTTCAAATTATTTTTAACAATTTTTGAAAATATTTAAACCCAAGAAATATCATTAATGACAAGCATGAAAGTGAGAGAAAACAAGAATGCATTAAAAAACTAAGTTTCCTCTTAAAACTAAACCATAGTGACAAGAGATTTAAAGTTTGAAACTAAATGTATTAGAAAAAAACCCACGTGATCTTATTGAAAAGCTTGTCACAAATATATTCACAAGTATAAGATTTGATAAAATCACAAGAGAAGAATATAGATATCTAAATTATTCTTAGTGAAGAAAGGATGAGAGGAAGAGATATTTTATAGTGCTAGAGGAGAAAAATGGGAGTTACATAAAACCCCATTATGATCTTACAAGCCCTCAAGTGTGTGACACTTGTGTCTTAATCCATTACAAAGAGAAGGGAGGTGTCTAACAAGTAGAGAGAGGAATTACTCATACAAGTAACTCTCAAATCCTAAGAGATAACTAAGGAGAGAGTGACACCTAAAGGAATCTAGATTTATGTGAATTAAAATTCACATAAATATAAATTTCTTAATCCATTACAAAGAAAAGGGAGGTGTTTACCAAGTGGAGAGAGGAGTTACTCATACAAGTAACTCTCAAATCCTAAGAGATAACTAAGGAGAGAGTGACACCTAAATGAATCTAGATTTATGTGAATTAAAATTCACATAAATATAAATTCCTCAGAAATAAACAAGAAACTTAGGATAACATAAATTATCTTAAATAAAGGGTAATCCTAACACTCCCCATTAAAATTTATTTAGGGGTATTATAAAAAACAATAAGGGAGGTAACATCACTAACTCTCCCCCTTGATGAGAAATTCTTTCAATCCTAACTTGATACAAAATAAAATAAACTTGTATTTACATAGAGGCTTAGTGAAAATATCAGCCATTTTATCTTTAGTAGGACATAAAAAGAGAAGAATTTGATTGTCTTCAAGAAGTTAGTACTAAAAGTGATGTTTAATATTAATGTTATTTTACCTTGAATAGAAAACCATAATTTTTTCTAAGGAAATGGCACTTTGATTATCACCAAAAATTAAAGTAGATGAATGCTGTGGGTGGTCCAAATCTACAAGAAGTTTTAAAATCCAAATAACTTCCTTTAAAGCATGATTACAAGTTTTATATTTAGCTTCTATGGAAGATAGAGATATAGTTGTTTGATTTTTACCATTTCATGAAATAGTGTCAGAACCCAAAGATAAACAATAACCAATAGTAGAACTACGATCATTAGGATCATTAGCCCAATCAAAATTTGATTAACCTATCAAAGAAAAATTAATATTTGAAGTATACTCGATGCCAAAATTTAGAGTACCTTTAATATAATGAATAATTATTTTAGAAAATTTAAAATGAGTAGTTTTAGGTTTAGACATAAAATGAGAAACTGATCCAACATAAAAATCAATATCAAGATGAGTATCAGTAAGATAATTCAAACTACCAGCTAATTGTCTATATAAAGTTGGATCAACATTTTCTATTTCCATGTCATTAAGGATTCTAACACCAAATTCACAAGGAGTAGCAATAGGTTTTCAATCCAACATATTAAATATAGATAATAAATCATATACATATTTAGATTGAGAAATAGATATGCTATCCTTTTCTTTCCAAACTTGAATGCTTAAAAAGTAATGTAAGAGACCCAAATTAGTCATTTCAAAGGTATTCTTCAAAGAATTTTTATTTCAAAAAACCATTGGACTATTACTACAAATTATGATTAAGTCATTAACATACAAAAAAATGATAACTATACCATTTGAAGTATTTTTGACAAAAAGATTAGGATCATTAGAACTACGAGTAAAGTTGTGAACTATAAAAATTTTATAAATTTTAGAGTATCATTCTCTAGGAGATTGTTTTATACCATAAATAGATTTATTTAAATTGCATACAAGATGGTTATTTCCTTTATTAATAAATCTAAGAGGTTGAGACATGTAAATTTCTTCATGCAACTCATTATTTAAGAAATCACTCTTAACATCCATTTGATAAACATGGCAATGTATGCGAGTAGCTAAAGCTAAAAAAACTTTAATAATAAGCATTTTAACAAGAGGAGGAAAGGTTTCATTATAATCAGTTCATTAAATTATATAAAAACTTATAAAAATTAATGTAACTTTATATTTTTCAATTTGATTATCAAAATTAAGCTTAGTTTTAAATAACTATTTACAACTTACCAAATTAAGCCCTTTAGATAAAGGAACTAAGTCCCAAGTGTTATTAGAAATCAAAGAGTTGTATTCATAATGCATAGTGTATTCTCAATGAGGATAACCTTGAGATTGTTTTAAAGTTTGAGTGTCATTATTATGCATAAGTTTAGACATTAATGCATAAATACAAAATTATTGTCTAGTTCTACGAGTATCATTAAAATCAATATTAATTCCTAAATCTTCTATAGTAGTATTGGCCCATTTAGGCATAGATTTAGGTGGAACAAGACTAGAAGAAGAAGAAATAATTAGAGGAGAAACTTAATTATACAACACATCATTAATATCATCACTAGATTCAAAAGTAAAAGAATTAGAAATAATATCAAGAGAATCAAATTTGGAAGCACAATCAAGCACACCATTTTCAACAATATTAACATCCCTTTTAATCTATATTTTGTTAGTTTGAGGATAATAAACCCTATAAGCTTTAGATGATTCATCATAACCAAAAAATATAAAATTATCTTCTTGAGAATCTAACTTCTTACACTTTTCAATTAGAATATGAACAAATGCATTACAACTAAAAATACGTAAATATTTTAAATTAGGTTTTCTACCACTCCAAGATTCTTTAGGTGTAATATTTAAAATAACTTTAGTGAGATATTATTAATGAGATAAACAACACAATACATAGATTCAACACAAAGTTTATAATTCATATTTTTAGCATGCAACATACACCTAACCATTTCAATGATGGTCCTATGTTTACATTCCTCAATACCATTTTACTCAAGTGTGTAGAAAATAGTTTTCTCATGTTTATTTCAATGTTGCTTAAAATATACAAGAAAATCATTGTTAACATATTCAGTACTATTATCAGTGCGTAGTATGTATAAATAATACTAAGATTATTTTTAAAAAAATGCATGAAATTCAATAAAAGTGTCTAAAATTTGATCTTTAGTTTTTGATAAATAAATCCAAACTCACCTAATGCAATCATAAAAAAAGTTAAAGCATACTTAGCACAATTAATAGAGGGAGTTTTCATAGGGCCTAAAAGATGACTATGAACTAAATGAAGCTTTTCATTAGCATGCCAAGACTAATTTTTAGGAAAACATTCTCTATGAATTTTACCAGCCATATAACCATTACAAGTAGAAGTAGTGAAAAAAATGTTAGGCAAACCTTGCACTATATTGAGTTTATGCATTAGTGTAATAATTTTGTAATTAATATGCCCTAATATTTCATGCCACAAGTTAGTATCATTAGAAAAAAGAAAAATATTAGAAGATGAGGGAGAGGAGAGTCTAGTAAATTTGAACAAATTATCATTGTCTAGAAAAGCAATGGAAACTACTTGAAAATATTTATTAATAGATTCAACCTAACAAGTATCATTAATAAATTCTATCTTATAGTCCTATTTCTATAATTGTGGTATGAAAATTAAATTTAATTTCAAATCAAGAACAAGCAAGACACCATTAAATTCACCATTAGGGATTTTAACATTTCATATGGCTTCAACATTACAAGAAGCATGGTTTTTAAGACTTAAATGATTGTATGTTGAGTATCACTAGAATAAAAAATCCATTCAATAGGAGAAGCATGTAAATCATAAGTAAAAGTAGATATAGTATTAGACTTTTATTTTTCTTCAATCTTATTGTTACTAGTGCTAGCATTGTCTTTGACTTTAAGATTTTTATTTTTGATATCACATTTTTTTTAAAGAAGTGATATTAATTATGAGTATTTTTTTCACAATAATTACAGTCTTACTTTTTCTTAGGTTTAGAGTTAGATTTTCAATTTTTTTTATCATGTGTATGATTGGACTTAACATGTTATTTGTCATTCTTATGTTGGTGTTTAGAAATAAAAGTATGTTCATTAGTCTTAAGACTACCAAATTAAATAAGAATTTATTTTTTTTGACACAATAAAGTACAAAATTATTCAAATGTAAACATAGCAAATAGAGTATGAAAAACTAATTGAGAATAAATATTAGTAATAAACTAATGAAAAGGTTGAGACAAACACTTTTAATGATAATATGAATCAAATTCAAATCAAAAAATTTAACACCTAAACCATCTAGTTGATAATGCAAAGAATGAATAGTAATTAATAAATTATCCATAGATTTGAAATCATTATACTTTAAATTAGACAATTGATCCTCAATTTGAATTTTGTGAGATTCATTCACAATATAAACATATTCAATTTTAGATTAAGTAGTGGAGGAAAAATAATAACCATTAATATGGATATGTAATTCAAGGGTCATGGCCATGCCAATAAGTCCTAAAGCCTCATCATTTTTTGATTTCTCTTGAATTTTGGCAAATGTAATCTTAGTATCTGGTTGAGGATCCATGCCATCTACTATGCATACCAAATGTTTGAAAGTGAAAATATATTACATATATGATTTACATAGATGGTAATTAGTGGATGTGAGTTTAAATTTAGGTAATAATTGAGTAGTTACGCTTTTAAATCTCACCCAATAATTGGAAGATGAATAGGCAAAAACACTTAAACAAATAGTGTAGGAGGAGAAAGAAACCAAAAGATGAATTATCATAATGTAAAAGGAATAAATCACAAAAAATGGGAGAAAAAAAAATTTAATTGTAGAAAAGGGATGGTGTAAAACCTTTCCTAAGTTGATAGGAATAATAGCAACAAAATTTCTAAAAATGAATTCAAAAATTAATTGAAAGACTTCCTCTCTATTTTTTAAAACTTTAAAATGTTTTGAAAACAAATTTTGATTTTTTTTTTTTGGAAATGCCTTTATAAAGATAAATTGAACAAAGGTGTAAAATGATTTTTTTAAATGGAAATTTCATAATAATTTAAATATGGAATTTTTTGTTTTAATTTTAAAAGGGAAAGAAAACAAATTTGTTTTCATGTTAAATGGCTTTCATAATAAATAAAGTGACTTAGATAAGTGTAAGATTATTATTTTATAAGAATTTTAAAAAAAACCACATGCCTTAAGTTGAAAGACTTAAATGAATTTTAGAGGCTTATCATTAAAGGAATGCATAAGAAGGACGACTAAAAAATTGTAAGTTAAAACTTAATGCCTAGTTTAGAATTAGGAATTTAGAAATAAGAAATATACCTGCAATTAATGATGATGCCCAACCATAGAAAGAAAGCAAAATTTTGTCAAAGTCAGTAAAATGAACCACCAGGTAGGATGCCAAGAGAGGGAGGAGGAGAATGTTTTTTGAAGAAGTCTGATGCTAAGGCAATAAAAGGAATGCCCAACTCTAAAAAAAAAATTAAAAGTGTTTCCCAGAAGGCTGTACGGATTGTACGGTGCCCAAATAGAGAGAAATGAAATAAAAAAATAGAAAGGAATGAATCTTGTAAAAGGAGTGATGCCCAAATTTTACTAAAGCATCTCAAGCATGGGTGACACCCTACAAGATGTGTCTCTTGCTGTCCAAAAAAATATAGTAGAACAATCTATTTTTTGGTTAGAATAAATCCATAAATGAAAAAAGGTATGTTTTTTTAATTATCATACACATTTATCGAATGAATTTCCCTCTGTATAAAAAGGAGTTAAAGAAAGAGCAGAATATTCTTCAAAACAAATTAGAGTAAAAAATAGAAAATAAGAATGAATGAGTATTTGAAAAAAAAATAGAATGAGCAGACACAGATTTGAGATATCACTACCTATACTTTTCCTCTCAGTAAGAAAATATAGAGTTAAAATAAATAGTAGGACAAAATATGAAGAAACTATAAGGAGTGTAAAAGCTCAGAATCCTTCTATTTTTTTTAATAAAATCTCAAACAAAATAAAAGTTTTTTTTTAAATAAAATGGATATAAAAGTCTTACAAAAAAAGGTCAAGATCCATAAAAAAACAAGGAGAAAAAACATATTTTTTTAAAAATGGAGTAAGGGTTAGAACCCTTGCAAAATAAAAATTGAACTCTCCTTATAAAATTTGCACACTTATAAAAGAAATGTCATTAAAATGATCATAGATGTGAAACTATGAAAATATTTTAACTCAAGAAATATCATTAATGACAATCATGAAAGTGAGAGAAAACAATAATGCATTAATAAACTAAGTTTCATCTAAAAATCAAACCATAGTGACAAGATATTGAAAGTGAGAAACTAAATGTATCAAATAAAAACTCATGTGATCTTATTAGAAGGCTTGAAACAAATATCTTCATAAGTAAAAAAAATGATAAAATCACAAGAGAAGAATATAAAGAGCTAAATGATTCGTAGTGAATAAATAAGGAGAGGAAGGGATTTTTTATAGAGATAGAAGAGGAAAATGGGCGTTACATAAAACCCCATTATAACCTTATAAGCCCTCAAGTGTGTGACACTTGTGTCCTAATCCCTTAGAAATAAAATGGAGGTGTGTGTCAAGTGGAGAGAGGAGTTACTCATGAAAGTAACTCTCAAATCCTAAGAGGGAACTAAGGAGAGAGTGAAACATAAAGCAATCCTAATTTATGTGAATTGAAATTCACATAAATATAAATTCCTCACAAATGGACAAGAAACTTAGAATAAAATAAATTATCCTAAATAAATGGTAATCCTAAAAAAAATTTCATTCTTTGAAAATATGTTATTGTCCTTATTTTCTCAAAATACATTTTCAAATAGGGAGGAAAATGTAGACATTTAATTCTCACCATTACCATGTCAAAATTGCAAGTCTAAATAACTTCCTGCTATAATTCACAAATTCGACCAAAACCACCCAAATGTTTTGATTCGTCCACATAGATCACATGTAATTATTGATTTGCATAAATATGTTATTAATTAGGGTATTATCCTATACATAATCATTATCTTCTCCTAATTCATTCCTAGTCAAATTATGACCTAGAAAATTGATGTTTTTGACCAATAGGGCATGGAAATTAATCAAATTCTAAGAATTGTAAAAAGCCTAATAGATATACTTAACTAATTAAATACAATTAAATGATTAAGTGAAAAATCCATATCAAATTAGTTAATATCTAATTTTAGAAAATGAAACTTTAATAAATATCTAGAAAGGTGAAATCATCGATCACAAATTCAAAAATGCAAGCCATGCTTAATCAATGAAAATAAATATCTGATTTATGCAAGCCATGCTATTAATTGATCTATTATTTTAAATATTAATTGCATTTGGTCTCCAAATTTGAATCAATTTTGGACCACACATCTTGATCTTAAGATTGCTATTCCATATCAT
>JARHVA010001459.1:2675000-2910000 GCA_037957365.1 Torreya grandis | reverse complement strand
ATCATAGACCAAAAAAATATGATATTTGTAGACTTGACGTCATTGGTGATCAACTAAAGTCTTGTTACTAGCTCCCGTCTCATAGACCATGTATGAAAAATCTACCACAATGTTAGATTTGTCTTTGGTAAAGGTTTCAATTATCACCCCTTGTCAATTGATTTTTATCAGACTTTAGATTCATCAATTTCACCAATAGACCTGAGTGAGTATATTCCTGATCTTGTGCAAATGTCAATTATTATTGTGATATAATGTTTAGTGAAATATAACTAGTTATACATGTTTTGGTTCATGTATCAAAATCCTTCAAAATCTATATGTTTCTTAAATATCACCTAGTTATTGAAATAACTACCACTATCTAATAAAGTAACACAACTTGTAGATTCTATAAAATTATGCCACATTATTTGTGTTTTCCATCTAGATCTACACTTTCTCTGCTTACCTCCCATTGCATCTTATTATTTATGGTGGAATCAAATACATTTTGTGACATAATACACATCATCATCCAAACTTTTGTAGTCCTAAAAGCATCTAAGTCTCTATGATCTACTTAGATCCAGCATGGAACCCATGTATCTTTGTGATCTAAGGATAATATATATGTAGGTGCATCTAATTTAAGTGCAATTACCAAACTGGCATGCACTAGAGTGCATTACACTATCACATTTGATCACCATATGAATGAATTACTTTGATTCAAGCTTAGTCATACTTGCATCATTTTCCTTCATAGTTGTCATCGTATTAGACTATGAATCTAATAGTGACTCGACCATGAACTCATCTTGATTATGTTCTTACCAATGAAGACCACATAGACTTCCCACATACATTATATGCATGTAGGTTTATTTTTATAGTAAAAATTAATTTATTATTAAGTTCAGCATTTTATAAATAGTTTTCATGTGTTTTAGTTATTAGTGTTGTTTATTAGAATCCTAGTGGTACTTTATATGTTCTTTACTCATAGTGTTATATATGTCATAAGTTTATTTTTAGAGTATTGTCCTAAGAAAAATAATGTCAAAAATATAAAAGTATTTGTGTTTATAGTTAGTATTTTTAATTTTAAAAGAGTCATTATTGTGAAAATTAAAAATAAGTCAAAATTTCAAAATCATGTTTAGAGTCTGTTATAAATTATTTGGTTCCATTGTCAAAAATATGTCAAAAAAAATTAGTGTCTTTTTAGAGAGTAATTTTTTCATTGAGTCAATTTTAAATAAAAATTAATATTTTACACGATGTCCAAACTATGTGAGGGGATTTATCCTTAGGAAATTCATAAATCTGAGCTTCATGACTTCATCATGTGAGTAATCAACACACTATTAGAGGTTAGAGGATACTAGATGATGGGGGCTTTCTACACGTCTCATTAGACACTAATGAAGGGGTGCTTCTTGCTATAGTGGTGCATATAAATATTTTTAGTACTTGTTTGTTTGTGTGAAAAATAAGAGGAATATTTCCTATTTTCCCACATAGTGCATTGCATAAAAAAAGTGTTTAGGAGAAACAAGAAGGTGGCAATAGTTAGGAGAGAAACTAATTAAAGATATCCTTCAATTGCCTTAATTTTTTATGGAGATGATTGGCTAGTGACACATTAGTTGTGGTCACATGGAGTAAATGTAAGATGTGTTCCTCCACATAGTATTGTCCATGTGTAATAATATTTAGATAGTAGTATGCAGACCTAAGAGTATGCATTGGCATACAATTATGTATGAGCCAGTTCCTAGAGAGACGAATGAAAGTTGAA
Source organism: Torreya grandis (assembly GCA_037957365.1). Classification (NCBI taxonomy): domain Eukaryota; kingdom Viridiplantae; phylum Streptophyta; class Pinopsida; order Cupressales; family Taxaceae; genus Torreya; species Torreya grandis. Next base: position 2,908,217 of record JARHVA010001459.1, on the reverse strand, counting down.
AAGATGGTTCCTACAAGTAAGTTCCCATAATTTATAATTTTTATGTGGTTCCCTCAATGAATGGTTGATGGTAGATGTTCTTGTTTAAAGTTATCACATTGATTTGATTGATGTGTTCTTAATAGTGAATGGTTGATAATAAGTTGATGTGTTCATTACTTTCATTAAGTCATATCAAACACAAATTACCATGTAAGGATTAAGGGGGATAATGTTAGAGAATAATTAGCCCTCATAGTAATCTATATATCATAATGTGAATAATTATAAATTAATAATTCACTATTACATATAATTAGTTGTTCGAATATATTGTGTTAAGAATATATTGTTAGTTGTATTATTATTTAGAGTTACAAAAATATTAGATAAATAGGTTAGTTGTTATTTAAATATTATATATTATAGGAGATTAAGATATTTGGGTGTGATATTGGTGGATATATGATCTCCCCAATTATAAGAAAAAGTTTTGCTATATAATTATAACACCCATATGGTTTTGTATCAGAGTGTGTGAATAAAATAATATTATAATATGTTTTTAATTATCTTGATTTTTGGCTCCATTATTTTCTTTATTAATCATGCTCAGATCTAAACTAGATTCATTAGATACATGGTTATGTAGATGCGTGGCATTATTGGTGCCTAGGGGAAACCTCTACATTGAGGGCATGATTGCACTAGGGAAAATTTCATACACTTATCAAGTTATTTATTTATATATTGGTCCATTGATATGTTTAACCATAAATTTAAGAGGGGTTTGGGTTAATAATATAGAAATTAATAAATATAAGGGTGACACATAGATCTATAGTAAGGCAATTAATTGGAAACATTGATAGATGATAGTATGAATTAAAATACTAAGATATACATTAAAAATAATAAGTAAAATACATGATTGATATTATAATAAATGGAAAATAATAGTAATTGGATAGATTATAGCACACATGTGGATTTGATGTGGAACATATTATAAATAGAGCTGATCTGGAATCTAGATTAGGTGTTAGATTCTATAAATTTGACCTTTGTGACCTTGGACAGTTATGTCAACCTAGGAAAATTGTATAGATGATTTTATTTGATGTAGATATAGGTTACTAATAAAAAATACCTATTGTATCTGGATGTGACCATTTAGAATGTTCTATATTATGATTCAACTTCACTCCAGTGCATTTAGATCTATCTTATGAACTATTGCCTCTAATTGAATAATCAAAACCATAACTCTTCATCTTTATAGTGACCTTGGGAAATGTGGGTTAGTGGGATCATAGTGTCGATATAACATCAAATACCCCTCTATCAATGGGTGTTGCCTACACAAGAACTACTTTTAGGAGTGCCTTAGCCCAATTTAGTTCTCCCTTAATGTTTTAGTTTGTGTGTTCATAATGTTGCAATATGTGGAAATAAATTACAATAGTGACATAGATTGTAGCTTGAAAAATATGACTAATCTCATGATCCTTAATTAATTCAGACATGTATATGTGTTGTCCCTATGATTGATAAGGAAATGGGAGAAAATATGGAAGCTTTACCAATGTGAATTCTTGATTAAATACTTTGGTAATTTGCCTTGTGAGAGGCATCAAGTTAATAGGTGAGGTTTGAAATGAGCATTGATCATGCACATATAAAAATCCTATTAGGAAATATCTCATAATAAATCACTTAGGCCTACCACTAAGATATGTTTCATTTGTAAATTTGATGACTTTAGGGAACTAGACATTTGTGTTGGAATAGGACACTTGCATCGACATAGGCATTTGAATGGGACACAATTGTTTGGGAATATATAAAGTAAGTATAGCTCCAAAACATGTATCGATAGATGCTAAGTAAGTTTATATAATTTTGAGCATGATATGAGGCCTAAGTCATAAAAGTAACATTGGTCAAACTAAGTTATAAGTAATGAGTACAAAGAGATAGTAAATGAAAGGAATAACCAAGGACCATATTTTCCAAGTGTACAAGACTAAGGTTAAATATAATTTAGAAATAGTGTCTACATTTTCCCACACCTTAATATAGTATTAAAATTACTAGTTTAAAATAAAAGTAATGTGTATCTGGGTGTGTATAACACACCTTACCTTTGCATGATCCCAACATGAATGCTTTTCTAGTGACTAACCTACAACTAGGATAATGTTATAATATATAGTAAATGTATATTATATGAAATAAATATATAAATGTTAAAAAATTAACTAATTATTCAATCTTAATCTATGATAAATTCAACCTATGATAGAGCAACAAATAAAAAAAATAGTAAACACAAACTTATACAATAAATATGCAAGTTTATTCCATTACGATGTAAACATGATTTGATCTTCAAAAATGTGGTTTCTCACTCTTATAATGAAAAGGAAAATGGGTATAATTTTGGTTAAAAAAGAGTTTTTAGATGTTTTCATTCATTTGGATTTGATTATAAATTGAATATAACTTCATTAGCATATGTTGAGATAGATGAAAATGACTATTTTCAAGCTTATTTATAGTTTTGTCGAGGAAGATCCAATGGTGCAGGATTATTTTAATTTGTTTAATGATCCAAATAATAAATAGTGACTAATGAGTCCTCACCCATGAGGATGATGACCATTTAAAATGGTTGAGAAAAGTGTGGGAATGGTTAGCCGAGTCAGTAGGAATGAGTCAAACTTCTTGACAACTTAGGGGATGACTCAAAGGATGTTGAGGAAGTTGTGGGTTTGTTTAGTATGAGCCAATATGTGAGGGAGAATAAGGTGGAAGATGTTCGATGAGGTGTAAAATTTGGATTAAATATTTAAATAAAGATTTAAAAGTGTGAAAAATTGATTAATTTTATTTGTTTAATTGTTTGAATTTAGAGGGAGATGTCATGAATTATATCAAGAAGAATAATTAATAGGTTTTATGTGCATTTAAACATTAAATGTAATATAGGTTTCTATATTTTCCCCTCTTTGAAATAGTGTTTTGAAGCAATACTATTTTGAATAATAGTATAAGTTGAGTGTTGATGATTAAGAAGAAAAAGGTTGCCCTGAATGAATGAGAATGAATATGATGATGTCCCCTTGAGGATTTGTGCAATAAAATATAAAAACACTCAAAATTAATAAAAATAATGGAATGAGAAAAATATCTTCAATAATATATATACTTTTCTCAATACTAATGTTTACAATATTATAGAGGGTACATGTAAAACTATTTACCCTTAGCTGTTAAAACTAGAGTATTGATATTGGAAAAAGTACATTTCCCATTTTATAGACTACATTCTTAGATTGTGATCAGACTCAAGGGTTTCATGAGTTATTATGGGAATGATGTATCCCAATTATAGTAAGCCATAGGCCAAGAAATAAAAAATATAGATTGTATGATTTGTGATAAAGATTTACAAAATTGATATATTTAGGCATTGATAAGGAGATATATCAGTTTGATTAAATAACATTAGATAATGTGGATGAAATGGCTTGGATGGATGATGGTGCTAAAATAACCCTAGAGACCCCATCAACCACCCTAGAGACCCCATGTCTCTAAGTGTTGCCTACATAATCCACCATGGATAAAGTCTGAGTGGGAATATTAGGTTAGATATAGTTCTACCAATGTAGGAAGAGAAGTGATGATGTAATGTAAGATTGAACCATTGATGTTATTAACCCACTTATGATAATTATTAAACATTGTGACTATATGTGAAGATGAATTGATTTGTTCCTAAGAAATGATGTATGCAAGGAGTGGAGTGGGAAGTGATATATCTTGAGATGAGTTTTACAATTTTATGTGCCTTATGAATCAAGATCCATAGGAATAGACATCATAATGATATATCTTGTCATAAAGCTATGAATAAAGGATGTGGGATCTTGGATGAGCTAAATAATTTATTGATTGATTTAGTGATGGATGGAGAAAGGATGTATATTGTGATGTTGTTGGTCCCAATCGACAGGTGTGGGAGATTGAATGGGAAGAGTAAGAAATGATCATGGATGATTGATGTGCAAGCATAGACAAGGAAGTGAAATGACCACATGGATTAATTATTATGGATCAAATGATTCAATATCATGTATTTAATTGATGGATGGAAGAGAGAGGTGATTATGGGTTGTATGAGGTAACAAATTTAGTTTTGTGTAATTAAATGCTTAGAAAATGAGAGGAAAACAATTTCAAAATTAGCATAATCAATAAATTAGCATGTATAGTGGAAAATTCATTGAACATAGTGGTGAATTTGTTAAGAAAATATTTTGAAAATTCTAACAATTTCTAATTTGGAATGTATAATTTCAAATTCATTCAAGGTAGTGATGAATTCATTTTACACTAGAAGTGAACATCTTATGTCAGGCATAAATTTTGACTCAAAACTCCATTTGAACTCTTATTTTTTCCAAAATGAAGGTATTGGAAAGGAAAATTTAACCATTAAGACATATTTAATTTTGGTTTAATATAAGTCATTGAAAAAATGAAAAATGAATAGGAAACATTAGGTTAGATAAGAAGAATGTTGTTTGATAATTTGAAGTGCTTGTTAATGTGATTGTGAATGTTGATGAGTGTCATTGATGAGTGTATTTGAAATGGAGAATGAACATGGAATGATTAACATAATGTCTATTTTAAATATGCATGGAAGCGACAAATTTGACTATAGCCTTAAAGGATTCTATGGATAAGTCTTATCAGCTTATCATAGGTAATTTGAGGAGTACACCATAATATCTTAGTCTGAGATGGCACACAGATGCTTCTTCTAAAGATGTGAGATGAGTTCATAGCTACCACTATTTAATTACTTTTATTTGTATTTCTAAAAATAATGTCAATCGAATAAGAGTTGAACAACCTAATTTTTGATATTGTGTATGATAATATGCACCAATGGTATGTAAAAGCCATGATGACTATTATGTGATATGCATAAGGACTAACAGAATCACAATGGTAAGAATTAGTGCATCATGATATGTAAGATCATAATAACACCATTATTAATGCACATAGTTATCTAGAGACAAGAAGAAACAATTAAGACAAGATAAAATGAAATGTTTGAGATAATAAAAATGATGTAAGTAAAAAAAAAAGTAAACAAACATTGTGGAAGCAAACACCCAAGATTTATAAGAAATTAAATAGCATAGAAGTAAAAAAATGAATACAAAAATAAGTAAATGACTTTTTGGATTTCTATGTCTAGAGTATAACAGTTTAGCATATGATATTTTTGATAATGTTGAAGCGTCTAATGGATAATCCGTATAAGGGTTGACTAGGCTATGTAACTAGGGGTAATAGATTTTTTTGTGTGTATTTTATTGGATTTTATAATGTTTTTGGTTGGATTTGAAGATGTATATAAAAGGAATAGTAAAAAAGGGAAAGCCATATTCTAGCACTAAGGAAGGGATACATTATGGATGGATCATAGATGAATAAGAATAGATGGTAAGTAAGATGATAACTCAAAGGAACATGTAAAGTAAGAACCAAGTGTATTTTCATCAAAGTAAAATTTTAAGGATACACCAAGATGTTTTAAATAAAATGTCTCAAGATATTTCCACTTCCTTATCAAAGTTTAAATGGGAATAAGGATGGTTCTATGATGGTAAATACTAGATTAATAAGTATGGGTTTCAATGTGTTTGGGGTTAAATGTATAAGGATGGGTTTGGATAGATAAGGGTATTTAATGATGGTTTATGATGGTTAAGGATGAGTGTATAATGGATTTAAAGTGGCATAGGATGGATAATCATGCTTTAAGATAGATTAGGATATGTAAGGATGGTTTAGGATAAGCGTATGATGGTGGGAATTCAATGTTGCACCAATTATATATTCAATTTGTGATGGGAATCCATCCTATAACTGTGATAATGTAGATGATATATTAATTTTCTCATCCATTGGTTCCATAAAAAGGTTTTCACCAAAGGTTTTTTCTTGTTTTTTTATTGGTATTTAGATTTGGATTGTCCAATAGCACCTCAAAGAGGTTTTCACTAAGGGACTCATATTTTTGAATTTCTATATTTTGATTTGGATTTTGACTAAAATTTATATTTTTATAATCTAATAGTTCCTCAAAAAGGTTTTCACTATGAGATGTCAATTTTAAATATAGAATTTAGGAATCATTTTGATTGAGGTACACATGTTATTCCTAAGAATATGTAGATATTTATTGATGCTCTTATGGTAGGATAACAACTAGGAAGTCTATAATTATTTTATTATCATGGAAGTTAACTATAAGTAAGATGTCATTGGTTCCAATCAATAGGTGCAGGATATTGGATTTTAAGATGGAAGGAAGGATTGGTGATGTTGATCAAAGGACTGGTGGAAGTAAAATCCTCATAGAGACTATGAATGAATCATGTTTAGGTTATGGATGAATTTCCCTTAGAAACCACAAAAGTATCACTAATATATTTACATTTAATTTCAAATGGTTTGTAGTTAATGTTATGGGGTCTAGTTTTTACTTTGAAATTAACATGATAGATATTTCCTTGCTCATGGATTATTTTGTCTATAAGTACCTCTATCACTTGGGATGTATGTTGTAGGATGATGGAATATTCAATAAGTAATAAGGGTTTGGGTGTTTTTCCTATGAGTGATAGGATATGTTCGTTAAAGGAGGTTTTATCCAAGATAGGATGTTAGTTAGAAATGGAATCTTTGTCAAAAATGGGATCTTGATAAATAATGGGATCTTGATCAAAGATATGTTTTTGGTAGAAGATAGGATTTTAAATAAAGATAGGATATTCATAAAAAATAGATGGTATACCATGGTTGTCAAAGGTAGGATGATCAGCTATGGATTGGTTGTAAATGGATGTGTCGAAAATGGGATCTTGAGAAATGGATGGAAGGTTATGATCTTGACTTGGAAGTGGTGTGGCTTGACTAGGATTAGGAAAGACATCATGGCATATACCCAATATATTATTTTAAGATATGGATACACTTGGCTCTACCTTGGTGTACCATATGTTAATCAAATATTGGATATAATGCTTTAGTCTCATATAATAATTTGTAGAATGACCTTCAATTTTATGATAATAACAATATTTGTTTGATCTATACCACTTAGGTTTTGGGACATTTGTCTCAAAGTATTGGGTGTTTGGAAATATAAATAAGTTTGCATTTAACAATTTTCAAAATAATACATTGTAAGGTTTCCCTAAAGGAGTGATTTTTTCTTAATAGTCACAATAATTTTGTTGATAGGTTGGAAGTTTTTGATCTATTGTAAATATGGGGGTGGAGTAAAATTAGATAGTAGTGGTGCTATACTTTTTTTCCCTTTGTTAATGTGATAGGGGATGCTAGAATCAAGGATATAACTATTGGATGGGAGACTTGTTTGATTTTTTAAACTATGTTTACTAGTGGTAGGGTGATGTTGATGTGGACTATTTTTGGATTTCATAGTAATGAAGTGGGCTAGATAGGTAGCTTGATTTTGGAAGGATGGATTTTTTAGATTTGTGTTGAAGTTGAAAGTATTCAAATTTGGTGGATTTGTGAAGGTTGATGTAATTGTGAATAAGTTTGGAATTGAATGATTTGTGAAGGTTAATGGACTGGAATCTATTGGGTTTGTGAATAAATGTGTATTTGATGTAGTTTGGTTTAAGTTTAAGAATGGGTTTAATATATAACCAAATGGTTAATTTTGATGAATGTGGAAAGGATGTTTTTGAAGGGTGTAAGAGTTGAAAGGTTGATTTGTATGCAATATATTTGGATTTGATTGAATTTGGGTTTGATTTGTGAATGGGTTTTGGTTCAAATATAGATTTTAAAGTGGTGGTGAAGGTGAATCAAAAGTTTGACTTAGATTGATGCTAAGGTTAAAACTAGATAGATTGGTGAATGCATTTTGATTTTTGATTGGATAATTTTGATTTATGGATGGGGTCAAACTTGTAAATGAATTCAAATAATTTTGACTATAAAATCTTAACAAAAAACTTGATGTTATCCCTAAAATAAAATTTTAATGTTTATCAATTAGTAAACATGAATGAGTATTTAATTTTGAATTCGATTGATATGTTTGTGTTGGATTGGTTGATTGGTAAACTTTAATGAATATTCAAGTTTATATTTGATTGTTCAATGTTTGGATTATATGGGTTGATTGGATATTACCTCAAATATGCATTTAAATTAAAATCGGTTGGATTGTACTCTATGTTAACACTAAGATTATTTAGATTTGGATCTATGTCCATTTTGATCAAGGGAGTGTTCAACATAGCCATGTACCTATGATTGGTGACATTTCTAGGGAAAATAATCGACACAAGAAATAATTTAAACTAAACTACAAAAAAGGATCAAAGTGATTGAAAATTTTGATTGCTAACTAAATACTTTTGAGTTTGAGTTTAAGGTTTTGTGGTAAAATTAATGACTCAAAATAACTTAATTTTCACTCAAGGGTAATTTAGAACATGGTATATCAAAAGGAATAAAAAATAAGTCATACTTTAAACAAACATGTAACTTCACAATAGATGTGAAAATCTAGGATTGGGCCTTTTGTTGTCACTTGTTCATCCATGCTCTCAACTATGGCCTAATATTTGAAGGCACGAACCATGGAAGATCCTTTCATTCCCATGGCCCACTGAGTCTAGTTTCAAGGGTATGTGGAAGGTAACTACTAACTGATGCACCATAGTTGAATGACAAAGAGGCTTACCTAGGCTTAAGATTTTTACAAGCTTATTTAAAGGAAAATTCATGGAAGAAGTTGATTAAGAAGACATACACTATTGGGTTTATTCACAATGCTCCCAACATAACTGTAAATATTTTAGTATGTTGACTTTGTAATAATCTATATTCAAAGAAACTATTGAAACCCTAGGTATTAGAGCATGAAAGTGCCTCACATAATGGTGTGATTAAAACACATAATCTCTTATTCCTTTTAAATAGTTAACACTTGATTTGTATACCCCATCAAAAACTAGGGTTAACTTATCACATGGAGATGAAATCCATGATCGATAGAGCCCCTAGAAAATAAAAATAAAAAGTTGATGCTTGTTTGTAATTTTTAGGTATTGTCACCAGCATTATATCAAGGAAAGAGCATATGCAAGAACAAAATAGGTAACACAAAAGTTATGAAATTGCTTTTGATTTTTGAGTATCATCATCAACATGATGCCAAGTGAAGAGCATACATAATTTCACAACACAAAAAGACTACTAAAAGAAAAATAATTAACTCAAATAAACCAAGTATGAGATAATTACTAGAAATTGAAAATGAAAAGTAAAATAAAAATGTTAATATCAAAAAATAAAAAGATTTTGGTTTTGTTTAATCCCATTTGTAAAATTTATTTAATAAATATCCTACAAAAAAATTGTTAGAAAGTTTATTTTAGCTTAGAGTTAAGGTAACCTATAAAAATGTAAGACATAACCATAAAAACAAGATAAAAACAAACCTCTATTACAAATTCATAATTACATAGTAAATCATAGAAGTGAAATTATTACTAGTTAGACATGGAAAACAAATGAAATGCACGAAAATACAAATAAAACAAATTTGTAGTTTGGAAATAGTTTCAAAACTATACTCATCGATTTGAAAACTCAAAATGATGAATTCACAACTAAAAATGATAATTTTTAAATTCAAAATGATAATTTTAAAAATAAAAATGACAATTTTAAAACTCAAAAATGATGATTTCACAACTGAGTGCTACAATTTCATTGTTATGTAGAAAACATGCATAGCCAAACAAGAAAAGCCATAAAATGGCCTACAACTTCGAAAAGAACTCCCAAGACCAAGATTAAATGTATATGCACTAGAACAATAATAAAAATCAATTGAAAAATTCTTTCTAAATACAACTATTATGAAGATGAGATGAAAAAGATGAGGGAAGGTCCCATCGAACATGCTAAAAATGTGTGAACTAAATCTATAAATGCTAAAAAATAAACTAATTATAAAATATTAATATAAGATAAATTCAACCTATGATAAAACAACAAATAAAAAAATATTAAACACAAACTTATACCTTAAATATGCAAGTTCCTCCATTATGATGTAAACTTGATTTTCTCTTCAATAATGTGGTTCCTCACTCTTCCAATGCAATGGAAAATGGGTAGATTTTTGGTGTAAAAAGTGTATTTAGATGCTTTAATTCACTTTTATTTTCTTGAGTTTTCTTGTAAATTGAATAGAAATTCATAATAATTAGTAAGGATAGATGAAAATGATGGGTTTCAAGATTATCTATAGCTTTCTGGAGGAAGATCCAATAGTGGATGATTATTTGGATTTATTTAATGATTTAAATAATCAATGGTGGATAATGAGCCCTCACCCATGAAGATGATGACAATTTTAAATGGTTGAGAGAAGTTTGGGAATGGTTAGATGAGTCATTAGGAATGAGTTAAATTTCTTGATAATTCAGGGGATGACTAAATGATGTTGAGGAAGTTATGGGTTTGGTTGGGTTGATTCAACATGTAAAGGAGAATAAGGTGGAAGACTTTTGGTGAGATGTAAAATCTATATTTAATAATTAAATAAGGATTTAAAAGTATGCATAATTGATTAATTTGATTTATTCAATTATTTGAATTTAGAGGGAGATGTCATGAATTATATTAAGAAGAATAATTAATAGGTTTTATGTGTATTTTGAAAATATATGTAATTTATGTTTTTACACATGTAATATGAAATTGAAAGCATTGAAATGATTTAAAATAGAAAGAGAGCAAGGATTAAGAACACAAATGTATATCGATGTAAATGCCTTTACTTTTGGCAAATTTATTTAAAAGATGTAATATTATGAACCATTAGAGTTGAGATTAGTAAAAATATAAATGTATAAAGTGCATAAATATACAAAAATTAGATGCATACCCCAAACCTTGGATAAAAAGGTGATTTTCCACATGACAGTTGATATTCACTCAATCGTGTGACCCAATCATACTTATAACCTGGTGAGCATGAGTGAACCAAGTTATCTGACACTATAAATCTGGGGAGGTTGGATGATGTAATCAATACCAACCTATAAATTTGGAAAGATTGGGTGATTTAATCATCTCAACCATATAAAAAGTGAACCAAATACTATAGTAGATTAGATTAACTTAGACTACATCAATCCAAATTGATGAGATAAAATCTATATAAGTGTTTGAAATTTGAAAGCTGATTTGATTTTTGCAGTTTAGGTGATCTTTACATAGCATATTCACCCTATGTATTCCTCATGTTAAAATATAAGAATAACATTTGTACTAGTGTATATAATTCTACCACAAATGTGTATTTGAATCATATAACTATTTAGTTTGGCCAATTGATATACTGTGTAACTGTGGAGGACATATTTCCATAGCATGCCTCTTATAATCTAAAATTAAAAATTGGTGCAAGTGTGGGGAACATGTTTCCAAAACATGTCCCCACTACAATTTGAATCTATAAATAATGTGTAATTCATGCCTCTATGGCATGATCCCATTAATATTCCCCATCCCCCACCCTCCCCACTATTTTGAGATGAGAGGAATTAGCAATTGGTTGTTAACTTACCTCAAAAATATAAGATAACCATGTAAACTATGAATGTATCATGTTACATAAAGGATAAAAATGTCTAGGTATACTTATCAATGAGGTACATAGTATGTGATCACATCAAGTCCTAATATTCATGGTATAGATCATGGAAACATATACATAATAACAATACAAGTTTAATAAGAAATTAAGCACACACACATAAGAGCACTCAAAAGTAAATGAAAATGTAGTAGTCCAAAGAGGCCTCAAACAAGGGACATGTTCAAATGACACACAATCGAAGGGACATGACTTAGTCAAACATTCACAAAGTAAGGAATGACATATTCAAATGTATATAAAATAATCAATGACATATTCAAGTTTCAAAATAAGCAAACAAAAGCATAGGGACCACAAATAATGGATCATATTCGAATTCTCAACAAGCAAGGCAATACACTCAAGTAAGTGTATCAAAGAAAAACATAACAAACCAACATAGACATAGAATACTATACCCTAGGTATATGTGTTAGAAAAAAATGTCAATTATATAATGTATCAAGTACACTATGAAAGATATAAACATGAATAAAACATGTGTAATTACATCAACTCAAAAATGATAATGGAAAGTGATCATAGAACCATATAAATTGTGTGTATCAAGATCAAATAATAATATACCCCCAATATCTATATGACATGAGTATAAGGAAGGCCCAACATACGTATATGAATAGATCACAAATTTGTGTATGCATGTATCACACTCAAAAAATGCATTAAACACATATGTATATATAAATAAATGATATGATATCTACTAACATGGAACTAACAATATAAATGCCAAGAAGCCAATAGAAAATGTAGATGCCAAAAATATTTTTGGATGTTTGAAGTTTTTTAAATTTTTGGGATATTTTACCAAAGGTGTTATATAAAATTAAAGGTGATACTATAAGCTGAAGTAATCATTAAGGAGATGCCACTGTGAAGGTTCTATATCATGTATTTCATATTTTTATGGTATGTAATCAATATCATTAGGATCATAATAATCTTTTGTGTTATTAGGATAATAATCATTGATTTAAAAATTATTATAATAAAAATTTAACTTATTAGGTTTTAATTCAAATTGTGATATACATTTTTGAGCATTTGTGTATGAAAAAACAACTGCACCATAGTAATATACTTGATGGATCTCTTTTTCTATCAACTCCCTTAAGAAACCTATAACTTTTGGAGATAGTCACTTGCAACTTGATTAGATCTCTTTGAATAATCTAGAAATTTATTTTTATTAAATCAATTACTCTTGGTAATAAGATAAAGTTTTATGATACTATTATTTGACATAGAGAATCTCATTTTATGAGTTCAAACTTTCACTAAGTCCATTGAATATCTAAGACCTTAGTTTTATCCCAAGACTGCTACAGTACTATACTAAAGTAGTTAGACTTTGATAATGATGATTTTGAATCTTGCACCTTTTTGGTATCCATTTTTTAATCTTATTTTAACAATTATATATTAAATCTATGGTGAATAAACCACAATTATTTCATTGGTTTCTTAAAAAGAGCAATTATGGACCAATTTTGCCTTTTAGGTTTCTAGGCCTAATTAGCTCTTAGTAGGCCAAATCACTAATTAGGTTCTCTCTCCACCTAAAAAACACTTATTTAAGGTTTTTTAGTGATAAAATATATATTTAAACCTCAAAATAAACTTTTGACTTCATCTATAAGAAATCTCAATGAAAAACCTTTCTTGCCTATTTTGTCAAATGAACACCTACAAGAAACATTGTCACAGTCCACTATCTATTCTTTAATATTGTCTCTTTAAGTAAACTAAATATTGAAATATTTTATAGACATGATCTTTAACCTCCCTACAAATATTGGTTGAATTCCACAAGATGAAAACAAAGTTATGAGTCATTTAATGTCATTAAACCCTATTTTAGTGTTTTTCTAAGTTTTAGAAGCTGATAGGTTCTTATCAATTGTTCACAATATAACACTTTAAAAATATCCTTATAATATCCTTTAAAACAATCCAAACCTCACTTTCAATGCATTCAAGAGTTTATACGTGATACAAGCAACTGAGATGATTGTGCTTACACATAAAATAAAGGTATTAACATATTACAACAAGGTAAAGTTCTATTGAACCTCAAATTAAATTCAAAATTATATTGAACATATTCGTTAATGTATAAAAAATATAATTACACATATATCAAATAATATCAAACCTTTTCTCATAATAAACTTTTAGTTTCATAGTAAGAAAGCCTTATCTTGATCTGTAGATTGTCATTAGCCTTCTCCAATGGTGCCAATTTGATCTTTTATCCTTGAAAAGGGTATTTAATGCCTCCAAATTATAGGTTATATCATTATCATGTTGTTTAAGAATTTTACAAGAATTTAATGTGCATATTTAGTTGACATTTAAGTTAGTAAATGGCCCTTATAAATAATATTATGTTACATTTTCCTTTATTTTATCTTATGAAGATGACTATGACTTATAAAAACCCTCTAAGATACCTAGTAACATTCTTATGCTACTAAAACACCCTTTATAACTTGTTACAATATTTCTACAATAGAAACTATTCATATATTACTTAAGAAATATTTGAAAATTCAAATTTATTATTTTGGAGGGAAACCTCCCTTAAATTATAAGTGATATTCAAACACACTTATAATGCCTCATAGAGGATTATTATGACTAAACCACCTCTATACAAATACTAAGGACATGTACAAGACTATTTTATTATATTTTTCAAGATGCACAAACATTAAACCACCAACATCATGGACTCTTATTCATGAGTTGTTTTATAGTACTATTATACTTATTAAGCTATTAATATGACATCTAAGTTGAATATTAAATTAGATGATATTCCATTGGATAAAATACTAAAATTAGTCTTTACCTCTTGTTTTCTTGATCTGGAGGCTTCTTAGGCAACTCTTATTTGCATGGAATGGTCTGATCTTGTTCATCTTCAAGTGTTATCTCCTGATCTTATTTATTATAAAGATAAATGTCAACAACATTAAAAATAGGTGACATTCCAATATCCATTGGAAGATCCAATATCTATTGGAAGCTCCAATTCATAAGCATTTTCTAATAACTTTCTAAGGACCTTGTATGGTCTAATTTTATTCAATGTTAGCTTGTTATATTCCCTTATTGGGAATCTTTCCTTCTTGAGATGAGCTAATAGAAGATATCCTACTTCAAATTGTACCTCTCTTCTTTTCAAATCTTCTCTCTTTTTGTATTTTCTTGAACTTACCTCTAGCCTTTACTTTGCTTATTATTGGAGTTATTTCATGGATTTTGTAAATTCTTCTTCATCTACACTGCTCTTTTCTTGTTAAGCTAGATTTTGCAACTGATATGTACCTTTAGGATGCTTACCATACAAAATCTGAAAATGAATTATATCTATAATTTTTTTAGGTTAATTATTGTAGGAAAATTCTTATTGTGCCAAAAATTTATCCCACTGCTTGGGATTTTCACTCACCAAACTCATAAGGATATTCCTGAGGCTCTTGTTGACTACTTCAGTTTGTCCATCCATTTGAGGATAATATGTAGAACTAAAATTCAAATTAGTACCCAAATTTTTGTAAATATTCCTCTTAAATGACCAACAAACTTAGTATTTCTATTAGAAACAATATTGTTAGGCAACCCATGTAGTCTTACTATATGTTTAAAGAACAAATTGATAATATGAGTTACATCACTTGTCTTATAACAAGGAATAAAATGAGTCAAGTTTTAAAATCTATCAAACACCAAAAATATATAATCATTACCTTTTTTGGTTATAGGTAAACTAATAACAAAATATATGTTTATTGAATCCCATGGCTTATTGGGAGGGGGTAATGGTTGATAATGCCATATATTTTGGCTCTTCCCCTTTGTATATTGACATATTCTATAATTTTCAACAAATTTTATTACATCAACTGACATACCTATACAATAGTAGAATTCACTTACTTGGGCAAGTGTCTTGTCTTACCCAAAATGTCCATCAAGGTGCCAATATGTTTTTATTTGATCAACTTCTCTCTCATGGATCCTTTGGGA
Organism: Torreya grandis; assembly: GCA_037957365.1. Lineage (NCBI taxonomy): Eukaryota > Viridiplantae > Streptophyta > Pinopsida > Cupressales > Taxaceae > Torreya > Torreya grandis. Next base: position 2,892,388 of record JARHVA010001459.1, on the reverse strand, counting down.
ATGCATAACTACTTACCTTTAAACAAAAACCCTTATTATAACATGTAGTATACCCAAGGACTTCTATTTATTCATGTAGTATCCTTGCATGATTTATATGATTCTTTAAAATGTACATCCTCTTTGTATAGGTCCTTCAAAACATCAATTCCCATGATGCTTACTAGCATTTCTTATAAAATAAGATTTATCCTATTTAAGGCACCAATAACCTTGTTAGATTGACCACTTTTGTGTTTAATAATAAAGGAAAAAATCTAAAATAACTCAAACAAATTAGCATGCATTTGATTCAATTTAATTTGGCTTCTAATATGCTACAAAGAGTGGTTTTTAGTTTGAAGAAAAAATTCCTTAGGCATTAAATAATGTCTCCACTTCTTCAAAGCTTCTACTATAACATAAAATTCTCAATCATAACTATTTCATTTTGTCCTCATTAAGCTTCTCACTAAAATAATCAACTGGTTTAACTTATTAACTAAGGATAACTCCAATAATCATCCCACTTGCATCACATTATAGTTGAAATAACTTACCAAAATTAGGCAATGTTAAGATAGGTTGTTCTATAATCTTCTATTCTAATATTTGAAAACTTCTTTCAACCATTTTAGTCCACTTAAAAAGATGATGATTTCTTTTGATGGACTCCATAATAGGAGCACAAATACTACTGAAGTTTAATATTTTTGATGTTTCCACAGTCTATAAGAGTGATTAGTGCAATTTTTTGGGTTAAAAACTATGTGAAGTGTTTTTGTTCAAACATAAAGACATGTTTCAAATCACATGTGGTTCATTATTAGGAATTGAACATGATTTGGGATTGCAACCTATCTTCCTTATAAAGAACAACCATATATAGCCTAATATATATAAGTAGACTTAGAGTTTAAATGGATATAAAAGGTATTAATGTTTGTGACCATTAAAGTTTTTTGAATGTTTGGTGATGAATGGTAAATACAAAAGTCAAATAGTCTTATACCTATAGACCATGGGATTTATGACATGTTGGCTCCAATATTAATGGGAAATACGATTGGAAAAAAGACTAAAGTAACAAATGGAATGGAAAAGTGCTTAGTTATAGAGGTGATAATTAAATGACATGGAGATGGAATATAATATGGCATGATGAGGTGCATTCACTACCAAAGCAAAAGCCTTGCAAAAAAAATTTGCACTACTCACTACTAAAGTTTATTATAAAATTTCTATAAAAACATGCAAGATCATGAAAGCTTCTTACCTCAAAAATGAATCTTGGTGTATTCTAATCTTATATAGCTTTAACTTTGTCCTTATAAAACTTTAATACTTATTTAGATTAAACAAAACTCAAGTAGATCCACTCTATTTTTAGAAAATTACATCTGTTGAGGTTGATTAGTAACTTTTCTTCTTGAAATCTTCTTAAAACCATTCTTAAGTGATAAATATGTTCATATTTTTACTTACTATAAATCAAAATATCATCAAGATATATAATGACAAATTTACCTATGAATGGCTTAAGTAATTCATTCACGAGACTCAAAAAGGTACTTGAAGCATTTGTTAATCTAAATGGCATCACAATACATTCATACAAGCCATCATATGTTTTAAAAGTTGTTTTCCATTCATCCCCTTATCTAATCCTTATTTTATGATATTCACTTTTGATATCTATCCTAGAAAAAAACATAGTACCACTTAGACAATACATCAAATCATCTATTCTAAGTAAGGGAAATCTATACTTGATAATGATCCTATTGATATACTTTGAATCAATTCACATTCTCCAAATTCTAACTTTATTTAATGCCAAAATATTTGGTATTGCATTATTACTTAAAATTTCTCTAGCCAATCATTTATCCAACAATTCTTGTAACTATTTTTTGATTTCTTCATTTCCTTGTGGAGTCATTCCATAGGCTACTTTTTCTAGAAGGTTTGATCCTAATATGAGATAAATATGGTGAATAGTTTTGATTCTTGGAGGTAACTCACTTGGAAAATCATCCACAAAAATGTCATTAAATTCATTTAATAAATTATAAACTTCTATGGGCATCTCATTCAACTTAATAGTAGTAATCACTATTTTTGGCTTACCAATGAGAGAAAAAATTACCTCTTCTTTATTGATTTATTGTAAAAATTCATTACCATTTGTTATTAACACCTTTGAAATTTATTCCATAACTATACCTTCTTATTTCAAAGGTGTAAGAACATGTTTCCTTCCATCCTTCTCAAAAGTGTAAGTTTTATTTCTATTATCATGAATTACCTTCCTATCATATTGCCAAGGCCTTCCTAAAATAACATGACACATGTCCATGGGAATTACATCACACAAGTCCTCATCTTTGTAACTTCCTATTTGAAAGTATGTCTGACATTATTCACTCACTAAGATCTGATGACCCCTTTACATCCAATATAATTTATAAGGAGTTGAATGGATTACCTTTTGAGATTTAGATTGTTAATCATTTTAGTAGATACTAAATTATATGTACTCCCACTATCAATGATAACTTCATAGCACTCACCTTGAGCTTTGAAAGTATTTTTTAAAATTGTATTTTTTGAGGAGGTTCTTTGATTTATTTAACAAGCTTTAGAAAAATCCTTTTCATGAGTAATTATTCCTCTAATTTTGGATCATATTCATGGGTATGTGAAATCACACTTTATTCTTATTTATCTTGATTTAGTTGAACATTATCATGATTTGAAGATGGATATTTAGGACATTTATAAGATCTATGCCCAAAATTGACATATTAAAAAAATCTCCCAATGAATCATCTGCATCTTCCTCTATTAAATGGTCTTCTACCTCTAAACAAGTACCTACCTCTTGAGTATTTCTATTGCCTCTGTGAACTACTATATTCTTATTAGTTTGATTGTAGTTGATTCCTTCCTTATTGTTATCCTCTACCTCTATAAATTATGCCCCTGCATCTTGTATGTTGAGGTTAATCTATATATAGTTTTTATTTTAATTTTAAGGCATACTAGTATGCCTCTTAAATTATTCTAAGTATACAAAAACTAATTTCATACTGAATATAAAATCTCATCCCATTTATGTATCTATCCAATTTTTCCATATCTCCTCAATGTGGTATGATCTATTACCAACTTGTATAATTCTTTAGTATAATATTTCACTCACATTTATTTATATTTAAAATTCTATAGTCTTTTGAAAATATTGGTTTGATAGTCCTTAGGAATAAACTTACCCTTGATCTTGGATACCATCCCATCCTAGCTCTTAATATTTGTCTTCCTTTTCTTCTCCTTCTTCTTGTACACCATCCCACCATAGGTATGCATGACCCTTGAGTTTAGTCATGATAAATTTAACCTTCATATCTTAGTCAACATTTTCATAGTCAAAGTAATTATCCAAAGCACTTATCTAGTCTATTATATCTTCTATATTTAGGTTTCCATCATACATTGGGACATCTATCTTGGGCATTACACTAACACCCATTATTGCCTTCGCTAATATTTATTATACTCCTACTTATATAGGTAATTATTCTTATAGATGTCCCTCATCTTCTTTGTCACAAATATCTCCCATAGCAGGTCCTCTTCTTTATACTACTTCCATATCTTATAGCCTAGCATTAAGATTCTTGATTTCTCCAAGCAATTTTGCTTGTGTGGGTTGTCTTCTTGGACCACCCCTTGATCTTGATTTTGTTTCTATTTTTATTTTATAATATTATTTATTTGAATTATTTGATTTAACTAAATGAGATCTTAGTGATATACTAAGCTCTAATAACACAATTTAATGTCACTTTATGGATCTCTTCTTCTATCAACTCTCTTAAAAAACATGCAACATTTAGAGATAGTCTTTTGCAACTTGATTGGATATTTTTAAAGAAATTTGAAACTTATTTTTATTAACTCAATACATATTGGTAATAAAATAAAGGTTTAGGATACTATTATTTGACTCAGAGAATCCCTTTTATGAGTTCAAACTTTCATTAAGTCCCTTTAAGATCTAAGACCTTATTTATGTCCCAAGATTGCTATAGTATTGTATTAAAGTAGAAATAAAACCTTAAGAATAATAATTTTGAATATTTACTACGTTGGTATCCTTTTTTATTTTATTTTAAAAGTTATAAATTAATTCTATGGTGAAGAAACCAATATGAACTCATTAGTTTCTTAAAAAGAGTAATTCTTGACCAATTTAGCCTTTTAGGTTTCTAGGCCTAGTTAGCTCTTAGTAGGTAAAATCAAGAATTAGGTTCTCTCTCCACCTAAAAACCACTTATTTAAGGTTTTTGATTGACAGAAAAGGATATTCAAAGCTAAAAAAAAGCTTATGACTTCATCTACAAGAAATATCACTCAAAAACCTTTCTTACATGTTTTGTCAAATGAACACCTACAAGAAACACTATTATATTCCACTATTTATTTTATTATAGTGTCCCTCCCAAAAAAATAAATATTTAAATATTTTATAGACATCATATTTAACATCACTACACATTTTTGTTGAATTCCACCTGTTGAAAGCAAACTTATGAGTCTTCTAATATCACTAAACCCTATTTTAGAGGTTTTTTAAGTTTTAGAAGCTAAGAGATTCTTATCGATTGTTCATAAAATATAAGACATATCAAATAAATATAAAACTTTAACACACACACACACACACACACACACACACACACACACACACATATATATAGTAACATTTAAACTAATCCAACCTCACTTATAATGCATCAACTAGTTTATATGTGATACAAGTAATTGAGATGACTATGCTTACACAGGAAAATAGGGGTATTAGTAGATTAAAATAAGGTAAAATTGTATGGAAAAATATTAATTCATGTATAAATAATATAATTACATATATATCAAGAAATATCAATTATTATATCACAAGAAACTTTTAATTTCATAGTAATAATCCCTATTTTCATCTACAAATTGTCATTAGCCTTGCCCAATGTTACAATTTGATATTTTATCCTTGTATAGGGTATTGAACACCTCCAAATGCTAGGGTAAATTATAATCATGTTTTTAGATCATTTATCAAGCTTGGAATGCACATATTTAGTTGATATTCTTCCTCAACTTCTCCAACTTAAGTCAATCAATGACCTTTATAAACAGTATTATGTTACATTTTGCTTTATTTTATCTTTTGAAGATAACTATGACTTATAGAAACCCTCTAAGACACCTAGTCACATTATTATAATAATAACAAACCTATTATAACTTGTTAAAAGATTTTTATAATATAAAATATTCATAAATTGCTTAAGAAATATTTGAAAATTGAAATTTACTATTTTGGAGGGAAACCTCCCTAAACTTCTAAATGATCTTAAAACACATTTCTAATGCATAATAAAGGCTTATTATGAATAAAAATCCTTGATAACACTCATAAGGACATGAACAAGGATATTATATCCTATTTTTCTAGATGCACTTGCATCACATAGATTGTATTTTCCTTCTTGAAAGTTTTTTTTTTGGAACACTAGTAAAATATGTAATTTATGTCTTGGCTTATTTTTTTGAGCATGAAAGTATAGATTTTTTAGTATTAAAATTAAATATTTGTTCCTATATTCATTATGTAAATATCATGTTTGGATCCTTAGCAACCATATTTTTACCATTTGATTTTGTAGGCATGTCTTACTTTGAAAATTATTTTGTTAGAAAACCTCTTTTAAGAATGCTTGTTTTCTAATCTTGAGTTTGAGTTGGAAAATTTTATTATTTTTTGTTTTTTAACATGGGATTTTAAATTTTTTATTGTTCTAATTATTGCATTTGTAAGTGTTTTTATTCCGAATTATCTTTTGGTACCCATATTTTTTGTTTTACAACTTATGCTTTGTGAGAGATAATCATATTGTGAGTAGTTTGTTTGAGTGATGTATCGATTATACGATCATCACTATCTTTGATACTTTGTGTTTTGCCTTTTTAATTCAAAATAATAATATATATGATTCCTAAAAATTCTATGATATGTATAATAGTAATTGGACCTCCTTATATGATGTAGATGAGGTAATTGAATCACTTTTGTTTAAGAACATATCTTAGGATTTCACTTGGACTATAATATTTGAATCACTTGTTGAGATGTGTTTTGTTTTATATTTTCATTTGGCTATGAAACTTTGCTAGATGAAGATGTAAACACTTGATTAAAACTAGCATATTTTGGTTTCTACATGTATGTGTTCTAATTTTGTAACTCTTTTATTAACATGGTCATAGTGGTGATTTGATCTTTAAGGGCTTCAAAAAAATAAACCCTATGTGATTTATATGAATATGCATAAATGTACCATCTATACTACCCCTTGAAGGAGTGATAACATGAATCATCTATAGAGGGATGGTAGCTATCACACTAATTATAGTTATAATAAGGAATAAGTTCTTTTTATCCATATTAAATATGATTTTTTGGAAAATATATTATAATTTTTGAAATAAATTGTAATAGTTAAGAGATCATAAAAAAATCTAAAAAACCCTAGAACACACTAGGATTTTTATGGAAAGACTTTGGGTGAACTAAATGTTTAAGCCCAAATTTAAGAGTGGGGTTAGGTGTAATAATAAATAAATGAATAAACACAATGGTGATAAATAAATATATAACAAAAAAATTAATTGCAAACTTATATAAATACTATTCTAGATTTAGATAATGAGATATGCTAAAAATAGTAAGTAAAACCAATGATTGATATTTAAATAAATCTAAAATAATGGTAATTAACTAGATTATAGTGCATATGTAGATTTGATGTGGAACAATTTTTAAATAGAGTTAATTTGTATTCTAGAATAGTCATAATATTATTTAAATTTAACCTCTATGACTTCAGACACTTGCATCGACCTAAGATGGTTGTGTCAATACTTTTATCTGACTTAGACATAGAAGGATTATTTCAAATAGTTTGGACTTATACCTACTAAAGTGGAGTAGAGAAAATTTTCTTCAAAAATAATTTTCTTATATTTAAAATGAATTGGACTATTTCAAACCATTTGGGCTTAGATCATTTTGAATGAATTGGACTATTTTGAATAATTTGGAATTATACCTATTAAAGTGGAGTGGATAAAATTTTCTTCAAAAAATAGATTTCTTATATTCCAAATAAATTGGAGTATTTCAAACCATTTGGGCATAGATAATTTTGAATAAATTGTGCTATTTTAAATAATATGGATTTATACCCACTAAAGTGGAGTGAAGATAATTTTCTCCAAAAATAAATTTGTTATATTTGAAATAAACTGGACTGTTTCAAAGCGTTTGGGCATATATCATTTTGAATAAGTAGGGTTATTTTGAATAATTTAGACTTATAACTATAAAATAGAGTGAATATGATTTTCATCAAAAATAAATTTTGTTTATTCCAAATAAATTAGACTATTTCAAACCATTTGAGCATAAATCATTTTGATTAAATTGGGCTATTTTAAATAAATTTGAAATTATACCTACTAAAGTGGAGTGGATAATATTTTCTCTATAAATACATTTTCTATATTCCAAATAAATTAAATTATTTCAAAACATTTAAGAACAGATCATTTTGAATAGATTGAACTATTGCAAACTTGTAGCACCATTATGGGCCTTCATACCAATCATTGATCCTTTTAATTACCTTTCGTTACTAGGACACAGGGCACCATTTGACTGGCCAAATTATGGATGAAAATATATTAATAAATTTATTTAATCGACTTAATAAAATATATTAGCAATTATTTATTTCTCATTGGGAAGATCTTCATGAGTAAGTGTCAATATACTAATATATCAAGTTGGGAAATTTCAAGATAAATCGATGGAGTATCCACTTGTAGTTAACCGGATCAAAGTAATTCTAAATTAGAATCCATTAATTTTAAATTAATTGAACTATATTTGATATACTTTAGAATTTATTTTTATGAAATTGATGATAATGTTTATTATTAGAATTATAGTTTATAATCAATAAATACACTTGAAAGAATCATAATATGACAAAGTTACATCTTTTTAAACATTGGTTCATAGTTGTTGGAATGTATTTTTTGCTTTATCCCAAGAATGTGATAATAGACATCATTTTTATTCTCTAATCATTTTCATCTTTCTAACTTCCATTTATCGTATATCTACTTGATGTAACATAACTCATTTTAAATTTTAGATTTGTAACACAATTATGAGAATTACAATCAATGAACAATGTGTTGGCAATTGAAAAATCATCTCCAAAGGTCCCTTTAATTATAAATTCATCTAATTTATTTATGTTTATATTGAATGGATTATAATATCTTTTTCCTCCCAAAAACATGAAATTTGAACTTGTATAACCCATGGATTGAATTAGTATCCTCAAATGGTTGTCCTCTATCATTGACCAAATGCCAATGTGAGAAAAACACTGTAGTGCCACCTTCAAAACTTCTTTAGAATGATTTTGAATGTAGTATGACATATTTTATATTTTATAATCTTATTTTTTTCTTGTATCATGCATTTACATATCTTTTATTTTGTGCACAACAAATAATAAGTCATCCAACCCTAAAATCAATATTTTTTTAGAAGTCAGTTTTAGCTCCTCTTTTGAAATGTCTAAAATTTGTTAAAAAAGAAATGAATCATTTATTAATAATATTATATTATAAGAAATATAACATGGTAATTTTATAATAAATTATTTTACATGTTACTAGATTAGTCGTTGATGTGATTTTGATTTGCATTTATTATTGTAACATAAAAACATAATGCATTTCATTTGATTCATTTTTTTTCAATTTCCTTTAATATTATAAATATTCATATAAACCCATATAAAAATAAATATAGGCTCAATCACATTTTAAATATACTCATTATACACATATGTACCATTTCTATTCTACTTTTGTAACATACATATACATATAAAGTAGGAACTGACAAACCACTCAGAGTGGTAATTGCTTACAATGCAAAATGATAGAACCACTTGTAGTGTTAAAATATTTGGGAAAATAACTAGTGATAGTAGAATGCAAACATATAGATAGAAATATCAAACCACTTAGTATTAAAACACATAAAGATCCATTCAAATACATATTATAGAACAAAGACAAGAACTGACAACTTATATTATCATTCATAGTAACTCATTTAGGAATTACAGTCAACATTCATTAAACACATTTTAGATGAATAGTGATGAGTTTTTATGCTCAATCAGACAACATAACTTCCATGCTCATTCTGAGGCCCATGCCAAACACATATCCTTCCTAGATACTCACTCACTCATTCCTGCTAGAGCTACATTGTTACTGGCTGCCATTGATGGCATACTTCTCTCATAGTCTACCAAATTTAGCTCAGATGCTATTAGACATGCAAATAACATCTTAGATATATGTATGTATAACATCCATTGGAAGAGTCTAGATGAAGATATAATTAGGTGGAGGATAGGGAAGATATCTTAAGAGTTATTAATGCATTAAATAATAGTAGTCTAATGATATATCTCTCGCATATAGAAGGAACTAAAAAATTAAAAGAAAATAAAGTGAAGTAAATGTTGACAGATAACTAGGACATAACTTGTATACGTAGGTAGTTTAGCTTACGTCACAAACATATAAACCTTATAACTTGACCATGACTTTATCAAAAGTTGAAATAGTCCTATTTTGCCATAACTCATGTATCATAGATGTTGTTAGAAATTTAACATTAATCAACCAACATCTATATTCTTATAGTAATGAAAGTATCAGCTACAACTCTTATGCATAGTAATACATATTTATATATTTATACAAGCCATCATAGAATACAAAATAGGATTTACTCTTCTAAGCCATACTTCACTATCACTAAATTCAAATGAATATACATCTTAATAGTTTAACCCCCTTCATATACTTCCAATAAGACACATCAAATTAAAAACTATTTAAATCAATAGAAATATAATTGTTTCTAGCACAATATAATTTATTATTATTTTTTGATAAAGAACACATGGATACTCTACATCAAAATTTATTGTATTAGAGACATAGTATAACACATATTGTGTTATTTTAAACTGGGTAAATTAAACATGTAAAAAAAATTGTAATGTATTAATAGAACATGTAAACAACATTTTAATGGGAAATACAACCACATTCAAGTCTACACAACAATAAAATGAACCCACACTTCCAAATCCCAAGCTGATGCAAGTCTATATTTTATTATCTTCTACAAACTCTTATCCATAAAGAAAAATTCAACTATAATGTGTTTAAATAAATAAAGATAATTAATATATTTTATACTTGTATGAAATTGTATAGTTACACATTTATTGAAAGGGTTTTTTAACTTTTTTTTTTGCCTTATTGTTGTTTGTATGGGTTCACTCTTTCATTAAGACTTTGGTTCTTTATTCCCTGCAAAGTATATAATGTAGTAACTAAAAATTCTCATCATTAGTTGATTTGATATTTGTATTTTAAAAATGTGTCTTGTTGTAGAGGTTTGGAGACACAATGTTTAGTGTTGTATTGTGAACTATTTTAATTGAGACATAAATAGATGAGGAAATATTCTATTAGTATTATGAATTATTTATAAAAAATATATATATAATTGAAAAAAAAATGCATGATCTTATCTTACCTTCTTCAAATTATAATGTCATGTTTGTTTATATGATCTTTCATTATTATTTCTTCACTTGCATGCAATTCCATTAGTGATACATACCAAAAGATTTCTAAGTTATTAGGTTTCAAAAATAAAGCATACACACTAAAATATTATTAATATGTTATATTTAGAAAATGAATAATGATTATAAAATAAATTATAAATGTTATGCACCCAATACTGATCAAAGTAGTTGTTCTTGTATTGGTTGATCTTAATTTGGTAAACAATTTTGAAATTAAACATTAAAAATTGTTTGTTCTTCAATTTATATAATGCAAGATAAATTTATTTGTAATTTTTTACAAGCACACACCAATTTAGCTCATGTGTATACCCCTAACATGTCACATGCATTGGAATCATTGAAAGTAGAGATTAGTTTCTCCCAAAACATGTTATCTAGTTCATTTTTGAGTGGCCTTCATATTTTGTGTGAACTAATCATTTGAAATGTTGGTACATATTTGCATATGTCAAAATCTTCCTCTAATATACTTTATTATGAATAGAGGTTGAAACCTTGCAACTAGAAATGAGTGGGATACTAACAAAAATTAATACCTTTAATATGTTTCCAATCAAATCCATTACTACTTGGACCCCAAAATATGACACCCATATCTTGCATGGAATGGAAATCACCAATACATAGGTTATTGAGAGAGGTCTGAATACCATAATAATTTTCTAGTTTTTGGATGATGAATACATTGAAAGCCCCAAAAATAATGTTATCAATCATTGCATAAATGAATAGGTGAAGATGTTATTCTTTAAAAACTTTATTGAGATTCAAAATATCAATAATTATCAAATCGATGTTCAGATCAAGAATGAACATTTCACTAAAACCTTCTAAAATGGATGGTTAAAGATATGGGGGCCTGTAATGGCATCTAAATATTTATGTATCTATCTTGGGAAGTTTACCTCCATCATTATGTAGATAATTTTTTAATATTCTTAATGAATCTTGAAATAATACTTCCAAACCTTTTTTAGTTTTTTAAATACCTTCATTTAGGACACACAAATTGTCAAACCTTTTTGTTTAGATTGTATAATACTCCATTACCTCTTTAGGTGTGAGTTTTTATTTAGTGGTAGTGTCGTATCATAGTTGCTAAAATAATATATAACTTTTGATAATATATTACTTTTCAGCTTCACCTTTTTGCACCAAGTATCCATGTTGTTATACCCAAAGGTTTTCAAGAAGGAAATAGACCCTTCTTTCAAGAAATTTGCTAATTTTATTTTTTGTTTGTTTGATATCCCTTGAATATTTATGATTACTGTTGTACCAATCAGATTTAAATCTTTTTTATGTAAACTAGGTAAAGTACCACTTTCAAAAAAATCACACACCTTATTAAAACAATCCCAAATGGGTTATTCCATGAAAAGAAGGCATTTTATCTCCTACAGTTGTTGTGTTAAATAGTTCCTTTGTGTGAACAAATATATATCTTTTTCATGTATTTATTCTATATTTTTTTCCTATTTCAATAATCTTCCAACCTCTTAGTTTGATAAGGTTACGTGAAAATCAAACTCTTTTTACAAATGAAGCCTTATAAATTATTGCATTGGCTTCATTATATTGGTTACATATTTTGTGCACCATATGCAATAGAGTAAAAGTTTTCAAAAATCTTGCCCTTCTAACAGAACATTTATTTCTCAATGATAGTGAATTATATTATTCTAAAATAATTCTCTTTTGTGATGTAATTGTGCGTTGGTCATCTAAAATTTTAAACCTTACATGGTTTTCTCCATCATATCTTCTAGGACTTCCTTTGATTCAATAATACATTGAGGGTTGCTTAGATAAAAAAAATTAACAAAGCATCCTTCATTGAAACTTCATTATGTTTTAAAAATAGATTAATTATATCATTCACCCCTCTTTCATTCAAATTTATTATTTTGATATTAGTGTCCCCCAATTCACAAAGCTCTATAGCAATGTTCAAAGTGTAATTGATAGAGGAAATATACCATGCAGATAACTCACTATGTGTTTTATCATAAGTTTGTGTTATCAAAAGTGTTCCAACCTTTTGTTCGATCTTATTTTTCTCCACTGGTGTGAGTAATTGTATGGCCTATTTTAAATCTACATAAAAATATGTTGCCCTTTCTTGTCTTGATTTCTTCAATGTTTTTTCTATCATGACTTAGGGTATCTTAAATACATGTTTGCATGGTGGTAAGTAGAAGTTATTGCCCCTTTTTCATGTTTTTATTTCAACATATTTTGTATTATAATGACCAAATTATCCATGTCTATCATCCTAGATATTTTAAATTTGTCATAGCTATTGAAATGAAACCCAAATGTTTCACAAGGAAAAAAATTATTTTCTATCAATTCCATTTTATTGGGTGTAAATTTATTGAAATTAGCTATAGCTTGATGGATAATTCCCTCTTCTCTATTCCATACTTCTAATTGAAATTGAAGGGCATATTCAAGTTAATTCTTATCACAGGAAAGGATTATTCCAATCAAAGAAGATTTTTTTCCTGATGTAGTGCTGAATAAGTATATATCTGCATGCATGTTTTATGGACTAAACAACTCACAATACCAATTATCAAGAATAATTTTGTCACCACCATAAAATGGAAGATGATGTGGATTTACTTTTAGTTTTAATATTTAAATGGTACTCTATCCAAATTATCATAGAGTGAGGCCTTCTACCTTTTAAGTGTGGAAATTCCTTTTTCACTTGAAGACATTTTGCAAAACAATTAAAATGATTTAAATATTTATCTTTTTTAAAATACAAGTTGCATATTTTAAAATTTCATAAATAGTTTTTGTGATTAAGAAATGACTAAATGTAAATCAATAAATGTTAATTCTAAACTAAAATAAAAAATACACATTAAATTACACTTACACCAATATGGTATGACCAAACTAAAAATAAATTATGTGCACCAACCAATATAATCTGATGTGCAAAGGAATCCACAAACATTTATTTCAAAGGATAAATATGAGGGGAATTATGTTTTTAATATGTGTCAAAAATGCCGATCAATAGGTACCTTAAAGGTATCTTCTAGAAGATACCTTTCAATCATACACAAGAGTAAATTTGTTTTACAAGACATTTGACTTTGGAGATACCTTCAAGTTAACCATGGTGGTATTACAAGTGCACTTCAAGGCCCTTAAGGGAGTCTCCTAGTAGACACCCCTAAGGGTGGTGTCATACATTCAAATAAACATTGAATGTATTTCCTAGTATAACTTGTCTTTACCTTGAAAGCACTACTAGTTGATAAATTGATAACTTGAAGGTCCTCCTAATTTGGTATTTTCTTGGTCTTTGTTTAGAATTTTTCAATATTTTTATACAAACACAATGTTTGATAAAAATAGGTCTTCAAGGTTTTTAAAGTTTGAAGTCTTATTTCCATTAGATATTTTTTCACTACAAAAAATCTAAAGGAATTCAATGTGTTGGCCAAATCCTAGTTACATTGAGCTAAGTGTTTCATAAAAAATCTGAAGGGTCATTTCTTTTGAACATTTTGTCCACTTTAAATTTTTTGAATAGAACTTGTCCTTTAATCATTTTTCCATGTGAAGAATGTCTAAAATAGTTTCATATTATCAGGAATATGTAAATTCCTTATTTATATCAGACTTTTTGCCCACTATAAAAGGAACGGAGGGTTCTTACCCATCGACAAAAGTGCAAAGGTCTAACTTCTTTGATAAAAGAGATAAGTCTAATTCCTTATATAAAAATGTAAGGTTCATTTTTTTTGAAGTTTTTGTCCATGGAATAAAGTCTTAAGGGCACTTTCCCTTTACACATTTTTCCCTTGACAAAAAGACCCAAAAGAAAAGTCTGAATTCTCTTGGAAAAAATACTTTTAATGTATCTTCAATACAAAAGGTACTAATAGGTGATATTTTCAAGGCCCCTATAGTAACTTCAATGTATCTCCTAGGATATACATTTAAAACATGGATAGGAGTGTATTTCACCTTTAAGGTATCTCCTATGAGATACATTTCAAATAGGGACCAGAGTGGATTTTTCCTTCAAGGAACAAGTCAAATTTTACTTTACATAGAAAGCACTACTAGGTGATATTTTAAAGGCCCATATAGTACCTTAAATTTATCTCCTAGGAGATACCTTTAAAACATGCACAAGGGTGGATTTACCCTTCAAGGTATCTCTTAGGAGATGCCTTTCAAGCAGGCACAAGAGTGGATTTATCCTTCAAGGAACAAGTGGAATTTTCCTTTACATAGAAGGCACTAATATGTGATATTTTAAAGGCCCCTATAGTACCTTAAATTTATCTCCTAGTAGATACATTTCAAACATGTACAAGGGTGGATTTACCCTTCAAGGTATCTCTTAGGTGAAACATTTCAAATAGGGACAAGAGTGGATTTTTCCTTCAAAGAAAAAGTGTAATTTTATTTTACACAAAAGGGACTACTAGGTGATATTTTGAAGGCCCTTATAATACCTTCAAGGTATCTCCTAGGAGATACCTTTCAAACATTCATAAGAGTGGATTTCCCCTTTAAAGTATCTCTTAGGAGATACCTTTCAAATAAGCACAAGAGTAGATATCTCCTTCAAGGAACAAGTGGAATTTTACTTTACATGGAAAGAACTATTGGGTGATACCCCTATTTCTAGAAAATGGGGACCTATGTGTCAAATTGTGCAAATTTGTACCTTGAAATTTAAGATTCATTAGATCATAGTGTCATTTGTATGTTTTCATATTATCTGTATTTGAAGATCATCCACACCTTCACTTAGTTGGCTTATTTGTTCATGGCTCTAGATAGAGATGATGACACCTAAAAACTTGGGCACTTGAACCGATGATGATGCCATTAAAATTGAATGAGAGACTTGGGATCATGAGTATAGTTAGCTTTTAGATCTTGGATATTATGTGGCCACTCTATCTTGTTAAGGTTACACTGATTAGGAGTGGTGTAGTGATATCACGTGTATGTCTCTAGAGCTATTTATGCTATGTTGTTGGGGATAAGGATTTGCTACCTTATCCAATGGTTTAACTCCTTTGTTTGACAAAGAAGTCTTGGATTTTTACATGTACTAGGCCACCACGTGTTAAGGCTCATCTCCTTATTATTTACTAATAGGGTGGGTCCCTTCCTTTTTTTGACTAGCTAATGATGCAGCTCTAAGGTCTAACCTAACAAAACCACTCATAGATAAGTACATAGATGACATGTGTTAATCTGGAACTTATCCTAATAAAATGGGAACTTCTTTGGTAAGGTTGAGCATAGGGATACCATGTGGTAAATATATGCTCCTCTTGAGGGAAGTCAAGAATTTATTTACAAAATTGAGCACAAGGGCACTATGTGTTTAAACCACGTTCACCAAGTAAATGGCTCAATGGGTCTCATTTATTTACCAAATATCCAATAACACTTCTTGGAGGTATAAACTAGAAGGAAATGGATTTTAAGAGTGTGAGGATGCCACATGTCAAGCTTGTACTACACCAGAGTGAAATGAGAGCCTCTTTGAACTAAATGAGTGTTAGGCTACCACATGGAATAAGAGGGCATAGGCTAATACTCAGGCAAAGTTTTGAAAAGGGGCCCTAAGAAAGGAAGAGCCCAAAAAGGGAACTACTAGAAGGTGCTAATAAAATTTTAACTATACTAAGTGAGTTCAAAGCCAAAGATGAACTACTCAAAAATTAAAAAAAACATGAATTTTGATCCATAGTTCCTAGTGACTCACACATGCATCTAACTATAGATGAGAAAACCAAAAACTCTATTGCATAAACCAGTCAAGGCAAAATTTCAAAATAGGAGGAAGGCTTGAGAACCTACATTATTTGAAGAGCTTCCTATAAAGGTGCCCACTCTTCCTCTTTGGGACAAGTCTTCTAATGCATTGAGAAATTTAAATCACTTAGACTATAATTTCATAAAATAGATCAAACCATTTAAAACTACAGACCATAAAGGATCATAAAGCATGAATTAATATCTATAATGAAAGCAAAGATCGATATTATAAAAGTATAAGAAAAGAGATAATAGACAAAGATAGTTTCCCATACAAATTGACATAAAATATCACATCCTCTTCATTTTTAGATTGAGAAATGAATACAAAAGGCCTCAAGGGAACATATAAAACGTCCATTCACACTTCTGAGGGAAACTTATTAAGGTCAAAGAATGAGAAAATAATAACTAATATTACATCTATTATATTACAAATGGTGCTATACTGGGTGCTATTTGAAGGCCCTTGTAATACCTTCAAAGCATATCCTAGGAGATTCCTTTCAAATATGTAAAAGAGTGGATTTTCCCTTCAAGGTATCTCCTAGGAATACCTTTGAAATAGGCACAAGAGTGGATTTCTCCTTCAAAAAACAAGTGGAATTTTCCTTTATACAAAAGGCACTACCAGGTGATATTTTAAAGGCTCCTACAATACCTTAAATGTATCTCCTAGAAGATACATTTCAAACATGGACAAGATTGGATTTCCCCTTCCAGGTCTTTCCTAGGAGATACATTTCAAATAGGGATAAGAGTGAATTTCTCCATCAAGGAACAAGTGCAATTTTTATTTACATGGAAGGTACTACTTGGTGATATATTGAAGGCCCTTGTAATAAATTTAAGGTATATTATAGGATATACCATTTAAATATGAATAATAGTGGATTTCCCCTTCAAGGTATCTCCTAGGAGATACCTTTCAAAGAGGGACAAGTGGAATTTTCTGAAAGGCACTACTAGGTGATATTTTGAAGGCCAATATAGTACCTTAAATGTAGCTCATAGGAGATACCTTTAAAAAATGGACAAGAGTATATTTCCCCTTCAAGATATCTCTTATGAGATACATTTCAAATAGGGACAAGAGTGGATTTTTCCTTCAAAGAACAAGTGTAATTTTCCTTTACATGAAAGGCACTATTGGGTGATATTTTGAAGGCCCCTATAATACCTTCAATCTATCTCCTAGGAGATACTTAACATACAAAAGATTAGATTTCCCCTTAAGGTATCTCATATGAGATACCTTTCAAATAGGCACAAGAGTAGATTTCTTCTTCAAAGAACAAGTGGAATTTTCCTTTACACAGAAGGCACTACTGGGTGATATTTTAAATGTGTTTGTAATACCTTTAAGGGATATCTTAGGATATACCTTTCAAACATGAAAAATATTGGATTTCTCATTTAAGGTATCTCCTAGGAGATTCCTTTCAAATAGGCATAAGAGTGGATTTATCCTTCAAGGAATAAGTGGAATTTACTTTACACAGAAGACACTACTAGGTGATATTTTGAATGTCCTTGTAATACCTTCAGTGTATCTCCTAGGAGATACATTTCAAACATTCAAAAGAGTAGATTTCCCCTTTAGGGTGTCTCTTAGGAGATATATTTCAAATATGGACAAGAGTGGATTTTTCCTTCAAGGAATAATTGTAATTTTCCTTTACATGGAAGGGATATTGGGTGATATTTTTAAGGCCTTGTGATACCTTAAAGGTATATCCTAGGAGAAACCTTTCACACATGCATAAGAGTGTATTTCCCCTTCAAATGATGGTCATGTGGATGTCAAATTTAAGAAAACAAAGACCCCATGAACGCGTTGAAAATTGATGGTTGCATGTCCATCAATGACATTCACACATATGTCAAATGATGGCCACATGGACATCAAATTTAATACATAAAATAACCTTGTAAATGATCTTAAAATTGGAAATCGTGTGCCCATCAATGATGTTCATGTGAATGTCAAATGACGGTCATGAAGACATACAATTTTAAGATGTCTCTATCCAAATAAGTTAAATATCTATAGTCCACATTGATTCATACCCATTGGATTTGACATTGTAAGATCAACAAAAAAATTTCAATGGATCTCAGAAGACCCGTGAGACTACTAAGTGGCATAACCTTAGGGCTAATTATAAACAATGGCCAATAGTGTACAACTCTCAAGATCAAGATCAATGAACAGTGTTGATCTGGGCAAACATAATCTAAAGGTGTGAAGTAAAATCAGATTTTCAAAGGGCAATGATCATGTTTTCAAACATTTATGGATGAAGTGTCATGAAAGTGACACATAGATGCCACATAAATAGAAGTGACAAATCCAAAGATATTATGGGCACAAAAAGGTAAAAGTATAAATACATGATTTGAATGAAAATATAAGGCATGAAACTCACTTAAGTTCAAATAGCCACTACCATTAAAGCTATAGAGAAGCCTTAACATCTACAAAGTCCTTGATTTAATCTTGAATTGATCACAATTAAGTCTAGGAGATCAAATCATCATCTAAGCAAGTGTAATTGAGTCCAAGATCAAACTATGCATCACTAGTGAGAAATTTGAACAAACTTACAACCATGGTAGTCAAAAAACAAGCTAGATAAGGTGCAAAGCTCTATTTTACCTAAGAATTAGAGGGGAGAATTTTCAAAGACATAGAATTTGATGTAATAGATTTAAAAATGGGAGACAAATATTGGTCCAAGATTTTTTGGATGATTGAGGAGCTACTTGCCATCACCAACGAAGATGAAAAGAATAAATCATTCAAGAGGAGCTACTATGACCTAGTTATTATTCAAATGACAAGCCTAGAAAAACTAGAGGTACTTCATTGAATAGATGTTCTCTCCCCTATTTTAAAATAATGAAAAATTGAAAAGGGAATGTCAGTCAATGAACATACTCATATAGCCTATATTTCTCCCATTACTTTTGAGAACTACTATAAGTTGCCCAAGACCTAAGTAGATATAGCCATAATCAATAATTAGGCTAAGGAAAATTACCTAAAGACAATCCTCACCACATGTCTATATTTTGGGAGTCAAGTATTCTCAGAATTCAATGGTAATATTCCAATCAACCAATTTAGGGTAGGGATCAGGATGATTATAACTTTAATGAATAGGCTGTGTAGGAATCCCACCACCACTTATGTTGATAGAATATGTCTGCCCTTGGTATATTTTATGGTTGAGAAGGAACTTACTCCTCCCATTAGTGAGGTTGTTAGCACATGTTTATGTAGATAGATTTATGTAGTTAGGAAAAAGACTAGGAACCAATTCTACATGATGTCCTACCTATTAGATGCCCTCCTTGCCACTACCAAGATCTCTAACTTTAAAGGATGGTTACCTGAGGGGACATAGACAATGTTCTAATTATACTCAAAGTTACACACATTCAAGTACAAGGACCACATTCATTTCATCTGTGATTGTGTCTATCCAACCTTGACTCAAGCCATAACTGGAAACCCAATGATAAGAATTAGTCCTTTGGTCAAAAGATCAATTTAATCCATTAGTGACATATGGTTTTACCTAGATTACATAATCATCAAGATTGAGGGAACCTAATTCACCTCATTTAGGCTACCAGTCCATGTGTCAAACAAGCTAGATGAGTAAGAGGTATCATACTAGATATACAATGGTATAGATGGTGTGTGTAAAAGTAAGAGAAAGGGACTATTACATACCCTACCTATGACCACTGGTAGGATTATATTTCAATAATGGGACAATATTCAGGTTGCTTTTAGACATAAAGCCTCTTTTAAAATACAAAATGATGAACTAAGATAGTGGGATCCCTAAGGAAGGGTAGTGGGGCACTTGAAATAAAAAATGATAAGTGTGACATGAATATTTGTTTGGTGTTTATGACTCAATATACATAAAGTCATCATTGTTCACTGAAGTGTTGGCAAGATTATAAAAGCACAACATTAATCTAGAGGATAAGTTGTTGAGAGATCAAAATCCAAGTGAGGATATATCATAGATGGGACCTAGGTAGTACCATTTACTACTAGGTACATCTTCTAGATTCGCTCTAACACAAACATAGATAGAAACACAAATACCTGAAGTATAGATTGAATAGAGACCTAAAGAAAGGAGACCTGGTGAGGTTGCATCATCTATAGCCTATCCTAAAGAATAATGATCACCAATTTAATTCATTGACATAATGGCATTGGATCCTAAAAAGTAATATAAGATACCCAAAAGATACTAGTTAGTGCCTATGAATCAAACAAAGAAAAATATCAATTTGAAGAGATAGAGAAAGATAAGGGAAAAGTAGTAGCATTGGACTTAGTCCCTATTTATACCCCACCATAGATAAAATTTGAAATAGATTTAGTTCTAATAGGAGGTAAGAAGCCTAAGTTGAGCTTCACTCATCCTTTGAGCAAGGTCAACCTTTTTAGTGATGAAAACCCAATTCATGGTCTACCCATTCTTGAATGGTTTATATATGGAAATATTTAGAAGATACCTAACATGTGCCATACTTGGGATATTATAAAATTTAACAACATCCATGTGCATGATGATCTTAATCCATGGATTATAGCTCTACAAAAGGAAGAAGAAAATAGGAGTGTTTCCCCTGCTGAATCAAGTCGGGCATAAATGGAGATTCTACATCTAAAGGTAATTGAATCTTCTATTGGTGTCAATTTTGACCAACCACATCTAGACTAAAAAGAGTCACTAAGAATAAATACATGTCTTGGGGGAGAAGAATTCACTTTTTAGAAAGTTGAACCATTTGTTGGCTTGACTCCTATTGAAGGGCAGAGACTAGGTGAAAACCCCATATTTTAGGAAAATGTTCTTGAATTGACTCAAGTATAATCATCTCAATTTTTGGCTACCATCAAAGGATTACAATAGTAAAGGGAGAATATACAACAATAAAATAAAAATTTAGAGAAGAAATTTATACTGTCAATTCTTGATGCCATGATTATGATGTTTGAAGCATCCTTCTATGAAATGTTTGACTTTTTAAAGTCAACAAGGTCTAGATAAAATGTATTGAGCCAATAAGAAGAAAAAACAAAAGGATTAGTCACCCAGTGACATAATTTAAAGAACAAAATAAAGGAATTAGTTAACATCTTGGTACAGGATTAAATCCCTGGTTTCAATATCATCAACCTAGCTCACTTGAATACAACCGTGAGATTGATTATAGACAATATCAAGGGTTTGAGTACATGTTCCAAGAGATTGAAAACACTCTTTGGAGATGACAAGGAGATATTAGATAGGATAAAACAATTCTTGGGGATAATTATTTATAAACCAATAATGCTCAACCCCATGGGTCTCATAACATATGAAAAATTTAAGCACA
Organism: Torreya grandis; assembly: GCA_037957365.1. Lineage (NCBI taxonomy): Eukaryota > Viridiplantae > Streptophyta > Pinopsida > Cupressales > Taxaceae > Torreya > Torreya grandis. The sequence goes on along the minus strand of JARHVA010001459.1, from coordinate 2,870,351 downwards.
AGACCACCTTGGTCATGTAGGAAGTAAGGACCAAAAGCTCAAACAAATCTAGGATAGATAATAGTAGGTTCATGGATATGATATCAACAATAGAAGAAAATATTGATAAGGTAAGGAGCATTAAGAAGGCCTTATGAGGAAATTATAGGGACCTTAGAGACATAGCTGATTAGGAAGATGAGATTTTCCTAGAACCGGTGGTTAATTTGAGGCTTATTGATGAGAAACATCAGAAGGTAGTAGAGCTACTACAAAAAAAAGGGGACTTCATCAACATAAGGATCCCAAATTAAAGTTATTTAAGGATATTCTTTTTGTAGAATATTTTTAATATTTTTAAAAATAGAATATTCTTTTTTTAAAGGCATGTGAAACTTGTAAACACGTTTCCTATAGGTCAATCCACTTGGGAAAGTTTAGTGTAATGCAATATGTTTCATTACTATAGAAACATTTTTGAAACTAACTACCAAGACGCAATTTTTCATGCATTTTTCATAATTTAATTTGTATTTTTAACAATTTTATATTGATTTCACCTTTATAATTTCCCTATATACATTTATAGTTGATCATGTCAATCTCCACCACCTCCAAGTTAACTCAAACAAGCTCCTAGTTTAGCGTCAGTTAACTCTAAGTCACAACTTATTCTTCTTCCTTAAAAATATTTCACTTTTATTTGAATTTTTAATCTTTTTTGAAAATTACATTATATATTGAATCTTAAAATATTTCATTGATCCACAATCAACCTTCTATTATTTTTCAAATCTTAGCCTCAATTTGTTGTAATCTTTTGCTCATTTGCACAAGTTGGAGAAAGGAGATCATGAGTGTGAAAAAAGTAATTTGTTGTTCATGATCAACCACACATATTTCAACTATATTATTCCTCCTATTTTTTTTATTCTTCCATTTTATTTTAATCCCCTCTTGATGAAGTGTTTTAAGGTCATCATTGAGTGACATATCAAAGAGCTAGTTACCTGAGGATTAAACATTTTCCTCAACTAATTATCCTTCACTTGATATCATATTTGGTCATGTTGGAGGGTTATTTTATTATTTAATTAATATATTAGATTATATTTTTTATTATTTATTATAACAATTTTTCATTTGAAATCTGATTCACAAAAACTTTGAAAAAAATGTTTCTTCTTTGTTTCATTGCATTAAAAAACTAGTTTCATCTCACTTTCATTCACACATTATAAATATTAAAGAGTATTAGTGTCTACATTAGATATATGATATATATTTTAATATTGAAATTATATACATCAAATCAACACCATTTTATTTAAATTTTCATAGCTCATATTCACATACTTAAAAAAACACAAACGAACTTACATGCATAAAAAATAGGAAATCAAAAGAAAGTTTATACAGAATATGTGTTTCCTTATTTGAAAAGTAAAGAAAGTAATTATAATTTATAAATAATAATTTTATATTTTCATTAATCGATTAACATATCGTTTGGTTACATACAAAACAATCAAAATACCAAATAACTAGCATACTAGCTTGTCTAAATAAACTAGATCTTGAAAACTTAGAGATTGTATTTGCATACATAAAATCTAAATTTTAGATCTATTTTAAAATTTTTATAGTCAAGATTAAACGTGCAATTATGTTTTAAATTTAAATTAATAAAAACATCCATTGTAGTGCATGTAGGTGAAAGTTTACATTCTCAAAAACAAAGGAAAAGTTAAAAATCAACAGCTCCATTTTTATTTGAATTTTAAGTATTAACTTGTATTGTATTCATAAAATATTAGGAAAATAATAAAAAATAAAATTATAATTCATTTATTTTATTTTAAATAACTTTTATTTTAGTAATTAGTGTAGTTTTTTTTCAATTTTCAAAGCTTTATATAAAAATCAAAACAAGCAAAAATCAAAAATCTTATCCAAACAAAAAACAAGTCTAAAATTTGATTTCAACCTTTGAAAACATAAATTAAATTTTCATAAACAAAATTAAAACAAGAAAAAACACTTAAGAATCCTAAAAAGGCTGCCTCACTCTTGGATGATTCTTCTTAAACAAGATAATCTCCATAGAGTAGGATATTTCCCTAGAGTATATGTTCTTGTGCCAACAAACAACATGCACTATGACATTAAATCAAAACTTAGAATAGATATTTTCCATTCCACTCCCATCCAAAACCTTATCTTTGAAAATCTTAACATTATTTATAAGTAAAAATACCCAATAGAATCCTCAATAGTGAGACCCATTTGTATCATAACACTCCAAGCCTACAACCTCCATACATCTAGATATCAGCCTCCCACTTTATATTCTTTATCCTCTAGTCTAGCATCATCATATCTCATTTTATTTATGGATGAAATAAACTAGTCATAATAAATGAAATAGATTCAACTAAATCCTAAGGTTTTTCAATCCAACTTTTTCAATTTTCCTAAGCCTAGTAATCACCAAAAACTTTGTTACCTTTTCCTTATCCATTCTTATGGTTATTATAACTCCATATATTCCTCATTCACTAATTCAAATGAGAAGTATGATGTAGGTGAGATTTTTTGGTATCACCATGATTACCGTCTTCCATCTGTCACTCAAGACCTTGCTCTTATACCTCAACCTAACCAACTAACTATTCCATCCCTTCCCATTCAAATCCCTCATTTTCATCATCCTAATCAATTGAATCATTAGACCACTCATCCCATTATCTTTACATTGGTTGTCTTATCTAGGCCTTGAAAATTTATGTACACAAATTATAAGTATATTCATTATACTAGTAATAACAAACATAAAATTTTCATTATACTAGTATTGAAGCTATCGAGATACTAAATATACTTCATTATCTTAGCCATTTCATTATCTCAGCCATTAAAGCTATTGAGATACTAAATATATAACATAACAATACATTACATATATTAAATACCTAAAAAGAAGCACCTACAAAAATGACATTGAAAAATGGGGTGAATGCTTCCACCACTAATGCCACAGTTCACCTAATTTTAATCAATAAAATAATGTTTTTCAACCTTCAAAAGGGAGAGAAAAAAATTGAAAGAAAATAATGGAAAGAGAAAAAGATAAACTTAATCCTAATTTCAAAGAATGTAGGAATTTTTAATTCTATAATAATTTAAAAGTTTATAGAAGTAAAATTATCATGATGGAACTTTGGAAACAATGGTAATGATTTAGAAATAATAGGCTCTTGTATAATAAGTGGAGTTTCATTCGCATTTTTTGAAGATGTAATATAAGCAAATTGTCTTTAAATAGGGATTTCACTCCTTAATTTTTATCCCCCCATAGAATAACTTTGAAATAATTTAATTCACCAATTCAAGTACTTGTGAGGGCAAATCACCTTTCTTGAATTTTCAAACTAATATTTGGAGACAAATTCGACCCCAAAATGGTAATTAAAATAAGTGACATAAAATCATACCTAGTAACTCAAAGAACTCCTAGGAAAGGATTCTGTGTGATTATCTAAATTAATGTAGTTATGTGAGGGCATAAATAATCTACCTCAGAACACTTAATATATATAGTATTTCTATATATAGACTTTGATCCATTTATAGATTGTATCTAAGTGTAGATTTGTATAATTTAAGGAATTTCATTCTAATAAAATAGAAAAAGACTCATCACAACAAATTACACTTGATGGGTTTCCTACCATAAATTTTGGACCACATCTAGGGGATCATCAAAATTAGAAAATATTTAATAATCCACTACACTACCAAAGTAAAATGAAAGATATAGAAGTTCAAATATGGAAATAGAAGTAAAATTATCATCATGAAACTTTGGAACTGATGGTAATGATTTAGAAATAATAGGCTCTTACATAATAAGTAGGGTTTCATCCATATTTTTTAAAGATGTAACATTATTAATTATTAGGAGAAACTATCAAGTGGACCTGGTGGTATATTAGTAGGCATACACATTATAATAGATGGTGTGTTTTGAACATATATGTCCACTTCAATTTTTTATCATATTTATAAACCCAAAATTTTCTTGGTCACTTCTAATTTTTTTGTACCACTGTAACAAAAACAATTATCCATTACAGTCACTAAGACAAAACCTGATCACCCACAATTGAGCTCCTTATCTAGTGAATACACATGCCTCTAGATCAAAACCAAGGGAGTTACAATTTTGGTTTAGAGATTATGTTATTTATTTAGAAACAATACTCTCTTGCATAATAAGTGGAGTTTCATCCACATTTTTTGAAGATGTAATATAAGCAAATTGTCTAATAGGGATTTGACTCCTTAATTCCCCCTAGGAATACCTTTGAGATAATTTAATTCATCAATTCAAATACTTATGAGGGCAAGTTGCCTTTCTTGAAATTATAAACTAATATTTGGAGATGGATTCAAAACCAAAATGGTAATTAAAATAAGTGACAAAAAATCATACCTAGTAACTCAAAAACCTCTTGGGAAAGGATTTTGTGTGCTTATCTAAATTATGGTTATGTAAGGGAGTAAATAGTCTACCTCAAAACACTTACTATATATATATATATATATATATATATATATATATATATATATATATATATATATATATATATATATATATATATATATATATATATATATATATATATATACACTTTCCATGTATAGATTGTATCTAAATGTAGATTCATATAATTTATAGAATTTCATTCCAATAAAATAGCAATTGACTCATCGCAACAAATTACACTTGATGGGTCTTCTATCATGGGTTTTGGATCACATCTAGGGGATCATCAGAATTAGAAAATGTTTAATAATTTGCTACAAGACCATGGACAATGAAAATTATAGAAGTTCAAATATGGAAATAATGTAAAATTATCATCATGGAACTTTGATATTGATGGTAATGATTTAGAAATAATAGACTCTTATATAATAAGTGGAGTTTCATCCACATTTTTTTAAGATGTAACATTATTAATTATTAGGAGAGGCAAGTGGACCTAGTGGTATAATAGTAGGTATACACATTAGAATAGATGGTGTATTTTTAATATATATGTCCACTTCAAATTTTTATCATGTTTCTAAATTTAAAATTCTTTTTGGTCTCTTATAATGTTTTTAGTGCCATTGTAACAAAATAAATTTCTCTATTACAATCACCAAGACAAAACCTAATCACCCACGACTATGCTCCTTATCTAGCAAATATAGGTTCCCCTTGATTGAAAGTAAGGGATTTATAATTTTGATGTAGATATTGTGCTAATGATTTAGAAAAATTAGGTTGTTGCATAATAAGTGGAGTTTCATCCACATTTTTTGAAGATGGAACATAAGTAAATTATCTAATATAGATTTGACTCTTTAATTTTTATCCCCCCTAAGAATACCTTTGAGATAATTTAATTCACCAATTCAAATACCTATGAGGGTGAGTCGCATTTCTTGAACATACAAACTAATGTTTCAAGATGAATTCAACCCCAAAATGGCAATTAAAATAAGTGACACAAAATCATACCTAGTAACTCAGAGGCCTCTTGGGAAAGGATTTTATGTGCTTATTTAAATTATTGTTATGTGAGGGCATAAACAATCTACCTTATAATGCTTACTATATATAGTGTTTCTATATATAGACTTTCCATTTATAGATTGTATCTAAATGTCAATTTTCATAATTTAGGAAATTTCATTCCTATAAAATAGAAATAGACTCATCACAATAAATTACACTTGATGGGTCTCATACCATGGGTTTTAGATCACATCTAGGGGATCATCAGAGTTAGAAAATGTTCAATAATCCGTTAAAAGACCATAATACAATGAAAATTATAGAAGTTTAAATATGGAAATAGAAGTAAAATTATCATCATGGAACTTCAGAGCTGATGGTAATGATTTATAAATAATAGCCTCTTGCATAATAAGTGAATTTTCATCCACATTTTTTAAAGATGTAACATTATTAATTATTAGGAGAAACAAGTGGACCTAGTGGTATAATAGTAGGTATACACATTGGAATAGATAGTGTCTTTCAAACATATATGTTAACTTTAAATTTTTATCATATTTATAAACCCAAAGTTTTTATTGGTCACTTCTAATTTTTTAACAACATTGTAAAAAAAAAAATTCTCCATTGCAATCTCCAAGACAAAACCTAATCACCCACAACTGAGATCCTTATCCAACAAATAGAGATGCCCCTTGATCAAAATCAAGGGAGTTACAATTTTGACATAGAGATTATGCTAATGATTTATAAATAATAGGATTTCACATAATAAGAGGAGTTTCATCCATATTTTTTGAAGATGTAACATAATAGAATTATCTAATAGGGATTTGAATCAATTTTTAGACCCCCTCGATGAATACCTTTGAAATAATTTAATTCACCAATTCTAATACATGTGAGGGAAAGATACCTTTCTTAAACTTACAAAATAATATTTGGAAATAAATTTGACCCCAAAATGGTAATTAAAATAAGTGACACAAAATCATATCTAGTAACTTAAATACCTCTTGGAAAAGGATTTTATGTGCTTAATTAAATCATGGTTATGTGAGGGCATAAGCAGTCTACCTCAGAATACTTAAGTCTATATATAGTATTTCTATATATAGACTTTCCATTTATAGATTGTATCTAAATGTATATTTATATAATTTAGGGAATTTCATTCCAATAGAATAACAACAAACCTATCACAATAAATTACACTTGATGGGTCTCCTACCATGTGTTTTGGATTACATCCAGGGGATCATGAGAATTAGAAAATGCTAATCCACTACAAGACCATAGTACATTGAAAATTATAGAAGTTCAAATATGGAAATAGAAGTAAAATTATCATCATGGAACTTTGAAACTGATGTTAATGATTTAGAAATAATTATTAGGATCTTTCATAATAAGTGGAGTTTCATACACCTTTTTTGAAGATGTAACATTATTAATTATTAGAAGAAACATGTGGTGGTGGTATAATAGTAGGCATACACATTGGAATAGATGGTGTATTTTGAACATATATGTCCACTTCAAAATTTTATCATATTTATAAATCTAAAATTCTTCTTGTTTGATTTTAATTTTTTTAGTGCCATTGTAACAAGAATTATTTCTCCATTTCAATCACCAAGAAAAAAATTGATCACCCACAACTGTGCTCCTTATTTAGTGAATACATATGCTCCTTGATCGAAACAAAGTGAGTTAAAGTTTTAACATAGATATAGTGCTAATGATTTAAAAATAATAGGCTCTTACATAACAAGTGGAGTTTCATCCACATTTTTTGAAGATGTAATATAAGAAAATTGTCTAATAGGGATTTGACTCCTTAACTTTTAGCCCCACCCACAAGAATAATTTTGAGATAATTTAATTCACCAATTCTAATACCTGTGAGGGTGAGTTACCTTTTTTGAACTTAGAAACTAATATTTGGAGACAAATTCAACCCAAAAATGGTAATTAAAATAAGTGACACAAAATCATACCTAGTAACTCAAAGACTTCTTAGGAAAGAATTTTGTGTGTTTATCTAAATTATGGCTATGTGAGGGCATAAATAGTCTACCTCAGAGCACTTATGGTATATATATATGTATATCCATAGAATTTAAATTTATAGATTGTAAAATTTAGGGAATTTCATTTTAATAAAATAACAACAAACTTGTTGCAAAAAATACACTTGATGAGTCTCTTACCATGTGTCTTGGATCGCATCCAAGGGATCACGAGAATTATACAATGTTCAATAATCCACTACAAGACCATATTAAAATGAAAATTATAGAAGCTAAAATAGGAAAATAGAAGTAAAATTATCTTCATGGAATTTTAGAACCAATGGAAATGATTTAGAAATAATTATTAGGCTCTTGCATAATAAGTCGAGTTTCATACACTTTTTTTAAAGATTTAATGTTATTAATTATTAAGACAAACAAGTGTTGGTGGTATAATAGTAGGCATACACATTGGAATAGATGGTGTCTTTCAAACATATATGAACACTCAAATTTCTATCATAATTGTAAACCCAAAATTCTTCTTGGTCACTTCTAACTTTTTTAGTGCCATTGTAATGAAAGTAATTTATCTATTGCAATCACCAAGACAAAACCTGATCACCCACAAATATGCTCCTTATCTAGTGAATACAGATTCTCCTTGATCAAAACCAAGGGAGTTGCAATTTTGACATAGAGATTATGCTAATAATTTAAAAATAATAGGCTATTGCATAATAAGTGGAGTTTCATCCATGTTTTTTTGAAGATATAACATAAGAAAATGATCTAATATGTATTCAAATCAATTTTTATCCCCTCTGAGGAATACCTTTGAGATAATTTAACTCACCAATTCAAATACCTATGAGGGTGAGTCACCTTTCTTGAACTTACAAACTAATATTTAGAGACGAATTCGACCCCAAAATGGTAATTAAAATAAGTGACACAAAATCATATCTAGTAACTTAAATACCTCTTGGAAAAGGATTTTGTGTGCTTATTTAAATCATGGTTATGTGAGGGCATAAGTAGTCTACATCAAAAAATTTAAGTCTATATATATTATTTCTATATATAGACTTTCCATTTATAGATTGTATCTAAATGTATATTTGTATAATTTAGGGAATTTCATTCCAATAAAACAATAACAGACCTATCACAATAAATTACACTTGATGGGTCTCCTACCATGGGTTTTAGATCACATCTAGGGGATCATGAGAATTATAAAATGCTAATCCACTACAAGACCATAGTATAATAAAAATTATAGAAGTTAAAATATAGAAATAGAAGTAGAATTATCATCATGACACTTTGGAACTGATGGTAATGATTTATAAATAATTATTAGGCTCTTGCATAATAAGTGGAGTTTCAAACACCTTTTTTGAAGATGTAACATTATTAATTATTAAGAGAAATAAGTGGTGGTGGTATAATAGTAGGTATACACATTAAAATAGATGGTGTCTTTTGAACATATATGTCCACTTCAAATTTTCATCACATTTTTAAATATGAAATTCTTTTTGGTTGTTTCTAAAATTTTTAGCATCATTGTAATAGAAAAAATTTCTCCATTACAATCACCAAGATAAAACCTGATCACCCATAATTATGCTCCTTATCTAATAAATATAGATGGCCCTTGATCAAAACCAAGGGAGTTGCAATTTTGACATAGAGATTGTGCTAATGATTTAGAAATAATAGGCTCTTTCATAATAAGTGGAGTTTCATCCATATTTTTTGAAGATGTAATATAAGAAAATTATTTAAAGGGATTTGTATATTTAATTTTTAGCCCCCCGCCGAAGAATACCTTTAAGATAATTTAATTCATCAATTCAAATACTTATGAGGGAAAGTTAGCTTTGTTGAACTTAAAAAATAATATTTAGATATTAATTCAAACCCAAAATGGTAATTAAAATAAATGACACAAAATTATACCTAGTAACTCAAGGACCTCTTGGGAAAAGATTTTGTGTGTTTATCTAAATTATGGTTATGTGAGGGCATAAACAATCTACCTTAGAGCACATACTATATATAGTATTTCTATATATAGAATTTCTATTTATAGATTGTATCTAAATGTATATTTGTATAATTTAGGGAATTTCATTCCAATAAAATAACAACTGACTTGTCGCAATAAATTACACTTGATGGGTCTCCAACCATGCATTTTGGATCACATCTAAGGGATCATCATAAATAGAAAATGTTTAATAATATGCTACAATACCATAATATAATGAAAATTATAGAAGGTTAAATATGGAAATAGAACTGAAATTATCGTCATGGAAATTTGGAACCGATGGTAATGATTTAAAAAAAATTATTAGGCTCCTGTATAATAAGTGGAGTTTCATACACTTTTTTTTAAGATGTAATGTTATTAATTATTATGAGAAACAAGTGGTAGTGGTATAATAGTAGGTATACACATTGGAATATATGGTGTCTTTTGAACATATATGTCCACTTCAAATTTTTGTCATATTTCTATACATAAAATTCTTCTTGGTCACTTCTAATTTTTTTAGTGCCATTGTAATAAAATCAATTTCTCCATTGAAATCACCAAGACAAAACCTTATCACCCACAACTGTGTTCCTTTTCTAGTGAATAAAGATGCCCCCTGATCGAAACCAAGGGAGTTAAAATTTTGGTCTAAAGATTATGCTAGTGGTTTAGAAATAATAGGCTCTTATATAATAAGTGGAGTTTGATCTGCATAATTTGAAGATGTAACATAATCAAAATGTCTAATAGGATTTGACTCCTTAATTTTTATCCCCCACACCCCTAGGAATACCTTTGAGATAATTTAATTTACCAATTCAAATACATGTGAGGTTGAGTCACCTTTATTAAATTTACACACTAATATTTGGAGATGAATTCAACTCCAAAATGATAATTAAAATAAGTGACACAAAATCATACCTAATAACTCAAAGACCTCTTGGAAAAGGATTTTGTGTGTTTATCTAAATTATCATTATGTGAGGGCATAAAGAGCCTACCTCATAATACTTACTATATATAGACTTTCCATTTATAGATTATATCTAAATGTAGATTTGTATAATTTAAGAAATTTCATTCCAATAAAATAACAATAGACTCATCACAACAAATTACACTTGATGGGTCTCTTATCATGGTTTTGGATCATATCTAGGGGATCATCATAATTAGAAAATGTTCAATACTTTTCTAAAAAACCTTAGTATAATGAAAATTATAGAAGTTCAAATATGGAAATATAAGTAAAATTATAAACATGGAAATTTGGAACCAATGGTAATGATTTAGAAATAATAAGATCTTGCATAATAAGTGGAGTTTCATCCACATTTTTTTAAAATGTAACATTATTAATTATTAAAAAAAATAAGTGGACTTGGTGGTATAATAGTAGACATACACATGGAATATATGGTGTCTTATAAACATATATATCTACTTAAAAATTTTATCATATTTCTAAACCCAAAATTCTTCTTAATCAGTTCTAATTTTTAGCACCATTGTAAAAAAAGCAATTTCTCCATTAAAATCATCAAGACAAAACTTGATCACCCACAATTGATCTCCTTATGTAGTGAATATAGATTCCCCCTAATTGAAACCAAGGGAGTTGTAATTTTGACATAGAGATTGTGATAATGATTTAGAAATAATAGGCTCTTGAATAATAAGTGGATTTTCATCCTTACTTTTTAAAGATGTAACATAAGTAAATTATCTAATAGGTTTTTGAATCCCTAATTTTTATCCCCCCCAATAATATAATTGAGATAATTTAATTAATTCAAATAACTGTGAGGGCAAGTTGCCTTTCTTTAACATATAAACTAATAGTTGGAGATGAATTCAACCCCAAAATGGTAATTAAAATAAGCGACACAAAATCATACCTAGTAACTAAAAAACCTCTTGGGAAAGGATTTTGTGTGTTTATCTAAATTATTGTTATGTGATGGTATAAGCAATCTACCTCAGAACACTTACTATATATAGTATTTCTATATATAGACTTTCTATTTATAGATTGTATGAAAATGTAGATGTGTATAATTTAGGGAATTTCATTCCATTAAAATAGAAACAAAATCATCACAAAAAAATACATTTGATGGGTCTCCTACCATGGGTTTTGGATCACATCTAGGGGATCATCAGAATAAAAAAATGTTCAACAATCTGCTACAAGACCATGGTACAATGAAAATAATAGAAGTTCAAATATAGAAATAGAAGTAAAATTATCATCATGGAACTTTGGAACCGATGGTAATGATTTAGAAATAATTATTAAGCTCTTGCATAATAAGTGGAGTTTCATCCACATTTATTAAAGATGTAACATTATTAAATTATTATGAGAAATAAGTGGTGGTGGTATAATAGTAGGTATACACATTGGAATAGATGGTGTCTTTCGAACATATATGTCCACTTCAAATTTTTTTCATATTTCTAAGCCAAAAATTCTTCTTGCTCACTTTTAATTTTTTAGTGCCATTATAACAAAAACAATTTATCCATTACAATCACCAAGACAAAACCTGATCACCTACAACTGTTCTCCTTATTTAATGAATACAAATTCCCCACGATTGAAACCAAGGGAGTTACAATTTTGATGTAGTGATTGTGCTAAGAGGCTATCTCTTTACCTGAAGAATGCAAGCCATCATAGACTAAAGAATTACATGGTGATTCATATTATAATAAGTTTGTGCCCACAATTATTTTAGATGAACGTATTTTGACATGGTTATGGGTTTCGAGTAACTAGTATGTTTTATTATCGATTTACTCTTTCACTTCACATAATGCCTCTTAACCACATACACACACACAAATGATACTAGTTATTAAATAATTATAATTGACATAGAATATATATCATAATATTTTTATATGTATGCTTGACATAATATGTTGAGAATATTTACAAGTGACAATCCAAAATAATTGACAAGTTGGATTCTTAATTAATTATCAAAGAAATTGAAACACATGATAAAAAAATATTAGAAGATATGAATAAGGGTCTCTAGGCCTATATATGTATGCAGTTGGATTGTATGTTAATTTTTAAAACCTATCAATAAAGGGATGGATATTGTGCATTCAAGGACTTCATAGATCTCATAAAGAATGACCGAGTCTGGTATAATGAGGAAGAATGTGATTTGATTCACATGAGAGGTAAGAGACTAGGATGAAGATAAGATAAAACTATTTATTATTCATTTGATGAAATATTTTCACCATTACTAGCTTCTCATAGTGAATAAAAATAATATAGTCATGTATAGAGGTATGATCTTACGTATGGGTTTGTGGTAATAGGTCGAAGGAACATCTATCTATTTCTATTTGATCTTGATGTACATTCATTGATGTGTTACAAATTTCAAACCTATGGATATTGTGGTTGTATGTTGACATAAAACTTCATTCTAATCTTGGACATTCTGGTAATTGTATTCTTGGGAGGCAGATTCTATGGGGAACTGAGAAATCTAAATCAAGATTGAATTTTTTGAATAGATCCTAGAGGATAGAAAATGACTTATTTTGTTTATGCAGGAAGTTGATACCCAAATTGGCCTTGCACAGACCAACATGGCATTCTATATTACTTGAATATAAAGCCCACATAAGTATTTATTTTAATATAAATCTTAATATTATTTTTTAAGTACTCACAACCAATATCGATCTATATGAACCTCTGTTTAAGACTTAAGAACAAAAGTTTCTATAACTTGAGTGATCTAAAACTTTGTATCAGAATGTCCAAGAAAATATTTGAGAAGTGTTGAATGTGATTTCATGTATATACTATCTGGGAGAAAGAAAGAATTTATGTTCTCAATCTCTATTTCTTAGTATCAAAATTCTATATTGAAACCTAGTTGTTGAAATAAGATATGAGTTATTAGATTGTGTATGTTGATAATGATGATCAAAATTAAAGTTGAGTTCAAATAAAGGAAGATAGGGATGAAGGTTTCATTAGTTAAGAAAACTGGATGAAGGCAAGGATAAGTTGTATATTTGATGTGAGTCCACCTTGAAGACTCATCAAGACTATGTATATGATGTAAATACATGGATTCAAAGTAAGGACTCGACATATTATAGAACTATGGTTAAAAAAATTTGATGGATAGGTTTCTCTAGAAGAGAATGGAATGGATTTGACATCTACATAAACATCATTGATAGGCATGTGAGCCTCAATTTTAAACATGTCCATGGGGTTCTTTAATGAGCTTGCCACTTGGCATTCTCGAGTTCATCCTATTTATTATGTGTGCCACATGGTGACTTCTCAATGCTTTTGTGATTTTTGTACTAGGCTCCCACACATTATTTGACTCTATACTAGGCTCCTATGATGGTGACAGTTGTCACCCATGTAAAGCTCCATATAACCTTTGAAAATTTAGTGTTGTATGCATTATATGATCAATTATGCCAGGCTCACATGGACCATAGATCTCAAGACCATGCTTAGGATTTAACTCTTTGGTCAAGGTTTGAATTTTCAATACTTGTCATGTGCCTTTAATTCAACTTGACCACTCTTAAGGTGAATTTGCAATCAGAGATAAGCAGGAGTCCCCAATGAATTTAAAATTCAAATTTACTTTGCAAACTAGGGTTTGTATAAATTTTGCACATTTTAAAGATGAATAAATACCACCGAACATGTCTAACAATATATATTCTTATTATTAGATATTCTTAGTTTTTTTCAAACATATGCTATAGAACACTGAAAGATTAGAACAAAGTAGGTTGTAGAGTGTTTGAAGCATTGACCATATTTATTAATATCATTTATATATATCCTTATTTTTAGGTATTTAATCTTAATAGTGTTTAATATATTTTTTACTCTATGTAAAATGTGTGATTTATTTGTGTTGACTTGGACCTTTTATTCATTATTTAACACTTTATGTTATAAAATTGAGAAGGTTTAGATTATTTTAATATTTTTGGCCCTACTAAAACATGCCTAACTATAATGCTAGTGAACTGTCTACTAAAAGAGCACACACATGACTATTATTCAGGCAAATAGGGTTTTCAAACTGTAACACTAAAGTTTTATAAAAAAATATAATAAATATAATTCCAAATACTTTGCATGTATATACTTAAATAAATTTTTAATAATAAAAAAATAAAAATTTTAAGATTGTGTGTCGAGCTCAAGGAGCCCTGGGTTGGCCTAGGTAATAGTGAGTCCTGTTGTAAATCCTGGTACAAAAGGAAAAGAGGTTAAAGGAGTCAAGTGGGTGTATAAGACAAAAATAGGTATACTCCACCAATTATAATTAAATATGTCTAGAGTCCTTATTTGGTTTAAATTCTATGAAAAATAGTCACATAATAATTACTTTGCACTTGTTTTGATCATCTTCATCATCTAGTGAAAACTAACCAATTATGTAGATTTAGCCAATAAACCATAAAATTCAAATGTCCTTTTTAAATGAATGAGAATGAATAGTTACTCAAAATTCTACTCAATTGTGCATAAAGTGATGAGCCATTACAATCCAAAAAAAATGTTAGCCCCATCCATGATAATAGAAAACATAAGATCATATAAAATAATGGCTGAAATAATGAAATGATGAAGATTACTAGGGTTGTTTAGTGCTTACTGCTATTGATTATTATTTATTCTCTTGTGTGTGGAAAACTAATAGGGACCCAAATGATGAATGTTAAGATGATTCAAGTTGACATTTTTTAATATTATAATCAAATAATCTTAATAACTAATATATTTAATAGTTTCACATTTAAAAAATTATAAATAATCACCTAGACTAACCAAAAGGACCTAATTATAACTTGACAAGGACCATTGATGTCTAAATGCTCTTTTAACATGGAATATGGTGTGATTAAGGACAAGATAATTTAAACAGAGTAATTATATCATTTATTAGTAATTAAATATATATGTTTAATATATGAGATTAAATTAGATATGGTGAGATTTTCTTGACATCATTTACATGTTCATAGAAATTATTAATCTAGGATAATTAATATAATTTATGTTCTCATTGGATGCCAAAATCCTATTTGAGTAGCCTTATTGGTGGAAAAAATCTCCAGTAGTCACATCATAAGAAATACATACTTGTTTAAGTACTCTCTAGGCATGTGAAAATTAATGTGTGATTAATATGGTGATATTTGAGCAATTAATAATTTTCTTAGGTCTCAATGTTGAATATCAAGATCATGTTAAATTAATGTGATAGAGATTACAATGCTGACATTAACATGATTCATATTGTGCCAAGGTGTCAATGATGACATGTTTTAGAATCTAGTAAAGGGTTCATTCTTGACTGGAACGTCATCATTTAGGAGTGACTTATTTTTTTACATATAAATAGAATACAAACTATTTAACATGTTTTGACACTAGTTTTATTATCCAATTGTAAAGGCTAAAACATCAAATAAAATGACAATCAACTTTGAACAAAATTTAACTTATTCAGGGATTGATATCAAAATACACGTGAAGATCACCCTACCATAATGGTAGTGTTCTTTTGGATGCAGTGAACCTTCACTTCACAGGATTAATGGTGTGTTTATTCTTTCGAGGGATTGCATTTTATATTCAGTAATTACTCTTTTAGGAAGTATATTTCTTTACATACAAAAGAGTCTTAATTTTAAGGAAAATGTGATAATAGGCAAGACATCATTATGGAGCTAGAGATTATGCTATTGTAAAATTGGATGCTAAGAATTTTGATGATGAAAATCAGATTTTGAATCCTATCATGAAAAATTTGAATCCTAGGATAGAAAATTTAAAACATGGAAAATGGAAATTCTGTTATTTTGAGTCTTGTGAACAATAATTACTGTACAAGTTTGCTATTGTAAATTTGGATGCTAAAAATTTTTATGATGAAAATCAAATTTTTAATCCCAACATGGCAAATTTGAAACATGGAAAATGAAAATTATGCTATTGTCAGTCTTTTGAATAGCTATAGTTGTACACGTTTATGCATTGTAAACAGGTTATAATAGTATTTTAAGTGAATTTAATATATTTAAATTATATGTTTTATTTCTATAACTTTTCCCTCCCCTATTTCATCTCTTCTTGCATGTTTATTTAGATCATTTCTAGCATTGTTGTTTAGTCTGGACTATCCCTATAGTCTCAATATTTTGTTTTACTTAGTCTTGTTGGTTGTTGCCCACCTAGGCCTACACATTCTATTTTTTATACCATAAAGAGAAATCAAAATTTGGACTTAGTTGACCTTCCAAAAGTAAAAGAGGTCAAAGGAGTCAAGTGGGTGTATAAGACAAAAATGGGTAGACTCCACTAGTTGTAATTCAATATGGGTAAACTCCTTGTTTAGTTTAAATTATATGGAAAATAATTGGCAAAATAATTAATTTGCACATTTTTTAATCATTTTAATCATCTCGTGAAAAATAACCAATTGTGTATATTTATCCAATAAACCATGAAACTCAAATGTCAATCCTTATAAATTAATGATCATGAATAGTTACTCAAAATTCATCTCAAATGTGCATAAAGTGTTGAGCCATTACAATACAAAAAATGTTAGCCCCATTCATGATAATAGAAAACATAAGATAATATAATAGGTAGTCTCCCATAGATTTATACTATGGCACTTATTAGAACAATTGACTATACCCCCACCTATAATTAGGATTTGAAATTTTGGAGCTAGGTAAATGAAATAGTTTAATTGAGTAGCCAACTTACTATTGATGAATTTATGTGCACTCCCACAGTAACTAAATATAGTCAACTTCTATTTCTTGAGGAAACCAACCACCTTAATATTTGGAGGAGTAATAATACCTAAAAGTGCATGATAATAAATATTAGGTTAAGAATATTTAGATTCATCCTTAGGTCCTTCTAGATTGTTGATGTGTGTCTATGTCAAGGATGTAATGCAAACAACATAATAAAATTTCTCAAATTATAGGGACAATTAGAATATGTTAATGATACCTTGGGTCTTTAATTATTTTTTTTAGAGAGATTATATGATTACAACTTACCACCTTTTAGTCTGCAAGTAGACCCTATTGTAGGGACAATAGGAATATGGTAGTGACATAATCAACCTAAATTTGTTATGATGTAAATTGGTTTGTATTTGCCAATATAATCCCAAAATATTGAAAAAATAAATGGATATACACTATGAGCATTAATCTAAAGTGATTCATGTTAAAAAATTTCAAAAGGAGGGAGTAAAGTAGGGCAAAAAAGAAAGTTCCCTTACAACAACAAAGACCAATAGATCTTTGATTTTTGTTAATAACCTAGATAGTACCTAATTAAAATCAAACTACTCATATCTGATTTATATCTAGATTAACATTAGAATGATATAAGGTTGTGGGATGTCTGTATCTAGATCAGACCTCTAGTTGTGAGACTAGGTTCTTTGAATATGTGAATTTAGGATCAATTACTAAACCTATTAGATGTTGGGATGAAACTAAGTAAGGATGAAATTAAAATTATTCTTCAAACATAACAAGATCCTATGAAATTTAGAAATATGTAAGACCTTATTGCTTCAATATCTTAACTGTCAACATATTTTTTGAGTCCCTTAAGTTGCTGTAGGGGAAGATTTCATAGAATTGAATAGTCAACTAAGTTTGGCTACTTGAGATCTCTAAATTTCACAAGTTAATTAATTCATTTTAGACTATTATCTTCTTCACATGTTCACCATTCTTTCATTATGAAAATAAACCTTTCCTATATAGACCATTGTGCATGATGTGATGTCCTTTGGGTAGACTGTGACATGGTATAAAGATGTTTTGGGAGTTTTGAAAATACACAAAGTACCCATGAGTTGATATATGTATGATGATGTCTTAACAATCTCATTACCCTACTTGAAAGTCTATACCCTTGAAGTCTCCATTAAGCATGGTTCACCCACTTGACTATAGCAGTGCTCTTAAAGCTAGCTATATATTTACATTTATGTTTCTTTAGCCCTATTTTAACCTCACATGTTACGTTCTTGAGATATATATCAATGTTATTCATCTCAATAGTTCATGTAGTTGATGGTCCAAATAGCCTCCACAAGCCTTGAGGAGGTCTAAGGATTGCCAGACCCCTGACTATAGCATACTTTGACTTGAAACCAAGCTTGTAAGTGTCTCAAGGACACTTGATTGATTTCTTAAAGGTTACTTTATTGAGCTTGTTGATGTACTTATTGTTCTCCCTATGTCACCAAAGAACAAGGGGAAAGTAATAAACTCTATTTTAAGTCTTAGAAGACTTGGGGTTTGAGTTGTTTATACAACAACTACTAGAAATAACATAAATAGCAGAGATGTGATCACCATTTTGAAATTTTACTAGTAAATCTTGCTATAAGTAGAATAGATGTTTATATAGTGACACTTATTCTTGCTAATCTTCATAAAATTATTTCAATCTTTGCCAATTGTTTCCCAAAATGTAAATGAACAATGGATATTTATAGCATGAACTAAGCTAAGGTGATTCATGTGTGAATCCAAGAGTGAGTAGGGTAAGGCAGAAAATAGATTGTGTTAAAAATGATCAAAATATCCAATTATGCTAACTTTTGAGGCAAAAACACATGAAATTGGCATTTATCAATATTAGTGGAATGCTCAAATCTAAATAAATGTAGTTTAAGCTTTAAAAGAAGGAAATGCATATGTCTAAAAACATATTTTACATGAAAATTACTCACTCATAGTAAATTACATGGCACATTTGATTGTAAATGAGGAGAAAATAGAAAAAATATACTATCAAATTAGTCAACCTAGTGTTAAACTCAAGCTAACAGATGCATATAATGTGTGTTATTACCAAGTTAGCTTACATAAAATAAACTATTAGCCATCTAAAAGTGGGAGAATAAAAAATCATAGAACACACACAAGAGAACACTACAAACAAACTCTCAAATTATTTGTCTCTTTATATTTATTATGGTAACAAGTATTTTTTGGTTACAAATTAGGGGGAATCCCCTATTTATAGGCCAAAAAATGACTAAGACAAGTTTACGTGGTCCTATAAAAGGCACCTAAATATAGCCAAGTGGCTAAAATGTAAGTTTAAGGCATTATTTTGTCAAGTTTCATGACCACTTTGGTTTTCTAGATTCCATCATCATGCCTCTTCTTCATCACTTTATATAAGTCTAAGGAACTGATCCTCTCATGGTAGTTATGTGAGACTTATTATTTATGTAAAATTTCTCTATATTCATGCCAACCAATGTTTGTAGTTCCTCCATGAAGAACTCAATTACCTATTGAGAGTCCTTTAGGTCAATGACATCTAAATCTAGTTGATCCAAGATTTCTACGGTAGCTTCTTCACTAGATGTAGATACAAGTGTAGGATATTGAGAGGGGATAGGATGCCTGCTAGCTTCCCCCTACTCAAAGCTCAGAGGTAGGCTTTGTCCACTTGGAGTAGCCTATAGTAGCGGTATACATGGATTGCTCCTAATGAGAGGAACATTGTCTTCTTCCTCCTCCTCTTATGTTTCCTCATAGTTGACATTGAACATGATCCCATGACTTGGTGGGAGATAGGGCTTCACAATATCCTCTTTCTTCTTCTTCCTATCAAGACTCATTTCCAACTCAATATTCTTCCTTGTATCATTTTTGAAGACTACCTTTTCATTAATTGCATCCATATAAATCCATCCATATACCTCTTCTTTGTGCTTATATTCCATAGCTAATGGAAATATTATTACCATTGATGTCAAAAGGGATATTATGGATGTCATTGATGTTCAGGGCTGAGTATGGTGATTTGAGGATGTACAAGGCATCTTATCAGAGGTCAAGCATGATTGGAGTGATTGTGTGCATGAATGAAATTCATGTATTTCCTCATCTTATTCATCTAAACATTTTGGGTCTATAGAGGAAAATATGAGTAGCCATTTTGCTTACATCACCATTACCATGTGTGGATGTGACTAAGGGAGATGGTCACATGGTTTTGATCACATTAATCACTAGTTACTATGTGTTAGATTTGAATCCATGAGATGAAGCATAGTATAAGTTATGGGGATGTAAAATTGGCTACTAAGATAAAAATTTCTAAGTTTCTATACTTGGTCAAATTTGCAAAAAGGATTAAACAAAGCTGAGTAAGCATATTGATGAGGTCAACAGTTTCACACATGGAGGTGTTAGGAAAAACTAATCATATGGGTCTATTTATTTTTGTTCCTAGTTGAAATGCACTAAATATTAGGTCACACGATATAAAACAAAAAAATATATGCTTGAGTAAAATAGGGCTCCAAGGTATTTTGATAGTGTTTTCCAACACTTAGTAAAATTTGTAGTTTACAATAAAAATCTTAAAGGCATTTTTATGATGTCATATCTTGCACATATGAAGGATTCAGGAGCAAATAGATATATGGATGGAATCCCCTATGTAAGAAGATCATATTCTCTATTTTTTAGGTCATGTGAGTAAGCATGGTAGAAGATATGAAGGTACAAAGTTAACCTTCCAAGCATAATTGATATGGTCTCCATACTTAGACAAAACCTACATAAAGGTTTTTCAAAGTTTTCATGCTTTTACAAAGATCATCTATGGATAGTTTCAAAAGAAACAAATAATAGATCGATTATGGATTTTTCATGATCATCTTGAATATATGAACTACATGTTCAATTGAGAAGGAATGAGTCCAGAATTGAATTATATTTTCTCTTGTATTGGAGAGAATTTATTAGTAAAACCCTAAGGGTTTATGTCATGGAATCAATAATCACTTTCTATTTTAATTTTGACTACATATAACCTGGACCTGATAGATTAAGTTATAACTTAAGCCTTTGTCATCATTGTCAAACTGGCCCCTTGACCTAGTAATTACCATCTTGAGAAGTGAATAAAGGACTTAATATTTCCTAAGTCTTAGAATTTATATTTTTTCCTAGTTTGATCAATGGACAACACTTAATTATATACATATGGTCCAATGGAGTGTGATGAAGTCAAAGTGTCAAAAGGAGCTTTGAGTGAGTGCGCAAGTGACAAGTGTCACATTTAGAGAGTTTGTCAAGCAAAGATCTAATGAGCATAAGCTTGTTAGATATAAAGATCAATCTTGTTATAATATTTGATGATTCATGGATGATCATGCAAAGGAGATCCAATGGAGGGAATTGACTCAGAAGAATAAAGTGATTAATGTTTATTGACACAATGACAAGTTAAAGAATGAGTAAGTTCAATAAAATTGATAGAGTGAAAGTGATCTAAAGATATAGGAAGAAATGAGATGAGGTCAAAGTGTTGAAGGTTAATGAAAAAGTCAAGGTAAAGAATGTTCATCCTAAAAAATTGAATGAAATGTAGGATCTCAAATTAGGGAGATCAACAAACATATTTTAAAGATGATAAAGATAAATTTCAAAAGTGTATAAATATCTAAAGGATAGCATGAGCCTACCAGAGAATGATTGAATGAAAAATTTTTAAAGCTGAAATATTTGAAGAGAGACCATTAGATCATGGAACCAAAGGCAAGATTAATGAATGACATTTTAAGTCATGTATAGACAAATGGTTAGTTGTAGGAATATGCGTATAAGCTCTATATCTCAACACATACAATGAGATTGATTGATCCAATTGATCAAATATACATTAAAGATCCCATTCATAAAAAATTGAGTCTATCAAATGATATAGATAGTAAATAATCCTAAAATTATGGTATGATACATGGAATCAAGACACGTGAACTTACAGTTCAAGTTTTAATGAACTAAAGTCCAAAATTGGCATGATGTGTTACAGTTCGAGTGTGAACATATAGAGAATAAGAAAATACTAGATCCATCTAGGATAAAGTAAAATATGTTGCTTCCAAATATAGAGTTTTTGGAACCATTTGAATTATGTCAAATAAAAATATATAGACATAGGACTTGAGGGCAGAGAGGAAAAGAAGAGGATATAAAGAGAGATGAAGTGTGTTAAATAAATACATATCTTGACATAGAGATAAAGGGGTAGAGAGGAGGAAAGTCACATAGATATAATATGTAGAGAATGAGTATTTATAGATTAAAATTGTAACATAGAGTTATATTTTGATTTATTAATGAATCAATGTTATAATCTAGAGTTATAGCTCCATAGATCTGATTGGTTGGTGTCTTTAGACAAGATGAGTTAGTGCTTAGTTAAGGGATTGGTTTCTCCTTAGGTTTGGTACCCTTCAACATTGTAACTAATGAGGTTAAGCTAAGTGGGTGCTCAATTAGGGAGTTGGTGTTTCCTTAGAGTTTGTGCTCTTAAATTAGGGGATTGGTGTGTTCTTAGGATTGGTGTCCTTATATATAACTAGTGAGGTTTTACCAGTGACACTTTGAACTATGAGTTTGGATTATAATAGTAGATTCTAACAGCTAATCTCACTATGGTTTATCCCTTTATGTTTTCAACATATATATCTGGTGACATGAGTATTTGTGTGTGTATGTGATCTTTGCATTTATCTTTTAATCTGCATATGTTTTTAAATTTTATTTAAAAGGATTAAAGGATTGGTTTTAATTGATCTATTGATTCACCCCCATCTCAATAGATATTTGTGCTCCAACAATTGGTATTAGAGCCTAGGGTTCTTTGGAAAAAAATTAATCAACTCAAGTAGATCTTGGAATAGTGAAGACAATGACTAGTCAAAAAGGATCTTCATCAAAAAAAGCACCTCTCTTTGATGGATTTAACTGTGCTTTCTAGAGCATAAAAATGGAATCATATTTATCCTCATTAGGGTTTAATGTATGGATGTATATGGTAAATGGATATATAACCCATGCTATAACTCATACTGATCAGGGTTGTAAAAAGGCATATGAAAGCAATGCCAAGGCAAAGAATGCTATTCTCTATGGATTATCCAAGTCAGAGTTTGTCAAAGTAATGCATTATCAAAAAGCATAAGAGATATAAAAGAAGTTGAAGATAATCTATGAAGGTGATGACAAGGTAAAGCAAGCCAAGCTACAAACATACAAATGAATGTTTGAGAGTCTTAAAATGACCGAAGAAGAGAAGATTGTAGACTACCTTCTCAAGGTAGATGAAATATTCAATGCAATTAGAGGCCTTGGTGAATGAATGAAAGAATCAATCATTTTCAAAAAGTTCCTAAGATCTTTTCCAACAAGTTATGATTCTAAAATATATACAATAGAGGAAGCAATAGATCTATATAAGCTCACCATAGATGAGTTGCATGGAACCTTCACTACTAATGAGATGAGAATGGGAGAACTAGATACTTCCAAGAGAGAAGTTGTATTCAAAGAATCCAAGCATGAAAAAATAAAAGCATCTACATTCAAATATGAAGAGACTAATGAAGAAGAAGCTAAATTTGTCAAAATATTGAAAAGAGGATCTAAAAACTACAAAGGTGAGTTACCCTTTAAATGTTTTAATTATGGTAGAGTAGGACATTTTGATGCTAAATTCCCTTATGAGAAAAAGGATAACTATGCGTAAGAAGAGGATGGAAAAAGAATGAATCCCCACTATTCCAAAAGGAGTAACTTCTTTAAAAATAAGAAATGGCATGATTATGACTCATTGTATGATAGTGATAGCTCAGATGATGACCATGATTATGCCTTTGAGGCTAAGGGAAATGAATCCCTATTCATGGAATTAGAATCAACTTCTATAAATCTAAATCAAGAAGAATTTAAAGACTCTGATGAATAAGAGGAAGGAGAAGTGAATCTTGAGTGTGAACTCATATGTGCTTTAGATGAGATTGATAAGTTGAGGAAAGAAAACATAAGACATAAGAAGCTTGGACACAAGGAAATTAAAAAAATGTCCAAAAGTCTTGAAAGATCTGATCAGATGATAGTAAGCCTCAAGACTTAGGTTGACGAGGCTATAAGAATAAAAGATGTAGTCAAAATTTAACTACAAATTAAGTCTATTGAGTGTATGAGGATAGAAGTAGAGATAGTGGCTTTGATAAAAGATCTTGAAAATGCTAAAGAAAAAATAGACAAAGGTCTAAAGTTAAAAGGATGATCAAATATTCTTGATGAATTTATTATTTCTCAAAATCCATCAAAAGGGAAATCTAGTCTTGGTTATGAAAAATGGAAAAGTCCCATAACCAGTACATCTGCTATGTTATATGACAAATTCAAAGTAGAAGGCAGATTAGGATCAAAGAAATATAAATATTTCTAGGTTATAAAGATACATAGTAGCACTACTGATGAGAAGAAGGTAAAGGAAAAAATAAGCCTAAGGAAAGGAAAAATAATAATGAGTCCATCTTAACAAACTCAAAGAAGATGTAGAAGACAAAGGCAGCTAATGCAGATGGTTACACAAGGGCAAGTAACTTGAGAATCTAGAGTTGAGAAGAACTCCCCATCTTGCACAAACAAAATATATGACAATGTATTCCTCATATTTTTATGGTTATTGTTATAACTATAATCATTTTTGGTCATAAGGCTAGTAATTGTAGAGTTGTACCTATAAGGAGAACCAACTTTTTAAGCAAAAATTAATTTTCACCCTTGGTAGATACAAATTTAATGTGCTATAATTTTAGACACATAGGTAAACATTGTAGAACAAGCTTTGAAAAACCAAAAGTATAGAGTAAGAATAAAGGTATGCCTCCTAGTGTGAAAAAAGGTTCACAACTCTCTAAAAATGATAAAAGTAAGCCTAATAGGACATATAAGCCACACAAGCATGTATAGAAAGTGAAATATCAATCCATGATGGAGAATGCTATAGAGGTTAGATAATGTTAAAATCTCTCAATGTCTACATGTTTTAACCTATTTTAGGAATATTGGTGTATTATTCTTAATTTAGTTAAAGGGTCTAAGTAGTAAAATTAGTAAATAAATATCCAATAAGTAAGATACTGATTTTTGTATATTTGATTGCAATTTTGAACTTTATAAAAATAGTAATAAGAGGGAGAAAATAAGACTTAACTAAAAACTGATTGATATAGGTGAGACAGGGTCTGAGATTCACTTTGTAGAACTAGAAGACTATCACAAACCAAGATCTGACCTTTGTTTTATGACTGGATAAGAGTGGAACTGGAACTATAGTATACCTCTTCCACTATTTTTTAGGAGATATGAGCTTTCTTGGTTTTATTCGCTATCCCTGTGTGACCTTGTCTATGAAGTTTCAATAGCTATAAGTCTATATAACTCCCTATTGAGAATATTTTATCTTCAAACCCTATACTCCATTATGCTTTAACCAATTTCAAGAAAGAGGGGGGGGGGTTAATCTATGTAATATTTAATGAACGTATATCCATACCCCTTGTGTGGGTATGTTGCCTATATAACAATACTATGAAGAGGGATCAAGCCATTTGTAGTTCTCCCACTCAATGTGCTTTGTGAAATAGTATGTATGAAGATGCAAAATGCTAAAATGGGTGTGCTTGAGGTGACTAGGGAATGGTGTAAGGATTTGGATAAGATTATAAGTGTATTGGCTAGATTTATGCAAAGAATAAGGAATATTACCTGAGTAGTCTTGTTTAGTGATAATTACCAACCCCTTATAAATGATATTTGAATGGGCTTTTATAGGGATCTATTGGTCATGGGTTGAATGCGTTTGCATTAGGTTGACAAGGAGAAGGATGAAGAATCAGAATAAAATGACAATTAAGGCCAAAAACTCACTTGGATAAGAGTGTCGAAAGTGGATAGGAGTGGCACCAGTGCTATAGTCCAAGTGTGACACTATTATCTTAAGTTGACAGGGCCTAGGGGGATGGATCATTCATGGAAATAATAGTCTAGCTGAGCTAGGATGAAGTCTAGAAGGCTACAAATGACTGTGAATCAATGAGAATATGCCTATGAGGGTCATGAGAGCAAGGAAGAGGGACTTATGGGTTGGGTGTCATAATCCACACTCAAGTTACAAATTTTTGCATTTTATATGACTACATTCCCCCCCACTTTATTTTAGTAATGCAAGAAAGCAAAATATTAAGATAAAAAAAAATAGAAAGCGTACCTCAACTTGCCTACAAGGGTGAAACTCATGAAACTATTAGATGTTGGGTGTGCTAATCAATGTTTGGACTATGTGTCTAATCCCTCTGAGTAAGTGGCTTAAGAATACAAAGGCTAGCTAGTCCTTTGGCTCCATCATTTCCCCATGAAGTGAATCTATAAACTAATACTGGTATAAAATGTGTGTCAAATGAGATGGATCCTAAATCCCATGAATTATCTATAATATGACATTATTGGCATGGGTATGTAAATGTATGTTAGAAACTAGGACACTCTAAAAGAAGGAGATTAGGCTTATGTGAAAGCCACACTGAAATTGGTGCACTAGGCTTATATGAAAGCCACTCTAAAATGGGGAAGTTAGGCTTGTATGAAAGCCACTCCAAAATTATGCTAACCACTTATAGATGGAATAAAGCACGTAATTAATAATAATGTCTAGGTAGTGCTAAAATTGAAAAGAAAAGAAAACAAATGTGTTATGCACATTTCCCACAATCACTAATGTATAAAACATGGATTCTGATCTATAAGTTATACTAACTTCCATATCTAAAACTAGAAGTGAGAGCCATCATGCCAAACATAATACCCCCTATATTTATATTATCTAAGTAAAAGTGTAACAAAAACTACTAATTTTGAACTGGTTCAACTTTGTAAAAACTATAGCTGAACCTAGTTTTCTACCTACTTTTGGAAAGTCTAGTTTTTATGCTATTTAGAAAGGATCACCAAAAATAAAATAGTAGTGGCACTGGAATTGTAGTCCAATTTTGGGGATATTATCCTAGGCCAAAGCTGGTAATTTTTCTAACATTTTCACTATCTACCTAGTTTTTTTATTGGTTTGATGTTTGGATATTGTTCTAAATGTCCTGAATGTTGCTTTTTTGATTGTTAGGAGCTATGATATCTATGATAAAACCCATATTTATTCCCCCATTTTTTGAGGGTAGGAATGAGGAACCTGTAATGACTACCCTTAGAAGAAAGAGCCCTACAAATATGTTATGCTGCAAAGATACATGATATAATAATGATCATTGATAATATATCACAAGATATATCATAGTTTGTAATGAGAGATTTTATACAATAGGGGTATGCCTAGATAGATATAAAAATGTAATAACATGTATAATGTAATGAACTAGAAATGGAATTCTGACTAGGTTTTAGTTGTCATTAAGGGATGGAGCATGATGTCCATCATGGCATCCAAGAAAGTAAGAATAATACATGATGTGGATAATGACATTACATACAATCAAAGAACAATCAAGCAATAAGCACATAAAGTAATAATAAAGAAGTGTACAAGAGTGACCAAGTGGCTTAGAAAATAAGGGACATGGGCACACACCACTCAAACTAGAAAGAAAACATATAATGTAAGTTTTAATGTCATATACACATACATTTAAAATAATCAAGGGTTGGAACAAGGACCATAATCACATAAAAGAGTATAAATAATGGACATTGGCAAATGTCCTAAGGTACACACATGATTAGAAGAAAAGGACATTGGAAAATGTCCTAAAATCACATACGAGAGACAAAACAAGATCTGAGAAATAAAATGAATCTAGATATACAAAGAAAGAAATAAAAGAATATGAATGTTGGAAATATAATCTCATCTAACTAATCAAAGGAAGAGTGTGATAATATGAAATACATGGAGTACACTACTAGGTATATGTTAAAAAATACACAAGAGCTATATAAAAGTGAGTGGTGATAGAGTAATCTATGTAAGATAGTAAATAATGTATATCAACAATATAACTAGCGTGTGTGGTATAGGAGTGACATAATCTAAATGGTGTAGTCATGTATAAGATGCTCCCAGTGGGTATGTATATCGATGTATCGAATGTAGTAGTAGGATTCCCCCTTGATGGGTAGAATGAGGCAATCAAAGAGCTAGATGTCACTACACATACTCAAAGGAGATCAAGTGAAGCATGGTGATGTAGATAAATCAACAAATAATAGCATAGAATAGTAAATGCAAGTCTAGCATGATAGTAGAAATGTAAATCATGGATGATGTATATAATTGATATATATTTAGTGTTTTGACGTGTTTGAATGTTTTTAGAATTTTGATATATTTGAATGTTCTTTATATGTTGAATTGTTTCTGAATTTTTGATATTTTGAATTATGCACAATCAATCATGAGGAGACTATGTATAAGAAATACTGATAAACTAGGTACAAGTAAGAAAAAATAAACTATGTACAAGAAAGACTGGGAATATACGATACTAATCGATGAGTCTCGAAAGAGACTCCATATCATGTTTTCCTATATAAAACAAAAGAATCATGCATGATTGTGAAGCACAATGGAATGGCTATGAATATGATTTTGAATATTTAGATTCATTTTTAGTATCTTGGAAATTATAATAACCTATATTATTCCACTCATTAATAATATCTTGATCTTAAACTAATTGAATGCTAGTGTTTACTTTTGTTGTATTTGGTTCTTTTCCTTTGATAAATTGTGTCTATGAATGATTTGCCTTAAGATTTTCAATAAATCCCAAACCTTGGTGACACACATTGTCAGCTGCTAGAATAGGAGTAGTGATGCTTGCGCATGCTTTCCCAACCCTTGACCTTGATAATCAAATTATTGTAGATATTTTTTACCAAACCCATAATGCTTTGATAGTTGAGCCTCATTTTGGAGAGGTATATTTACATCTTTTTCATGCTTTACTTATGCTTGTGGTATTATTTCTTGCTCTGATTTTACTTTTTGATCCTTTTGTTGTTCTAAGTTATGCTTTGGTAACCACTTTTGTATTGTTTCTAAATTTGACCTTTTTTGAATGTGTTCCTATGTCACTATGAATTTCTTAACTGATTTACCTTGTTTAGGGTCCTCCTTATCAATTATCTATTGCATTTATTATTTTAATGCCAAACATGAATTTTGTGATGCTCATGCATTATATGATATGCACAATAATATTTGGATCTTCTCACTGGATGTAGAAGAGGTAGTTTGATCAACTTATATTTCATCATTTCCCTTAGTACCTCATTTGATCTCTTATTTGATAGTTGAATGATTTTTGAATCACTAGTTGTAGAGTTACTTTGTTGTGATTTTTTATTTTGATAAGTAACATTGTTTACACCCAATTGACTAGGTAAAGGTACATATACATGATTGACACTAAGGTGCCTTTGAGGATTTTATATTATAATCTAATTTTCTAATGTTGTGATATTTTCATGTAATAGTTGATTTTGTATTTATAAATCTGAAATTAACTTTCTCATACTGGTGATTTGATCTCTTAGAGTATTACAAGTACAAACCCTAGTTGATTTTGATTGAACATGCAAGCACATATGTTGAAGAGGATTTGAATAAGCTATAGGATAAATGTATTCCTTAGGAATAATAGTATATGATACCTCACCTTTTGGAGGGGTGATATCATGGACCTAACTAGAGGGAAAGTAGATATAACCCTCTTGGGGGAGAGGAGGAGAAGGAAACTATTTCCTGTATATAAGATATGACATTTAAACTTGATAGGTTTTTTTAAGCTTACGTAATGGATCCTCTAAGTATGTAAGGATTTTATTCTTGATTGAATTACACATAATATATAGATAGCATGTTAAGGAAGTCATTAGAGTTATATATGATTATAAAGAAACTTTAGCATTATAGTTAAAAAGCAAGGGATAGAAATAATGAATTTTGCATGAATGTATAGGAAATTATGGTATGTGCTATGACATTTCTAATGTGTTTAGCATAATAAACTTGAAAAAAACTTCATATGAGAGATAGAAATCAAGGGATAAAAATAATGAATTTGTGCATGAATGCATAAGAAAATTTGGCATGTACTATGACATTTCTAATGTGTTTAGCATGATAAACTTGAATTTTTTTCCATATGAGAGATAGAAAGTAAGAGATGAAACCTTATATTAAAGACAAGTAAACTTTAATTCGAAGGAGAGGTGTCTTACTATGTTTAACAATGCTTTTCTTAATATCATCCCATATTATGAAAAGTAGGCATGAAAAGCAAATAATTAAGCTTTGTATTAGCATATGGTAAACTTCATCATTCATGTACATGATAGGACCGAGTATGGTCTCCTTATTATTTGCTAAAAAATTAGGAAATATTTAAAAATAAGTGAGATCCATTTTTGAAAACTTCTTTTAAATGTAAGGTGATACCTCAAGAAGCAATGGGACCTAATACATGTAGATAGGGTTTGAAAGATGATTAATTTGAAATTTACTATGAAAATTTGAAATTTTAAGTGAATTTTTGAGATAGGTATGCAAGTACAAAATCAAAAATTTATTGGAAAATTTATGATTTAACATGACCTAGGATGTGCCACTAGGGTTTTTAAAAATAAATATTTTTGAAAATTACTATTGAATTTTGAAATTTGAGGTGAATTTATGATTTTAATATGCTAGTAAAAAATCAAAAAATTATTGGGAAAATATCAAGACCTAGTATGGATAACTAGGGTTTGAAAGAAAATTATTTTAAAATCACTAAAAAAATTTAAAATTTAATGCTAATTTTTTATTTTACTATGAAGGTAAAAAATAATAAAAATATAGGAAAAATTAGTAGGAAATTTACCCTAGGGTTTCTAGGGTTTTTATGTGTAAATGAAGTCAGGTTCACCAAATACTTTAACCTATTTTAGGAATATTAGTATATTATTCCTAATTTAGTTAATATGTCTGAATAGTAAAATTAGTAAATAAATATGCAATAATTAAGTTACTAATTTTTGTAAATTAGATTGCAATTTTGACCTTTCTAAAAATAGTAATAATAGGGAGAGCTTTCTGAAAATAGTAGTAATAGGGAGAAAATAAGACTTAGCTAAAAACTAACTTATACAACTAAGATATGGTTTGAGATTCACTATGCAAGACTGGGAGACTATCATAAAATAAGATATAACCTTTATTTTATGATTAGATAAGAGTGCCAAAATTGGATAGGAGTGGAACTAGCACTGTAGTCCACCTCTATCAATGTTGTCTAAGAGAGATGAGCTTTTTGGGTTTTTTTGCTATTCTTGTGTGACCCTATCTATGAAGTTTTAATAGATGGAAGTTTATAGAGATCCCTGTAGAGCATATTTTATCTTCAAACCCTGTACTCCATTATGATTGACCAATTTAGAGAAAAAGGAGGGGTCAATGTGTGTAAGCTTCACTAAACATACATCTACAGCCCTTGTGTGGGCACACTACCTACATACCAATACTCCAAAAAGAGATCAAGCCATATGTAGTTCTCCCACTTGATGTACTTTTTGCAATAGTGTGTATAAAGATGCAAAATACTAAACTAGGTGTACTTGAGGTAGTTAAGGATTGGTGTAAATATTTGGATAAGCTTGTAAGTATATTTGTTGGCTATATATAGAGAATATGGAAGATTGCCTGAGTAGTCTTGTTTGTATTCTTGCTTGCTTAGTGATAATTTCCAACCCTTTCCAAATGATCTTTGAATGGGATTTTATATGGAGCTATTGGTCATGGGTTGAATGTGCTTGCATTAGGCTGATAAAGAGAAGGATGGGGAATCAAAATAAATTGACTGTTGGGGCCAAAAATGCACTTGGACAAGAGTGTCGAAAGTAGATAGGAGTGGCACTAGTGTTATAGTCTATGTGTGGCACTATTATCTTGAGTTGATAGGGCCTAGGGGGATGGATTAGTCATGGAAGGAGCAGTCTAGTTGAGCTAGGATTAAGTTTGGAAGGCTATGGATAACTAGGAATTAGTGAAAAGATGCCTATGAGGGTCATCAAAGTAAGTAAGAGGGACCTATGGGTTGGGTATCACAAGCCACACTCAAGCTACCAATTTTTGTATTCTATATGACTACATTTCACATGTTGAGAATGAGAAGACAAAGCTCAAGGAGAAGTCCAAGGTGTTGGATGAGGATAACTTTGAAGTGAGTATAGATTCAAATGAACATCCTACTGCTATAGAGCAAGTATCAAGCATAGAACATTAGTCTTCTATGCCTAGTAATGATATTTGGAGCTACAAGGAAGATTTATTAGATGAAAAGGTATGTCATGAATCCATATTGTCTCCATTTATCTTTAATCCAATCATAGATGAAAAGGAGAATATTCCAATGGATAAGCATGTTACTTATCTTAAGCCTAGGAATAAGAAGAAGAAAAAAAGGCACAAAGGACCAAGGAGAAGAAGGAATATGAGGAGTTATGGGTAACTCTTAGTTTCACATTGTTCTATAACATTGTGAAGTAAGGTATCTCTATCTATGCTTCTTAAGAGACCCCTTTTTAGTGGAGAAAAAAGTGATATTTGATATAAATGATAAATAAAGTTGGTTATGATAAATCAAGTCAAGTGTTATGTATGTAGTGTCTGTAGGTATAGAATGAGGGTTTCAATATGATATAATGAGATTGTTGGAGTACATTTCATATATATATGGTCTACAAATTCATTTGGCATAAGGGTTCTAATGCAAGAAACCCTTGACATTATGTATCTTTGGTTGAGAAAATAACTTGGGTCACCAAACTTGGAGAACATGTGTAAAATGATGATATACATGTGTTAAATCAAGTTATGGTGTGATAAATGTAGTCCCTTAGTGCAAAGATGGAGCTAGATTATTCAGTCTGTCAAGATCAAGAAGGCTTATAGTAAAAAAGCTTTGCAATTGGTTAGGTCCTAGGATCATAAGATAATAATAGATTGAGAGAGAAGGATAGTAAACATGTATGGAAGATCCTACATCACATCACTAGATACTAGTGATGGAGCATAAGTCAAAAGGAAGGATCATAAAAGCCTTATTGATCTCGAGAAGAAGAGAAAAGGCAACTCAGGTATGTATGTTGTACAAATTTCTAATGAGTTTACGGTTTTAGATTATTGGAAAAAATACTTTATATGATAAAGGGGAGAATAATTTGGATAAATAGTGAGAGTGAGTCCCTTTGCCATTAATGTCAAAGGGTGAGAAAAATGGCAAATGTTCTTTGTAAAAGTTTGGAGAAAAGTGCAAATTCTCTCTGTAAAAGTTTGGAAGAGTAGAGAAATTGTCCAAGATGAGTATTAGGTCAATGTGCCATTGCATAAGTGGGAGAAAGTATGGTATTAAAAACTTTCGTTCATACTCATCAGAAGAGAATACAAGCAATGATAGAGAAGGAGCAAAATATAGAAGATTAGAGCATTTAGTTTTCCATTAATGACAATGGGGGAGATTATTGGAAATATGATTGTCATTAATGTCAAAAGGGATATTATGAGCATGCCATTGATGTCAAAATGGAGATTATCGATGTAATTGATTCTCAAGGTTGAGTGTGGTGATTTGAATATGTGTAAGGCATCTTATTAGAGGTCAATGATGATTGGAATGATTATGTGCATTAGTGGAATTCATCTGCTTCCTCATAATATTCATCTAGAAATTTTGGGTCTATAAAGGAAAATATGAGTAGACATTTTGCTTATGTCACCATTTCCATGTGTTGATGAGTCTAGGGGAGATGGTCACATGGTTTTGATCATATTAGTCCCTAGTTGTTATGTACCATATTTGAATACATGAGATGAAGCATAGTTAAAGTTATGGGGATGCAAAGTTGGATACTAAGACAAAAATCACTATGTTTCTATGCTTGGCCAAATTTACAAAAAGGGATAAATAGAGCCAAGCAAGCATATTGATGAGGTTAAAAGTTTTACACATAGAGGTGTTAGGACAAAATGATCACATGGGTCTATTCATTTTTATGCTTAGTTTATATGTGATAAATCTTAGTTCATGTGATATAGCACAACAAAAGATATTATTGAGCAAAGTAGGGCTCCAAAGCTTTTTGATAGTGTTTTCCAACACAATCAAATTTGTAGTTTGCAAGAAAAATCTATAAGGATTTTTTATGATGTCATATATTACACCTATGAAGGCTTCAAACAAAATAGATATATGGATGGAATTCCCTAAGTAAGAGGATCATATGCACTAATTTTTAGGTCATGCGACTAAGCATGATAGAAGATATGAAGGTAAAAAGTTAGCCTTCTAGGCATAATTGAGATGGTCTCCATACTTATACAAAATCTGTACAAAGGTTTTACATAGTTGTCATGCTTTTAAAAAGATCATTTATAGATATTTGTAAAAGACATAGATAGTAGATCTGTTATGGGTTTTTCATGATCATCTTGAATATATGGACTATAGAATCAATTGATAAGGAATGAGCCCATAATTGAATTATCTTTGCTCTCAGACTAGAGAGGGTTTCTTAGTAGAACCCTAAGGGTTTATGTCATGGAATCAATAAGAACTTTCCATTTTAATGTTAACTACATATAACCTGGACCTGATAGATTAAGTTATAACTTAAGCCTTTGTAATCATTGTAAAACTAGCCCCTCGACCTATAAATTACTAGCTTGAGCAGTGATCAAAGGAATTAATATTTCCTAAGCTCTATATTTCATACTATTTCCCATATTGATCAATGATCCATGCTTCATCATATACAAATGATCCAATAGAGCATGATGAAGTCAATGTGTCAAAAATATCTCTGAGTGAGCGCATAAGTGACAAGTGCCACATTGATAGAGTTTGTCAAACAAAGACCCAATAAGTGTAAGCTTGTTATATATAAAGATCAAGATTGTTAGAAGATATGATGATTTGTGGGTGATCATGTAAAGGAGATATAATATAGAAAATGGACTTAGATGGAACAAAGTGGTCAATCTTTATTGACATAGTGGAAAGTTAAGATTGTTAGAAGATATAATGGTTTGTGGGTGATTATGTAAAGGAGATCTCATAGAGAAAATGGACTTCGATTGAACAAAGTGGTAGATGTTTATTGACATAGTGGAAAGTTAAGACCGAGCAGGTTTAAGAAGATTGATGGAGTGAAAGTGATCCAAAGATATAGGGAGTAGTGAGATGAGGTAAAAGTGTTGAAGTTTAATGACCAAGTGAAGGTAAAGAACGTACATCTTCAGAGATTGAATGGCACATGAGAGCTTAGATTAGGGAGATCAATGAATGTGTTTTAAATATGATAAATATAAAGTTTTGAAGTGTATAAAGATCTAATGGATAGCATGATCCTATAAGAGAATTATCAAAAGGATGAATTTTAAAGTTGAGTTATTTGAATATAGACCATTGGATCATGGTGCCAAAGGTAAGATTAATGACCTACATATAAATTCATGTCTAGATAAATGGTTAGTTGTAGAAACATGTAGGAACTTGTGTATAAGATCTATATCTTGACACATATAATGAGATTGATAGACCCAATTGATCAAATATACATTAAAGAGCCTAGTCATCATAATTGGACTCTATTAGATGCTATAAATAGTAAATAAAATTGTAATTATGTCATGATGTATGGAATCAAGATGTGATAACTTATAGTTCAAGTCTTAATGAACCAAAGTCTAGAATTGGCATGATGTGTTATAGTTTGAGTGTGAAAATAGAGAGAAGAAGCAAACCCTAGATCTATTGCCTATATATATGACATCTAAGACAAATTAAAAGTTTTTGTTGCTAAAGTTTAAGCTATTAAAGCCATTTGAATTATGTAAAATAGAAAATATATAGACATCAAACCAAAGGGTAGAGAGGAAAAGAAGAAGTTGTAGAGAGAGAGATGAAGTGTGTTAAATAGATACATATCCTGACATAGAGAGAAAGGGGAAGAGAGGAAGAAAGACATATAGATATAATTTGTAGATAATGAGTAGTTATAGATTAGAATTGTAATAGAGAGTTATAGTTTGATTCATTTATGAATCAATGTTGTAATTTAGAGTTGTAGCTCCATAGATCTAATTGGTTGGTGCCATCAGACAAGCTAAGTTCATGCTAAGTTAGGGAATTGGTGTCTCTTTAGGCTTGGTGACCTTAGACATTGTAACTAGTGAGGTTATGTTGAGTTGGTGCTCAATTAGGGAGTTGGTGCTTCCTTAGAGTTGGTGATTTTAAACTAGGGGATTTATGTCTCCTTAGGATTTGTGTCCTTAAATGTAACCAGTGAGGTTCTGCCAGTGAGTCTTTAAACTATGAGGTTGGATTAAAATAGTAAATTCCATCATCTATTCTCATCATGGTTTTTCCCTTTGGGTTTTTCATGTATACATTTAGTGTCATGAGTATTTTTGTGTGTATGTGATATTTGTATTTATCTTTTAATATGCATATGCTTTTGAATTTGATTTAAAAAGATTAAAGGATTGGTTTTAGTTAATCTATTGATTCTAACCCCCATCTTAGTAGATAGTTGTGTTCCAACACCACATCCTTTTTGAATTTTAATAAGTGCATTGCAATGACAATGTTTATGTCCCATGCCCTGAAATCATCTTTAGGCAATACGTATGAGTTTCTATGCCTTATAGCTACTACAATGTCCTACCACTTTGTGATTTTAGCTTTACCTAGATTATAAGGAGTCTTATGGGGGAATATATTGAATATATTGATTTTATAATTCAATTTCATTAGAATTAAAATTTAAAATTGATTTGACTTTGATTCACAATCAATTTTAGCTTTAAAGCTAAATTTTACCACCTTTTGACATGTGGTACCTTCTAATTATTCTTAAGGGCTCTCAAAATATACCTTAGTGTGGTGACTTTTTTGTATTATGCCACATGAAATATTTATATTTATGCTAAGTTATTAGGTGGGCCCCTATAATTTTGGTTGGTTGTGGGAGTTCCATGCATCATTCTCATAGGTATTCAGAGCTAACATTAGGGTTCTTTCTAAATAAAAAGGTACCATGATTATATAAATCCATTACAAGAACCTTTGCAATCAATATGGAAGGTATTAAAATTTAATTAAAGGTATCTCTTATGGGATATCTTGAAATAAAATTATAATTGTGTGTATGTTCAAGGTATATCTTATTAGATATCTTGAAATAAAAATCCAATAATGTGCATCAATGTTCTTTCCAAATAAAAAGTTATCATGGTTAAATCAAATCCCTTACAAGGACATTTAAATCAACATGAAACATATTAAAAGTCCCTTAGAGGTATCTCATAGGATATACCTTGAAATAAAATTCCAATTGTGTGCATGTTCAAGGTATCTCCTAGGAGATATCTCGAAAGAAAATTCTAATAGTGTACATCAAGGTTCTTGCCAAATAAAACATTTTCATGGTTATAGAAAATCCTTTATAAGGACATTTAAAATAAACATGGAAGGTATTTAAAGACACTTTGAGGTATCTTCTAGGAGATACCTTGAAATAAAATTCCAATATTGTGTATTTTCAAGGTATCTCCTAAGAGATATCTCAAAAGAAAATTCTAATAGTGTGCATCAGGGTTCTTAACAAACAAAAAGTTGTCATGGTTATATTAAATCCATTACAAATAACTGTTTAATCAACATGGAAGGTATTTTAAGGCCCTTAAATTTATTTCCTAGGAGCTACCTTGAAATAAAATTCCAATCATGTGCATGTTCAAGGTATCTCATAGGAGATATCTCAAAAGAAAATTCTAATAGTGTGGATCAGTGTTACTACCAAATAAAAAGTTGTCATGGTTATATAAAATCCCTTAAAAGGAAATTTTTATTCAACATAGAATGTATTTCAAGGCCCTTAAATGTGTCTCATATGAGATACCTTGAAATAAAATTCCAATTGTGTGCATGTTCAAATTATCTCCTAAGAGATATCTCGAATGAAAATTCCAATAGTGTACATCAATTTTCTTGCCAAATAAAAAGTTACCATGGTTATATATAATCCATTGAAATGACATTTTAAATCAACATGGAATTTATTACAAGTACCTTTGAGTTATATCCTATGATATATCTTTAAATAAAATTCCAATCATGTGTATGTTCAATATATCTCCTAGGAGATATCTCAGAAGAAAATTCCAATAGTGTGCATCATGATTCTTGACAAATAAAAACATTAATGGTTATATCAAATCCTTTCCAAGGAAATTTTAAATAAACATGGATGTTATTATAATTACCTTATATGTATCTCCTAGGATATACCTTGAAAAAAATTTAATCATGTGCATGTTCAAGGTATCTCCTAGGAGATATCTTGAAAGAAAATTCCAATAGTGTGCATAGGGTTCTTGCCAAATAAAAAGTTGTCATGGTTATATAAAATACCTTGAAAAGACATTTTAAATAAATATGGATTGTATTCCAAGGACCTTTGGGTATTTTCTAGGAGATACCTTGAAATAAAATTCTAATCATGTGCATGTTCAAGGTATCTCCTAGGAGATATCTCAAAATAAAATTCTAATAGTGTGCATCAATGTTCTTGCCAAATAAAACATTGTCATGGTTATATCAAATCCCTTGAAATTAAATTTAAAATAAGCATGTAAGGTATTAAAATGACATTTGAGGTATATCCTAAGAGATACCTTTAAATAAAATTCTAATCGTGTGCATGCTCAAGGTATCTCCTAAGAGATATCTTGAAAGAAAATTCAAATAGTGTGCATCAGTGTACTTTCCAAATAAAAAGTTGTAATGTTTATATAAAATATTTTTCAATAGAAATTGAATGTATTGAAAATCCCTTTGAGGTATCTCCTAGGAGATATCTTTAAAGAAAATTCCAATCATGTACATATTCAAGGTATCTCCTAAGAGATATCTCGAAAGAAAATTTTAATAGTGTGCATCAAAGTTCTTGCCAAATAAAATGTTATCATGGTTATATCAAATACTTTACAAGGAAATTTAAAACCAACATGGAAGGTATTAAAATTACCTTCTACGTATCTCCTAGTATATACCTTAAAATAAAATTCCAATCATGTGCATGTTCAAGGTATCTCCTAGGAGATATCTCAAAAGAAAATTTCAATAGTGTACATTAGGGTTCTTTCCAAATAAAAATTTGTCATGGTTATATCAAATCCCTTGAAAGGGAATTTTCAATCAATATGGAAGGTATTCTAAGGCCCTTTGAGGTATCTATTAGGAGATATATTGAAAGATAATTCTAATTATGTGGATGTTCAATGTATCTCCTAGGAGATACCTCACTGTATTACAATTGCTTCTACAAATTATGCTCATTTAGACCTTTTGATTGATCTAGGTCACTTCAAGTGGTTGCATAGTTTCATTATTCCCTCCTTTATCTTCCCTAACACTTTTAATAATAGTATTAAGTTATTCTAGGTTGAGTTTCAACATAAATGGGTTTATAACAATCAGATCAATCTATTAGAGCTTTATCTTAGTGCTAGTTACTCTTCACTAGTTCACCATGGCATGCAACAGTGGATAGAAGGGTCCCTTTCATATAATTGGTCCTAGAGATGAAATATTTGAAGTCTACATGTTCACCTCAATGGTACCCTTTGAAACATTATCTCTAGTCTAAACTAGACCATGGTCAAACTTGGCTCGATGCCTTTTATTTACCTTAACTTGTTGAAATTGATTTGTCAACCTTCATCTAATTCACCTAGGCTTGCCTTCATTTTTTTGGTCATTGGAAAATAGATTATATCATTAATATCTTAACTCATCTTACTGTATTGATCTACCTAATGTTAGTGAATGTGATTCCTAAATACTCCCTCAGGATTCATGCACTTGTGCCACTTGTTAATCATGCCTTTGCACTCAGGGTTTAATAACTCCTTGACTTGATCACATGCCATTGATATTGAATCCATGATTTAATACAAGTCATTAATCTATCTTGGCCCATTAAATCATTAATCACTACTTGTCATTGGATCTTCTATATGGATTAATTTAGACCATTGGATTTGCTTGGATGTACTATTTGAAAACAAATGGCGACTTCACGAGCTCAAATTTGATGTCTATGTAAAAAAATTTGATGTTTACACAAATATATTTGATGTCCTCATGACTGTCACTAGGATATTTTAAATTCAATAATCATTTCATGTGGCTTATATTTGATGTTCATGTACCCATCAATTAATGTCTATGGGAATGTCAATGATGTCTGCACAACCATCAATATATGGATCACAAATTCCCTAGGTTATTTATTTTAGAACTTTTATTGGGTATTTATTGCAGGATTTATGTCTCTACCACTTTATTCAAAGGATTTTTTTTGTGTCTCTTTTGCATTAGACAAAATGTCTAGGAAAATTATTGTGGGATAATTACCTAAAAGAATTAAGTCTTGTCTTTTCCTTGGATAATTTATTACAAAAAAGATTATTAGAAATATTGTCATTGATGTCAAATTTCTTGAATTATTAGTGATAAAGGCCCCATAGAATTTAATGGTGTTTCTAATATTCATATCTTGGCTAATGTGTGTTAATATTTATTTAATATTAACAAATGTATTTTTGGTTACATATAAGTCAAAAGAGGGCCCATGGAGAAGTAAAAGAGTCACTGGGTAAAGATAAAAGAGGAATGAGATGAATTTTCTCATGAAGAGTCACCATGT
The DNA here is from genome assembly GCA_037957365.1 of Torreya grandis. Classification (NCBI taxonomy): domain Eukaryota; kingdom Viridiplantae; phylum Streptophyta; class Pinopsida; order Cupressales; family Taxaceae; genus Torreya; species Torreya grandis. Next base: position 2,829,007 of record JARHVA010001459.1, on the reverse strand, counting down.
GAAGACAAAAGAGGGTATAGAACATTTTTCCATGAAGGGACACTTTGAGGAATATGAAAAGTCACCAAGATAAAGATAAAAGGGGAAAGGATGTATTTGCTTATGAAGAGTCACCATATGAATTTTCAAATGCAAGGATACAAAGGGTCATGCAAGTTATACACCATTTTCCATGAGGATTGAAGGGTCACAAAGGGTGAATTTAAAATGTCATTTGGAAAGCTATAAATAAAGGCTTGAGAATCTATTTGTAATATGCAAGAGAGTGTATGGTTTGTATTTATTTTTGAAGAGATAAAAGTAGGAGATATTATAGAGTTTTATCATTTATTGAGTAAGAAAAATTGAAAGATAGTTGTGTTTTATACACAAAAGAGGTTGGTGCTCTTGTGGGTTGGTGCTCACAAATAGTTGTTGTGTTGGTTCTTGGTAAAGGGGTTGTTAATCCTACAAGTTGGTGCTTGCAAACTTTGTATCTTGAGTTGATGATCATTGATATAATTGATATTGTTCTTTCTGGTTTTTTCCACTTTGGATTCCTTGTAAAAATATGCTCTCTCTCTCTCTCTCTCTCGTATGGTGCATATTATTGTTTCAACTTTATTGCATATCTTGAATGTGTGATTAAGTGGATAAAGAAAAGCAATTAGATTAAGTAAAAGATATATAATATACTGATTCACCCCCTCCTCTTAGCATATTTCATGCTTAACAATTGGTATCAGATCAAGGTCCTTTAGAAAAAGTTTTATATCTTGAAGGTATATCAAGAAAGCATGATGGTTGGATCAAATGAAGGTTTTTATTCAAATAAAGCACCTTTGTTTGATGGGAAAAATTATTCTTTTTGGAGCATAAGGATGAAGACTTATTTGATGGCCCTTGGATTCAACATTTGGCAAGTAGTGGTAGAGGAATATGAAGATCCACAGACACTTGTAACTACTCTGACAAAAAAGAAGGCAAGTGAAAATAATGCTAAAGCTTTAAATGTTATTTTATGTGAATCAAAATTTATTAAAGTTATGCAATGTAAAATTGCTTATGAAACTTGGGTAAAACTTGGGAATATTTAAAAAGGTGATGGAAAGCTTCAACAAGATAAGCTTCAAACTTTCAAAAGACAGTTTGAGAGTTTGAAGATGGAAGAGGAAGAAAATATAGCAAGTTATCTTTTGTGGGTTGATGAAATAGTTAATTAGATTCAAGGTCTTAGAGAAAAGTTAGAAGAATCAATTGTGGTTCAAAAAGTTTTAATATCTCTACCATTGAGATATGATGAAATTTTTTGGCAGTTGAAGAGTTGAAGAATTTATCCAAGCTAAATATGGATGAGCTACATGGTATTCTTATAGATTATGAGATATGAATCAAACAAGAGAAACCCTCAAAGAGAGAAGTTGCTTTTAAGACATCAAATAAAGAGAAGATTAAGATTTAAGAATCAAGTGACAGTTTTAGTGATAATGAAGATGACAACAAAGCTCTATTCACTTGCAAGCCAAAAAAGGACATAGGTAAATATCAAGGAAAATTACCTTTTAAATGTTTTAATTTTAGAAAGATTGGAAATTTTGTAGCTAAGTTCCCATATAAGGGAAATGGTGATAATGAAGAAGGAAAGTCTACATACAAGAAGAATTTCAAAGGAAAATTTAAGAAGGGATTCAAGAAGAAGAGTTTGTACTCTAAAGATCCTAGCTCAGTCGAAGATAGTGGAGTTAGTGATTCAGAAGAAGAAGAGATTCTATTCATGGCCATACATGAAGATGCCTCCATAAGCAAAAGTATAGATGATCAAGAAGAAGAACATGATGAAGCTGAAGTGAATTAGGAAGGAAAACTTGTTTGTGCCTTAGAATAGTTAAAATCTCTTGAGAAGAAGAATCAAAGATTAAAGCTCTAGATTAAGAAAAATGAAAATGAGTCAAAGAAAACAATTGAAGATATAAAAGCACACTTTGAAGAAGCCAAGAAGAATGAAGAAGATCTAATAGCATAGTTACAAAAAGTAAGTAAAAAATGTGAAAGGTATGTTATTGAAATTGTTTCTTTAAAAGTAGATCTTGAGAAAATAAATAAGGTAATCAATGATAGAGCAACCAATGATTCAAAATATGATAATAACACTAATATGTTGAATAGGATATTAGAAATTCAAAGATCAATGTCAGATAAGATAGGTATCAAATTTGAAAAAGAGAAAGGGGAGGCCACTACTTTCACAAATAAGGAAAAAGGAAAGATCTATGTTGAAGCTATTACAAAAGAGGAAATAAAAAGGGAAGAAGTTAAGAATACATAGAACATATCAAAAAAAGAATGTTTGAGGGACCAAAGATATAAAAGGCAATTAGGTTAGAGATACACAAATAGATCTTATTTTTATGGTTACCATTTTATTATAATGGATATGGTCATAAGATAATATAATGTCAAAAAAGGGCTAACAATTTCAGAAATAAGAAGGAAAGTCATGCAATGTCAAGCAGAAGCCATAACTCTTTTGCTCCTCTATCATGATTTAATGAAGAGGCCATGATATGTTACAAGTGAAACAACTTCAGACACATAACTTGGTATTGTAGAAGTGTGTTTGAGTCAGTCAAGAAGGACCATAGTTTCAAGGCTCCATTCATCAAAAAGAAAGTTTAGACATGTTCATGGTAGAAGAAACAACTTGAAAAATCTATGTTTGTATAGATGTCTTTGCATGCAAGAAATGAAGAAAAGCCATGGTTCATTAATTGTGGATGTTCGAAGCACATGATTAGAGACAAAATCAAGTTCATAAACTTGAAGAAGATCAATGGTGGCACAGTGAAATTCATAAATAATACTACTACTAGAATTTCTAGAAAAGGTACACTAAGTTTGGATAATGGTAGAACTAAAATTAAAAATATTTTGTATGTAGAAGGTCTTAAGCATAACATTTTGTGTGTAAGTCAAATGTGTGATCAGGGGTACACACTAATGTTTTATGTAGAAGGTTGTAAAATTAGGAGAAAAGATTTAGATGTATTGGTTGCAGATGCTCAGAGAACACACAATAATTTGTATATATTATCAGACATCAAAGGTCACAAATGTTGTTTGAGTCAAATTGAAGAAATTTGGATATGGCACAAGAGAATGGGACACATAAATTTTGACAATCTTATCAATATCAATAAGAAGAAAGTAGTCAAAAATTTTCCAAAGATTACAAAGCCATCTGACATGCTTTATGAACCTTGTCAGTATGGGAAGCACGCCAGAAGGTAGTTCAAAACAAAAGAGTACTCAGATGTTAGAGCTTGTTCACACTGATCTATGTAGACCTATGAGAACTCAAAGTACTCAAGGTGAGAAATATTTCATATTACTTATTGATGATTTTTCATGTATGACTTGGGTAATATGTTTAAAGAAAAAATCAGAAGCTTTCAGACATTTCAATGTATTCAAAGCATTAGTTGAGAATAAAACTAGTTTGAAGATTAAGTGTCTAAGATCAGATCAAGGAGGAGAATTCATATCAGATCAATTTATTGAGTTTTTTGAAGACCATGGAATAAATAGACATTATTTAGTAGCCATAACTATATAAAAAAATGTAGTGAAATGAAGAAACATAATAGTTTAGGAGATGGTGAGGACAATGCCAAATGAATCCAAGATACCAGATAAATATTGGAGAGAGGTAGTTGTTAAATTAGTGCATATTTAGAATAGAGAATTATTAAGAGTCAATAGTGACAAGAATACTTATGAGTTATGGAAAGATAAACAAGCAATAGTTGATTATTTCATAGTTTTTGGCAGTAGATGCTTCATAAAAAGAACCAATGAAAAACTTGGTAAGTTTGAATCTAGGGTAGATGAAGGTATATTTCTTGGTTATTCTTGAAAAATTAAAGCTTATAAATGTTATAACAAATGAACTAAGAAAATTGTTGAAAGTACAAGTGTCAAGATAAAAGAAGGAGCACAAAGAATCAGTGATCCAATAGACATTCCTAAAATCATTAAAAAGGAATATTTTGAAGAATCAAATGAAGATGAGAAGGAGAAAAAGCACACCAAAACCCCATCTAAATATGTCTAAATAAATCATAATGAAAGTGACATCATCAAAAACATAAATGAAGGAATTCACACCAGAAGAATGATGGTAAGTGAATCTAAGCAAGTTAATTTCTCTTTGTTATCCAAAATTTAACGTAGAACTTTTTCAAAAGCTAGACATGATAAGTATTGGGTTAAGGCAATGGATGAAGAATTAAATTAGATAGAAAAGAATGATATTTTGGAATTAGTGCCTAGACCAAAAGATCATAATATGATAGGAACAAAATGGGTTTATAGAAACAAGTTGAATGAAAATGGAGAAGTGACCAGGAATAAAGCAAGATTAGTATGTAAAAGATATGCTCAGATTGAGGGAATAGATTTTTAAGAAACCTTTGCAGTAGTGGCAAGGCTAGAGGCTATTTGAATGTTTCTTGCATATGCAGTGTTTAAAAATTTCAAAGTGTTTTAGATGGAAGTCGAATCTACCTTCCTAAATGGGAATCTAGAAGAAGAGGTCTACATTGAGAAGCTTGAGGGATTTATTCTCTCAAATATTATTAGCCATGTATGCAGATTGAAGAAAGCATTATATGGATTGAAACATGCTCCCAGAGCTTGGTATGTAAGACTTGATAAGTAACTATAGGATCAAGGTTTCAAGAGAGGATTTGCTAATATTAATCTCTACATCAAAATAGAAGGTGAACATTAATTGATTGGTGTGCTATATATTTATGACATCATTTTTAGAGGAAACATTGAAAAGATGATAAAAGAATTTTATGATAATATGAAAAAAAAATTGAGATGTCTATACTTAGAGAATTGTCATTTTTATTAGGGTTGAAAATATTTCAATCAAATAAAGGAATTTTTATATCTCAAAGTAAATATGCCAAGGAAATGTTGAAAAAATTTGGTTTTGAGGATTATGCTCCAATTGGCATACCAATTTGTATAGGAAATAAAGTGATCAAGGATGAAGATTTACCTATTACAGATCAATCTTTGTATAGATCTATGATTGGTAGTCTTTTATACTTGACATCATCAAGGCTAGACATCATGCTTATAGTAAGTATGGTTACAAGATATTAGTCAGCTCCAAAAGATAGTCATGTTTAGTTGGTGAAAAGAATAGTCAAATATATCAAGGGCACATTGGATTACGGATTGTGGTATCCCACATGTAGAGATTTCACTTTGGTTACTTATACAGATTCAGATTGGGTAGGTTGCTTGGATGAAAAAAAGAGTACAAGTGGAGGAGCTTTCTTCCTTGGTGATAGCCTAGTATCATGTCTAAGTAAGAACTGAAATTAAATATCACTTTCTACAACCGAAGTAGAATATATTGTAGTGGTATTGTGTTGCACTCAAGTGCTTTGTATGAAGTAAGCTTTAGAAGATATCAAGGTAAAATATGATGAACCTATTTCTATTTTTTTGAAAACACAAGTGCTATTAATATTTTAAATAATCCAATGATGCATTCAAGAACAAAACCTATTTCCATTAGATATCAATTCTTGAGAGAGCAAGTTGCAGAATAACAAGTTAAGATGGAATATATTAGTACTACAGAGCAAATTATAGATATTTTTACAAAGGCACTATCGAAAGACACATTTGAGTATCTGTAGGAGAAGTTGGGAGTAATTTATTTTACTTCGTACCATTGAGGATCAACATCAGTTGAAGGGGAGCTAAATCTTAGCTCTAATTAGGCCCTTTTCCATTGATGTCAAAGTGGGAGAAGAACAAAAATAGGTATAGGTATAGGTGTAGAAATAGGTATAGGGAACATGCACAGGGAACAAGTACAAGTTACTATAGTAAGGGAGAGTTACTATATGTTTTTCAAATAGCAGTATGTGTAGGTTGACATGTGTAGTACATGTTTTAAGATGTAGCAATTTTATTTTAAGGTTTCCATCAATGAAAAAGTAGGAGATTGTTGTAAATATTGTCATTGATCTTAAGGTCTTGCACTATTAGTGATAAAGGCCCCATAGAATTTAATGGTGTTTTTAATATTCATATCTTCACTAATGTGTGTTAATATTTATTTAATATTAAAAATTATATTTTTTGTTTCATATAAGTCAAAATAGGGCCCATGGATAAGTCAAAGAGTCATGGGGTAAAGATAAAAGAGGAATGGGATGCATTTTATCATGAATAGTCATCTTGAGGAATTCTAAGAGTCACCATGTGAAGATAAAAAAGAGTATAGTGCATTTTTTCATGAAGAGACACTTTGAGGAATATGAAAAGCCACCAAGATAAAGACAAAAGAGGAAAGGACACATTCTATTATGAAGGGTCACCATATGACTTTTCAAATGCAAGGATACAAAGGGTCATGCAATTTTGGCACCATTTTCCATGAGGATTGAAGGGTCACAAAGGGTGAATGCCAAAGGTCATTTGGAAAGCTATAAATAAAGGCTTGAGAAGCCATTTTTAATATGTAAGAAAGTGCATGGTTTATATTTGTTTTCAAAGAGAGAAAAGTAAGAGATATTGTAGAGTTATATCATTTGTTGAGTAAGCAACATTGAGAGATAGTTGTGTTTTATACACAAGAGGGGTTGGTGATCCTATGAGTTGGTGCTCACAAATATTAGCTATGTTGATACTCGAAAAAGGGGTTGGTGCTCTTGCAAGTTGGTTTTTGTGAACTTTTTAACTTGAATTGGTGCTCATTGATATACTTGAGATTGTTCTCCATGGTTTTTCCCACTTTGGGTTTTTACGTAAAAATATGGTGTTTCTCTCTCTTGTGTGGTGCATATTATTGTTTCAATTTTAATGTGTGATTAAGTGGTTAAAGTAAATAAATTAGACTAAGTAAAAGATATATAATATACTGATTCACCCTCCCTCTCAGGGTATTTAATGATTAACAAAAGTGTCTAAAATAATTCATGCCTTTGAGATTTTTGCTTGGCCACTTTCACTGAAAGAATTCAGACTTAGTCATTTGCCTTGAAATAAATTCTATGAAAGAATTCTACCTTTGAGAAAATTGTCCACCTTGTACCTTTTGTTGTAACTTTTGTTTTTGAGATTTTTGCTGTTGAATAGCATTTGTGACCCTTTAGGACTTTTATTTTGGATCACTTTCGTAAAGAAATGTCCCTTCAAGACTTTGTCTATAACACTTTCCTAAAACAAATAACCCTTTAAAAAAAATTTATTGGGCCCTTTGTTGAAGAAACAACCCTTCGAGACTTTGTCTTGAGACAATTTCCCAAACAAAAACCCTTCAGGAGAATTATATATGATACTTTCCTTGAAAAATACCCTTTGATATTTTTATTTGGTCTACTTTGTCGAATAATGATCATTTGTCTAGTTTGGATTTTTGTCTGAATAAAATGACCTTTAGTCTTCACGATAGACTAAATTTTTGTAAGAATTTGTGTCTTTAGGGCTTTTGTTTTAGAAAAAATGGTCAATATTTTTGGTAATTTCCCAAGGGTGGCATGCTTGCTATGCCATGTATAGTTGCCTAATCCTATTCATTGGTCAATGGAATCACAAACATATAGGATTGATATAAAAATTACCTTTGAAATGTAACAAACAACATAAAAGACAAAGAAGAAGCAACACACAAGACAAAAAACTAAGAAAAGGCACACTTGTGATTCAAGAGCACTTATTCAAACACAACATGACAAGAAAGGAAACACACAACTAGCCTAATATTTATAAAATAGACCTTTAACTTCCAATAGAAAGTTTTAAAATGTATCCCATTCATAGGGATAGGAAATTATTCTCCATTCATCCTTGCTAATTGAAAGGAGTCATTTTACTTCCACTTGGTGATAACATATAGTCTATTGCATAGGGAATACAATTTAGTATGCCTCCCTAGTTTTACTCTATCTTCATCCCATTTCAAGACTATGACACCTTCAAGAAATGATCTTATTGTTTCCCTCATGTCAAAAGACATTTTCATTAGTACTTAGTGATGCTCCATGGCCTAATGAGATTTACCTCTAGTTTCTTACAGCTCCATTAATTCTATCAGTCTCACTTTCATTAGAGTGTTCTCAATCAACTCTAGTTGATGTGGTAACATTAATGTATGAAAATATTGAGAGATAGAAAACCTAGATTCCCTTCCATAGATAAGCACAAAAGGAAAATTCCCTGTTGACCTCTTAGGAGTTATCCTATGAGCCCACAAGGTTGTCTTCAATTTGGTGTGCCAATCTCTTTGGTTTTGCTCCAAGGTTTTCTTGATGATTCTGATCAATTTATTATTAGTAGATTTAGCCAACCATTACCTTGAGGGTAATATTTGGATAAAGTTCTCAAGAATATACCACTACTATTTGACTAATCAATTATCCTAACACCCATAAGATCAAGAGAATTCTCTAAAATAATAGTAGGAGGAGTTCCAAACCTTGTTATGATGCTCTCTTAGAATTCAACATGGAACATATTCTAAGTCCTTTTGAGGTATCTCTTATCATATACCTTGAAATAAAACTATAATCATGTGCATGTTCAAGGTATATCCTAGGAGATATCTCAAAAGAAAATTCCAATAGTATGCATCGAGGTTCTTGACAAATAAAAAGTTATCATGGTTATATAAAATACTTTAAAAGGACCTTTGTAATCAACATGGAAGGTATTCCAAGGCCCTTTGAGGTATCTCTTAGGAGATACCTTGATATAAAATTATAATCATGTGCATGTTCAAGGTATCTCTTATAAGATATCTTGAAAGAAAATTCAAATAGTGTGCATAAGTGTTCTTGCTAAATAAAAAGTTGTCATGGTTATATCAAATCCTTTATAATGACCTTTGCAATCAAAATAGAAGTTATTATAAATACCTTCAAGGTATCTCTTAGGAGATACTTTGAAATAAAATTACAATTGTGTGTATGTTCAAGGTATCTCCTAGGAGATACCTTGAAAGAAATTTCCAATCATGTGCATCATGTTTATTTTCAAATAAAAAGGTGTCATGGTTATATCACATACATTCAAAGGAAATTTGAAATAAACATGGAAGGTATTCAAAGTCCCTTCAAGGTATCTCCTAGGAGATACATTGAAATAAAATTCCAATCATGTGCATGTTCAAGGTATCTCCTATGAGATATCTCATAAGAAAATTTGAATCACGTGCATGTTCAATGTATCTCTTAAGAGATACCTTGAAATAAAAATTCCAATCATGTGTATGTTTAAGGTATCTCTTAGGAAGTACCTAAAAATAAAATTCTAATTATGTGCATGTTCAAGGTATTTATGAGGAGACCCTTTGAAATTACTACAAGGCCCTTCAAGATAATCCCCTAGGAGATAATTTAAAAGAAAATTCCACTCATAGGGATAAGTTGTGAGGGATTGCACACTAAAGATTATTGAAACATATAACCAATAAATTAACAACTATATGCATATAAATTTGAAATAAGATACTCAAATACTTCACTGACGATAAAAAATGATGTTGCTCCTGTATTCAAAAATTCTTTGACAAAAATCCAAGTTGGATTACAATTATTTATATAGACTTCTGTAAGGGGTTGTCTCATCATCCAAGTTCATGTAAGTTAATTACATGTGATATTTATAACATGTATTTCTAACTATGGTCAAAACCATATAGGAGTATTTCTATAGCTATCAATTAAATAAGTTGACATTTTCAGAACTATGCAACATGTGCATGTGCATAAAATATAAAGTCAAATTTATAATGAAAAGTCTAAAATACAAGAAAACTATGACTATGTCCATCATATACAAAATTATACATGCATAAAATATTATCCTATCAAGGCTGAGTCATCTAGATAGATGCATGTACTTTGGTTGATGAGGTAGTTGCAAAAGTTGTAGATGTCAACGTACCACTATAAGTCTACTTCTTCTTGGCCTTGTTCTCTTGATAAACTTTATATGCCATGCCATGATACTATTTTATGATGTTCAAGTTCAACAACGGTGATCTATGTATCATATTAATTTGTTTGAGGAGTCTTGCATGCTCTTCCTTAGTCATCTAAAATGTATTCTTAAAAATCTTGACCTCTGTGACTTTATGTTTAGCTGCACTTAACTTAGATTATATCTCTTTTATTGCTAATCCTTACAAACTCTTCTCGAAGTCATCTACTACTTATTAAATGAGTTTATTGAAGTTGATCCTACTGATCAATTTGCCTATGGCATATTTCATCTTTGACAGCTTCAAATCATGCAAAATTTAAAATATTTGGGCCTCTTGCACTTGATATTTGGGGATGAAATCCCCAACTACTTGTAGCCATTCTTGTTCTTCCTCCTGTCTTATGAAAACCAAATTCAAGGCATTAGACGCCTCTAGTGTTGTCATTAAATGTAGATGACTCTATAAAGAGTTGCCTATGTATGCAACTAACATTATCAACTTAGCATTATCATCCCTTAATGAGTTATACATTTAGTTGGAATTATTTACATGAGGGGCCATTTTGGCCTTCATGAATTCCATTTCCTTCAAAAACTTGTAGCATTAGGAAGCTACTTCTTGTAGCTTAGCTTTTGTGCCTATAGGGATATGCATAGTCTTCATTTTTAGCCTTAATTATTCCACCTCGACCTCAAGTTCCTAAATGTCAACTTAAAATTCCTGTCAAGCCATCTCTATTCCCTCATGGATAGCTACTATATCACCCTTATGGCCTTGGGCTAGGTTTGTAATATTTTCATTGTAAGGACACTATCCATGCTATCTATTTTACCTCTTAGTGAGGGAGAATACTTTATGTCTTTCCTCCATAATTATTTTTATGTCCTTATAATCCTAAAACTTCATCTTCTTCACTCTCTATATACTATCAGATGGGGGTCAAATAGAGTGGAGATATAGGGAAGCTCAGTAATCTTGAAGCTAGGTATTTGGGTTGCCTTGCTTCTCAAGTCTATCACTCATGGATGAATATATAATTGAGATGTATTCAAGGTTACAACCACAACATTTTTATCTATTTCTTGCTAAACCTATTATTTATTCTAAACCTTCACAAGGACATTAGATAGAGAAGGCCAAATAATCTTGGACCAATTGACTCCTCCAAATTGAGGGAGTGGATGGACTATAATCAATTAAAGTTTAGGATTCCTTCTCTTACTAAAACTTGTCATAATTGTTTCATCTATGGAGGTGGTGGATGGTATGGGAAGGGAAATTTGAGTGGATTAGAGGTGAAATTGTGGAGTGGCTAATGTAGTCTATACCTTTATAGACACCTTCTTCTTTAAGGCTATGATGGTGGAGGTGTCAGAAGGGATAGAGGAGGTAGGTATGGTGAGTGGGATGGAAGTAGATTTTGAAATGGCCATAGTGGTGGTAGTAACATATTTTTCCACCTTAAGGGTGATAAGAGGGAATTGAGTGAATGTGGTAGGGGTGAAGGAATCAATGGAAGTGGAAGTAGGTACTTCCACCTGGGGTGTCCTCAACATAGAAGAAATAGAAACATGTCAAAAAATGGGCACAAAAGATAAAGGAATACTAATGAAAGGTTTAGTACCTAAGAAACTTGGTACTATAGGATCTACTTGAAGGCTTATGTACTTAACTATTTCCAATTCAGATTCTTCAATGGAGTCATGTTTAATGTCTTTACTTATCACCTCTCCATCTATTGGTTCTAAATGTGGAGGTGTAATAGGCATGCCTTGTGATGATTCAATTATGGGACTCCCTTTTGGAGTCCTAGGCTTCTTTGTATAAATATGATGGGTATTTAGCTATGTAGGAGAGCCTTGTTTAGTTGATGCCACTACTTATTTGATTATTATCCTAGTAGATGTGGCAATTTGTGTCTGGGGCATAGAAGTAGTCAATTGAATGGTGCAACAATTATATATTCTTGTGTTATCTCCTCATCAAAATTTAAATTGATGAGGTCCCTACCTATGCTCCCCTACTTGTTCTAGGTTTAGATGACCCAACCTATTTCTTCATAGTCTTCAAATTCAATTTTAAAGCGAGTGCCTAAGATGAGGGACCCACCTAGTCTTTGGATTGCTCCTTAGACTATCTGTAGACACCGAAAATGTGTCTACACCTTGGTCATCTTTTGTCCTCCCCCCTTGTCCACCTCGACCCATATCCTAACCCTTGTCCTAGCTCCCTCCATTTATCAAATTAAAATAATTAAATATTTAGCCCCTTTCCACCTCACCCTTGCCACTTTGGATCCCCTCCTTGGATCCCCCCACCTCTCTCCTAGCCTTTATTTCCCCAAATCTCCCATTTATCCTTTTCCCACACCCATTAAGCCTTCTCATGACCATTTTCCTCATGACCCCTTGACCAGACGGCATGCAAGAATGGACAGCGGCTAATTTTAGCCTCTGTCCCCATTCTTCTTCTACCAACGTCGGCTATCCTGCGGCCGACGTCGGCGATCCTGCTGGCGTCGGCAGCCTTCAAGACCATTTCTTGCATCCATTGCAGAGCCCCCCCTGTAAAAAAAATTCTCTTGACGCTCTTGGTATTCATATTCTCCTTTCTCTCTTCCTCATACAGCAATAGTAGTAGGTACAGGTACTCTACATCAGTGATTTCTTCTTGCAACAGGTCTTCCACAGCTCCAACATTAGGGTCCTCCATTCTTCAATCAAAAAGTAGGAGGTAAGCAATTTCATTATTTCATTTCTTGTTTCATTTCATTTCATTTATCTATCCTATCCACTGTCTACCACTTCCCTTGTCCTTCCCTGAGAGGTTGAAAAGCCTTCTCAGACCCCTGTCTCTGATCCATCTTTCCTTTTGCCCTGTCACCCTTTCAGTCTAGTCTCAAATAATATTCTCAGTCCCTTAGACCCAAGACAAGTCCCTCAGACCTCCAAGCAATCCCTCAGACCTATAAACAGACCTCCATGACCCTCAGACAAGACCACAGTGCATTCTGCACGTCCATAGACCCTGTCCACAGACCTGAAACCTGGCCCGACTCATCCACAGACTACTGCCCCTATCGATGTCGGTCTCTGAATCCACCGACGTTGGCAGACTAACTGATGTCAGCAGCCTTGACAACTGACGCTGGTAGGAACACTGACGTCGATGATTGTGACCAGGCCGATAACTTCTTTTAGGTAAGCATTTGTCTTCCATTTCCTTTCCAGTCTATTATCATTTCAGTATTTTGACATTCTGTCTTTTATCAGACATCCTTTTTTATTGACTAGTGGGTTGACATCCCTTAAGGAAGTTTTCATACTTCTGGGATCAACCTTTCACTTGGCAACCCACCATCTCCTTATCTAACACCTTCTTTGTCTTAGTCTCTTTCTTTTGCAGGTGTCATCCTCCACAACCAAAGAGGAGTTCTCACTTCCTCTAAATTTTGGTGTGCAAAACTATATCTAGGTACATCAAGCCTTGACCATTTCCTTAAGTTTCTCATTTTCTCTCTTTGAATGTGAAAAGCAAATCTAGCGTAGAAACATTCTGGCACGCCCGGTGGGACCTTAGGGTCTCCCTTGGGTTCTTTTTCTTTTGTTCATATAGGTGCATTAGGTTTCTCCCTTTTCACCTCTTTCTTCTCTTCTAAACGACATCATAAGCAGAACTAAAAAGAATTTTTCTTTCTTTTCTTGCATTTCTAGACTAGTTAAAAATCATACTCTTCACCCTTTCTCCATTTGTTTTCATTCCAACTTCACATTTCAACTTGGGGCTTAAAACACTTTGCATTCATTTCTGCTTGCTTGCATTTCTTAGTCCACACTTAGTAATTAATAACCGCATATTGAATTAATCATAGTCTACTTGATGTTACACAACCGAACCACTTGCACTAAATCAAACATCAAACTTTCCTGAGACAAGGCCCGACTGGGATTTCATCCCCCAGCGGATACCTTACCCCTACCTGGCAATCTCACTTGGATTTCATCACCAAGGGGAAAGCCCACTCCGTTCTCTGGCAGAGGATAATCTCTAGGTAAGGTATATTTTGGCTAAGCGAGACCAGGTTATCATTGGGCTCGTGAAGTGAGGGGAGCTTGCTCCTTAGCACCAGGCCACATACCGAACCTAATACAGACTTCTTGAGTGCCTAAACAAACCTGAAACCATCCATAGACTACCTCTTCTAGGACCCTTCTAACAGCCAACCTCCCCAAACATCACTTTAAGGCAAAGCCACACGAGCTTAATAATTTATTTCTAGGGATTTAACGCTTAGGCTTTGCTTGTGTTCTTCATATTTTCTGTTCTTATCTGCTTGTTTGAGGTAGTGAGGATGTTCTTCTCCCTATTTTTCAAAAACTCTCAAATCTTTTGGGTTTCTGGAAAACACAGTCACCGACATCGATTATCTGACCGATGTCGGCCATATTTCTCACCGACATCGGTTTTTCAACCGACATCAGTCTTTGTCACAGTCCTTTTTTTTCAAAATAGCAGCCTTAAACCCACCCCTTTTTCTGCCAAAAACCACATTCTAAGTTTTTGAAACTAAAAAAACACAGTTTTTGAAACCTGACCCTATTTGCCTTGAATGGTTTTGACACGTAGTCAAACCAAGGCTCTTCTTGACCACGTGAGACATCAACTGCTTCTGCCTTCCCCATCCATAACCAGTCCTATAATGGAGTTCCACTCAAAAACTGAAAGAACTCCTACTTGCCCAACCCCGCCCCAGACTCCTATTGTCCCAGAAGGGGACCAATATTTTGCACGATTCTTAGACCTCAACGTCAAAGCCTTGTAGCACTATGTCGCGCATAACCGAATGTGAGACTCCTTAGGCAACCCAATCTATGGGATGCTGACTTCCTTAGTCGAGACAATGATCACATCAACAACATCTACAATTCAACCTATAGACAATCAAGCCAACACTTCGACTAATAACCCAACCATCTCCTACCTTCAAAATTTAGCCTCTCCTTCTAGACCTACCTCCATGGAGGTTCCGGTACCCCCTCAACCTCAAACTACTCAACCAAATCCTACACCTTTCCAAAACCTAGTGGTCTCTATCCCCCCTACTCTTGCACCTATCAACACAGGAGTAACTGTCTACCCTTCAACAAGTGTGGCCACTCCTCAACCATCTTTGACGACCCCTATCCAATTTGTGCCTACCAAACCCATAACACAAGTGCCCTTGGCTTCAACTTCTGCCCCGATAACTAGCCACCCATATGTTGCGCCTACGCAACCAACCACATCATATGCCCCTCTTAATATCTTTCAAGCGACTTATAATCTAGGGGGCACTCCACCCACCAATCCGTCAGCAGACATCATCAAAATGCTGATGGACAAGATGTCCAGCCTAGAGACCTCCATTTATGGCTCATGCAATGCTCTCTCATACGATCAAATTTTCAATGAGCCCATTCACCCTTCTATCCCGATCAGGCCATACCCCAATCAATGGGAGCTTCCTAAATTCTCTCACTTTTAAAGCAAGGAAGACCCACAACAGCACTTACGGGCATTCAAACATGCCTATTACCTTATTGCCCATGATGATGCATTGCTTTTACACATGTTTCCTATGTCTCTCTCTGGTGCTGCGCTTGACTGGTATAGCTCTCTTGCCAGCCATTCCCTCTTCACATTCACATAGCTGGCCCAGCTCTTTCTTGATCACTTCTCCATCAACATCACCAAGAAGGTCTCGATCACAGACCTCTATTCTATCCACCAATTCAAGGACGAATCCATAGCTGAATTCTTTGCTCGCTAGAGAGGCCTCATCAATCAACTCTCCTTTTCCTTACCCCAACCCGAACTTATTGAACTTTTCTCCCAAGCTTGCGCCATAAATATTTCTTCCACCTTACGGGTTTAGACCTTTCACACCTTCGACAAAGCCTTCACGATGGCATGAAAACTTGAATTACGTGCCATCAAGGAGAATAAAGTCAAGTTACAGAGCAAGAATCCCAACTCTAAGACCAACGACTCCTCTTCTTCTAAACCTTCATCATCCAATCCTAAGTCTAAATCTTTATCTTACGCTGTGGTCGTTAGACCTTCATCCTCTTCGCCTTCAACCAATCCGCCTGAGCCATCCACATCTCAGAGCGCCACCTGCCAATTCCAATAGAGATACGTACAATGATAGTATACTCCTCTCAAAGAATCATATGCATTTGTGCTGGAAAAACTTGTTAAATAGGGAGTTCTCAATCTCCCCCAGATCCGACCACCTCCACAATTTGATCCCTCACACGCCATCCCTGCGTGGTATAGGGAAAATGAATTCTGCAACTACCACCGTGTTAAAGGACATGACACGGGAAATTGCAAGACCCTTAAAAACATAGTCTAAGACATGCTTAAAAAGGGGGACCTCATCCTAGACAATCCTAATGCCCCCCCTAATCAGGGGATCGACATCTTCAAGCAACCATTCCCCAATCATCCACCAACCCAAAACAATGTCCAGACCTTGATTGACAACACTCATGAACACAACATTCGAACAGTCAATATGGTCTCACCCTTCATCCCTGACCAACCTCAAGAGGTTAGTCCATCTATCAGTCCATCACGTGTGGATGAACCTCTTTCCCCAGTTAGTTCTCTGTTAATCTCTCTCATCTTGGAGGATGCTTCAACCTTATCGGCACCACCGGTCTCACCATCTTCCTTCCTGCTGCCTATGGAGGACCCGACCCTTCCTACTCCTCAATCGCAAGTGGAGGGCACCATCATCCCTGCCCTTTACCCGCTTAAGGAGCCTCATTCTCTGGTTTCTTCTCCACCCAGGGAAGAACCTACCTCTCCTTCATCTCCAACCAAAGATGAACCTATAATGACTTCATCATGCCATGGGTCCGAGGCTACTACACCTGTCTCATCTTCAGCCCCACAAACATCAACATCTTCTCAAGGACCCAAACCTCATCCAACATCTTCTCAACCATTTTCCCAACTAGTAGAGAAAATTGGACTTCTCCCTTCAAGGAAAGTGGAGCATCAGGTATTGTGGGAGTATCTTAAAGCTCTTCAACATGCCCGTGCCCTCTCATCTCATGCTGCCAATCCTCCCAAGGCAGAATCTCCCAAGACTCTCAACAAAGACCAGACTCCCACTTCTAAACCCGTATCTACCCCATCTAAACCTATCAAGTCACTTGGCATTCGCTCTGTCTCTACCCTCACTCACCCACAAGTGAAGGTGGACTTAGACCAGACCTTGACCAATAGTAGTCTTCCAACCAAGTCAAAGAAGACTGCCAGACCACAGAAGCGAACGCCTCCTCCCCCGTCACCATTGCCTTCCATTTTGGGCCCCCATCCTTCGACCCTGACCAGAGTCCTTTCCACTCTGACCTCTAATCAAAACTAGTTGCCTCCTTTGCTTCCCCTACCTACCCCCAACCTACCCTCTCCTAAAAAGGCGGTATCTCTAATGAAGAAAGTGCCGTCTCTGCCTGTCACTGCACCATCAACCCACAAGGTGGTACGGAAGCCTCCTCCAACTCTACCTAAGAAAAAGTCACCGACCTCACACATATTAATTAGCACGAACCCTTTAGTGGGCTCATACTCGTTGATATTGCACCAAATTTTACAGACTTCCAACATAACCCTTCCACCCATCAGGCCTTTCCAACCTCTCGGGTCCAAGCCCTCCTGGTTCAACAACATGAAGATTTGCTTATACCATCATATGTCAGGACACGATACTGAGGCTTGTTGTGCCCTCAAGGTTGTCATTCACCGCTATATGGAGAAGGACACTCTTCTCCTTGAGGACACTCTTGATTGACTCTCTATACCTTCCCATCCAACCTCTTCAACCACATCTCACCAGAAGGCCATGACCCCTTCTTCACCTCCTATCTTTGAAATCAATGCTATCCACATAACCACTAGGTCACAAAAGGACAAGGCAAAAGAAAAATCTACCATTCCTTGGACCTACCCTTTTGTCAAGCCACCTCAACCACCCAAGCCTAAAATTTTTATTCTTGGTGCATCTCAGCCTTCTTCTTCTTCCTCTTTTGGGCCGATTCATAACTCCATGTTGAAACAGCTTCACCAAATGCCTGTGAAGATGTCCC
Organism: Torreya grandis; assembly: GCA_037957365.1. Classification (NCBI taxonomy): domain Eukaryota; kingdom Viridiplantae; phylum Streptophyta; class Pinopsida; order Cupressales; family Taxaceae; genus Torreya; species Torreya grandis. Next base: position 2,810,875 of record JARHVA010001459.1, on the reverse strand, counting down.
TTTATGACCTCATCCAAACCTCACCTCAACATCGTCAAGCCCTTATCCAAGCCTTGCAGGCAGTGGAGGTCTAACCCGAGGACCTCCAACCACTCGCTGCCCTCGTCCACTCTTTATCACCTGTTGCCTCCATCACATTCAATGATTTTGAGATTCCCACATCCAACACAGAAGATCAAGATGCCACCCTCTTCATCACTACCTATGTTGATCAAACATGTATTAAATGCATTATGATTGATAGAGGTGCCAACATCAACATTATCTCCACCCATGCCTTTGATCAGTTGGCTCTTCCCAAGGATTGCGTCTCCAAGACTAACGCAATCTTGCACTCCTTCAATGACACCACTGCCACAACCATTGGCACAGTCATCCTTCACATTCGCGTTGGTCCATGCATAGTCCCAGAGCTCTTATATATCATCGAAGGAGAGTTTCAATACAACATGTTGCTGGGCCGACCCTGGATCTGTACCATGGCCTGTGTCCCCTCCACCCTGCACCGTTGTGTGAAATTTGAGCACGATGGGCAAGTCCACACCATTCCCACTGACCCTTCACCCTTCAAAACTTGTAACACCACCTACCATCCAAATGACATCCTCATTCCTATCAAGCCATCAACCTCAGCACTGCTTCTATCCACAGAAACTTCAACTAGTTCACAACTGGTGGTTGCCCTCACCCCTCCTCTTCAAGCAACTACCAAAGACCCCATGGAAGACATCTTCCAGTGACTTTCACTGGAGGAATATCACTTGCTGACCTTAGACATGTTCCAAACTCTGCAAGAGTATGGATGCCTTCACCACAGCCCTAGTTATGACCATCAGATTAGGATGGTCGTGCCTTATGGTCCTCCTCACCTTCGAACCACTCTTATCTATGCGGGGCTCAATCAAGCTCCTACTGATGGCAACCCTCTCTCTTCACCCCAGCCATTCATATTAGACTTCTCATTTCTTGGCAACCCTGCCTTTGCACACACTTACCTTTACAGGTGTGCATGGAAGGGTTTTGGTTTCAGACGCTATGAGCAGGGCTCCCATCAGCCCATCGAGCTGCTCAATGATGACGATGCCAAGAAATGATATGGCCTAGATATCATGACCCCACTTAGGCCTCCACAGACCTTTGCCCTGAGCCAACCATTGACCAATCTCCAGGCTCACCCATTCCTCCTCCTTCACCTACGAAGTCAGTGGTTTCCATCCCTCCTAACTTTTTCAGTGCCTAAACACCATTCGCTTGGGAACCCCTGACCTATCAACTAGGTGGGGTACCTAGGTCTCTCCCCCTCATCTTCTCTCCATCTCATCCACACTAGGTGTTAGACATTCTTCCTACCACCGAGTGGCTGGGGGGAGTTTGACTTTATACTACCTATCATGACCTCAACCAAACATCAATCACACATCAACCATGACCTCAATCAATCATCAAACCAGACCTCGACCAAGCAACCAAACTTTGACCAATCATTAACCTTAACCTCTTAATCATAACCAAACACCAATCTTGACCTGGCCCTTGACCAGTCTCAACAAATCAGCAACCACATCAACCAACTTCTTAATCATCACCAGCATGTCACCAATATGGAGCGAAGTAAACAAGGCAAGTTTGCCCCTAATTGGCTCAGACCTTTCATCGTCATGCACAAGTATGGGTCAGGGACTTATTGTCTGTCTTCTCTCGATGGATGGCTAGAACCTGAGCCTCTTAATGCCTTGCATCTGCGACCATTCTACTGTTAGACAAGTACTCATCCACTTGACATTTAACTTGAGCTTGTCCCTTGAGCAATCCTCATCCTCTTAATCCTCATTCCGTTCAACCCTATTCCCCTAAACAAATCCTCTATAACCCTTTTATGATGCATGGATGCTCTGTCCTAATAAAAGGGAGCCCTTGAACTTCTATAGTCTTGTCCATGACTCCAGACTCTGTCAAACAATAATAATAATAATAATAATAATAATAATAATAATAATAATAATAATAATAATAATAATAATAATAATAATAATAATAAAGAAAAAAGAAAAAAGATGTCAAAACATATCCAAGGTCACCCAATCAAATCAAAAGGTAGACTGTTCCCTCGAAGGATAGCTGTACTATCATTGCTGTAGCTAATAGACTGCTCCCTCGAAGGACAGCTATTTAAACATTTATAAAGCAAAAATATAGACCACTCCCTCGAAGGATGGCTATGACTAAATCTTGCTACAAACAACACTCTTTTAGAAGCTTCCCGCATTGATTAGCTTCACAAATGACCACAAAGAAAAATGACATCTCTATGTAGACTTCCCGCATCGATCAGTCTGCGCAAAAAAAAAAGAAAAAGAAATGGGTCATGGACTTGGCTTGTAGTTGTCTCAGGGTCTCCTATAAAAAAGGGCAAGGTTATCACTGCTCTAAAAATGGGTTACCCTATCCTCACCTATCATAACACCTGCTCAAGGGACTTTGATCTCACTTTAATGTCAAAGTGATTCGATTACCGTTCTAACACAATTCATGGTCAACGGCGCAATGCATGAATGGGGCTCTTGGTTCTAACAACCCCTATCTATGCTATCATTTTGGTCCTTGTCAATGAAAATGGCGATTATGCCTTTCGATTTTTGCTTACACTTTGGTCACATTCAAACTTCATCACTTGTCAAACTCAATCAACTCAACTCCAATCTCTTTTCAGACCACTCACATAGCCTATTCACACTAGTTTCTATGGACACCAGTACACATGGAAGCTATCAACCAAACACAATTTATGTTAAGCATAAACCAATACTTACTGAAGCATAAATAGACCTCAATTCATTTTTAGCATACATCCATCATGACTATGGAACATTGCTAGGGATGAAAGACCTCTCAATCAATGTTAAAGAATACACCATTTGGAAAATGCTGTAACATCTTTGTCTCCTCATCATTTCGACACATGACCAAACCAATCATCGACCAATCTTCTCAACTAGTCTGAACTACATTGGTTTGAGGCCCCTTCTAATTTGGGCTATGTAGGCAGCACTCAGATGACATGACGTCTTCTGGGGTTAGCTCAACCACCCTCTGTTTGTTTGTCTCTCTGATGGATAAACCTTCTCTTCTTTGACCATGACCTTGACCTTGACCAAGACTAACCAATCACTTCAACTCTTCCTCCCTCTTTGGGAGAACTACATTGGCCTGAGGCCCTTAGGACAAGGGCTATGTAAGCAGCACTCAGTTGACATGGGGTCTCTTGGGGTTAGCTTGGCCATCCTCTTCGTCAGTTTCTTCCATCCCATTCTCTCGTGACCTGTCAATCATATCACAGTTAGTCACATATTTTCATAATCATTAGCATAATCATTTTCATCATGTTCATCCATAATCATTAAACATCACCATTTAATCTAAAAATCATAACCATTCACATCAAATATCAACATCAATATCATTAATCATCATCATATAACCATTTCATTAAACATCACATTCATCATCACATTAGTCATCATAATCACAAACATAGCAAGCATAACATCATCATTATACACATCATATCAAAACATGCATCAAATCAAAGTGCCATAAACATTAAACACATCCATACAATTTCTCATAACTCATGTCAATAATCCAAAATAATTCCATCATATATATCTCAAAGTTTTATACAATCGCACAATCTGTGCATCTCTCTCTCTCTCAAAAAAATAAATAAAAATCAAGTACATCTCACATTATTAGCACGCAGGCTGGTATATACATCATCACAAAATCTACCCTCAAGGCTATGGCTGTGGTGGTGGCAGTGGCCGAGAAGATGCTGTATCCTCTCCCCCCTCTGATCTGTGCCGTCTGTGTGAATTGGTAGTAGTCACTCGTGACATAGACCGCTGCCGGCTCAGCTCTGCCCTCATATCTGAGTATCACTGTATCTAAGGAAACCCTCTAATAGCTCCCTCATAGTATGTGATCTCGTCCAATGCATTATTGTATCTAACTATAGATACAGTCTGCGGTGGACCCATCTAACCTGCTACCTTCCCCTGTACTACCTCTTGTGGCTGTGCAAATGTCAGTTGCACTGATACCGATGGTCCTACCCCCAGTGAAAATGCTAGCTATTGAGATGGCTGCTACAATGGGCTCTGCCCTCCAAAGCTCTAACCTGCCACTGCCTATGCCTGGGCTATAGCCAGCTGTCCTTGTAATAGAGTGACCTACCCTGTCAGTGCTGCCACCTGACTTGTCATCTCTATCACCTGTCCTGTCACCCCCGCCAGCTGCCCCTACAAAACCGTGACCTGTCCTTGCAAAATGGTCACTTGAGCCTATGTTACATCCCTCTCCTATCACATTGTGTCCCTCTCCTCGTGGGTTGTATCCCTCTCCCTGGTGATAGCCTACAAATCTAGATGGGGACCCACCTATATGCCTATGTACTATCCTGTCCAGCATGCTGTGTAGGCCTCTGTACACCCTGGGTTGGCTATCCCAGGTCCTGCTAGCAACTCCTCAAAATTTGGCCCCTATGTCTCCTCTGGTAGTGGGAGCGACGCCTCTATATCATCCCACCTATACTGTGGGAACGTGGGAGGTACATCTTGTAGCAGCCCATATTGGCGCCACACTATCTCTGCTGGGATCCTCTAGAGCTCACCAGCTCGCTTACCTCTGACCCATCACATGCTCTGAGTCTCGACCATCTGCTTGCCCTAGTCTCTGAATGCTAGATATACCAAGTATGGTCTCCAGACGATATCTACTAGAATCAGGGCCTCCAATACCCCTCTATAGTGGTCAATATCTCTGACCACTCCATCCACCCGCGTCTGCGCCATCACCTCACGCCATCACCTGAATCCAACTCTAAAGCTAGCCTAGATCACCACTGGGAGACCGAGAGGTTGGGTAACCACAATATGCTTGTATGCCCAATAGTGCATAAGGTGGCCTACACACAGACTGTACCATCACCACCGACTGATGCCCCATAACTCTCTGTATACCTGGACCAAAACGATGGGCACCTAGGTGAACACTGTCTGCTGCTCTAGCATGTCCATCAAAACCCTGATCATGGTGACTGAGAACCTGCCTCCTTCTGCATCTGGCAATGCATAAACTGTGATGTCGATCATCATCAAAACTACCAGCCAATGTGTGCCCTCATCTACCGCATATAAAGGTTCATAAGCAAAACTAGCTGAATGGTAGCTCATCTCTGTGACGTGCTCCCCAAACATCATAACCATGTGTATATTGTGTGCCTCTCTTGAGCACGCATAGATGTCAGCTCCATGTACCGGTAGCCACAAAATCTGGTACACATCCTCGATTGTGATCATCATCTCGCCCATGGGCAGGTGGAAGGTGTTAGTGGCATGGTCCCACCACTCGATCAATGCCACCATGAGGCTCACATCCCTCACCACTCTGCAATAGCGTCTCAGCCCACTAGCCCCACTGCGCTCATCCACGCCCACTTCTCGACCATCATGCCTTCACACATCTGCGTCATCAAGATCGGGAGGCGATCTCACAGCATTAGAGTCTACCTCACCTGCATCCATCCACAGTCAATCTCATGTTAAAACTATTCCTACTCTTCCTATTTGACCAACCATTTTGACCATCTATGCCTAACCTGACACTTGAGAAGCCCTTGGCATAGCTTTGACCTTTTGACTTGACCATTTTTTACCACCCTTTTTGACCAGGCATCCACCGACATCAATTTTCATGCTGATGTCGGTCATCAAGTGACTGATGCCAGTAGGAAATCGACCGACACTGGTCATTGGTCGGCTGACGCCAACTAACCCACCGACGTCTGTGACTGGTTCGGCCCTAGGGCCGAATGGGGCGACCCCTAAAATTTAGGGCTTCCCCCTATGGACTCCCCAACCCCCCCAAATCACTCATAAATCATGCCTAAGCTATCCTAGACCCCCCACCCACCTTCATAGCTACCCTCCCCCCTCAATTTCTACCTAAAGCAACTACAAATTCCAAAACTAAATCAAAACAACAATCAATCAAGTAGGGCTCAGAGACCCTCCTACCTCATCTCGACATCATCGGTGTGGTGGCACGATGGGTGCCGCTGATGGTGGACCTCCCGCGAGTCCTCTACTCCCCTTTGCCATCTCTTTTGTGCCAATGACTCTGCACGCTCTTATTGGCCCACATGCGTCCCTGCAACATCCAATCGACTCCTTCTCTTCACCAATGTTCCTCTGCCACCTCGCACCACTCCTTGGTCAACTCTGGGTCACTTTCACTCAATCAAATCTAGAGCTCTTTTTTTTCTTCTCTTAGTCAACAAGTAGCAAATGACTTTTGGTGGGCCACCAATCTAGTTTTATCAGATTTGGCTTTCCACCGATGTCGGCATATTCGTGCCCTATTCCGCTAACGTCGGCCGCTTTAGTCTGACGTCAATCTTTTTTGGCAGCCGCCATCAGTTTTATGACTAACATCGGCAACTTCAACCCTTTAAATTATTCACCATGACCAAAATCATGCCCCAATCAGTCAACTTTCTCAGTAGAAGTCATCTTAGCCCCCTGGGGCACACTTCAGATCACTTTTGCCTTTGTCCATTGGCCACCAGACCTTGGAGATCATGACTATCTCCTCAGACTCCGACCACTTCCAAGACAAACATTACCTTGGTTGTTTTTGCATGTATGCTACCTCATGAATGGTTAGCAAAATTGTGCGTAGACTATTTATGACCCTCACAAGTATAGGATTACAAGCCAATTGATCCCCACTACTTGTGACTTTTCGTGTTTCTAGGAGCACTTCCTGAGCCTGGGATACCTAGAACAGGATGACCATTGGAGCTTCAGCTTAGATTGAATAACCCAATCAGCTATGACCAAATGCTAGGGCTCGATTATTTCAATTTTGGCACTCCTCAACCTTGACCTGTGACAATCTGACCTGACCATCCTGTGAAGTGGTATACGCACAATCACGACTATTACAGTGTTCTCACTCACCCCCTCTCTATCCATCTCTTTGTCAAATCAACACTCGATCTCAGGTTCCCTTCCCTCGACCCTCACTTTGAGGGGGGAACACCTCATCCCATACATGGGGCAACCAACTCCTATTTTTGTCTTGCAATTCGTCAAGAACAACCAACAAGACAAAAAGGGGCAAATGTAGACACCAAAAATGTGTCTGCACCTTGGTCATCTTTCGTCCTCCCCCCTTGTCCGCCTCGACCCATATCCTAACCCTTGTCCCAGCCCCCTCCATTTATCAAATTAAAATAATTAAATATTTGGCCCCTTTCCACCTCACCCTTGCCACTTTGGATCCCCTCCTTGGATCCCCCCACCTATCTCCTAGCCTTTATTACCCCAAATCTCCCATTTATCCTTTCTCCTGTGCCCATCTAGCCTTCTCATGACCATTTTCCCCATGACCCCTTGACCCAGCAGTGTGTAAGAATGGATAGAGGCTAATTTTAGCCTCTGTCCCCATTCTTCTTCTACCAACATTGGCTATCCTATGGCCAACGTCAGCGATCTTGTTGGCATCGACAACCTTCAAGACCATTTCTTGCATCCGTTGCAGAGCCCCCCCCACAAATAGAATTCTCTTGATGCTCCTGGTATTCGTATTCTCCTTTCTCTCTTCCTCGTACAACAACAATAGCAGGTACAAGTACTTTGCATCAGTGATTTCTTCTTGCAACAGGTCTTCCGTAGCTCCAACATCAAGGTCTTCCATTCTTCAATCAAGAAACAGGAGGTAAGCAATTTCATTGTTTCATTTGATTTCATTTATCTATCCTATCCACTACCTACCACTTCCCTTGTCCTTCCCTGAGAGGCTGATAAGCCTTCTCAGACCCCTATCTCCGGTCCATCTTTCCTTTTGCACTGTCACCCTTTCAGTCTAGTCCCAGACAATATTCTCAGTCCCTCAAACCCAAGACAAGTCCCTCAGACCTCCAAGCAATCCCTCAGACCTCTAAACAGACCTCTGTGACCCTCAGACAAGACCACATTACATTCTATGCATCCATAGACCCTGTCCACAGACCTGAAACTTGGCCTGACTCGTCCACAGACTACTGCCCCTACTGATGCCAGTTTCTAAATCCACCGACGTCGGCAGACTAACCGACGTCAGTAGCCTTGACAACCGACGCCGATAGGAACACCGACGTCGGTGACTGTGACCAGGCTGACAGCTTCTTTTAGGTAAGCATTTGTCTTCCATTTCCTTTCCAGTCTGTTATCATTTCAGTATTTTGACATTCTATCTTTTATCAGACATCCTTTTTTATTGACTAGTGGGTTCACATCCCTTAAGGAAGTTTTCATACTTCTGGGATCAAGCTTTCACTTGGCAACCCACCATCTCCTTATCTAATGCCTTCTTTATCTTAGTCTCTTTCTTTTGCAGGTGTCATCCTCCACAACCAAAGAGGAGTTCTCACTTCATCTAAATTTTGGTGTGCAAAACTATATCCAGGTACATCAAGCCTTGACCATTTCTTTAAGTTTCTCATTTTCTCTCTTTGAATGTGAAAAGCAAATCTAGCATAGAAACACTGTCCTCTCCATAATTCAAAATGATCCCATCCTTTATATAGAGCCTTCTTTCCATCCAATCCCCTTATTATGATTGAAGGATCAATATGTATCATTCTTAAATGATCTTCTTAAATTCTAAAAATCCTTAATCTTTCCAACATGTCCTCATCATCCTTTGCATTGAGAAACATAAAATAATATGAATAGGGAATAAGGCTATAGGGGATGTTAAATCCCTATATGTGTAAGTATGGAGAAAGGATAACTTTTTATCTTGTCATCCACTTCTCTAAAATGCTTCCTCATTGTGTAAACCATTCTTCCAATTGTTATATGGTAACCAAAGAATAAATCCTTATTTTTCCTAGATAGGTCATCTTTAACACTCCACCATATTTATAAATCAATTTCTTACTCTACAAACTTATCTAGGACATATTTCTAGAGACAAAAAATTAAACTTATTTCCCCAACTCATTATAACTATGAAGTTCAGATAGAGGAAATAATCCACATTACCTTTTACAAAACTTTATGATATTTTATCCAATTTTGGGCATGGGTGAGTCGTGAATGGATTGCCAAATCTATGGATAGACATCTTTGGATATCCTTACCATGTTCTTGGCATAGGCATATTTATATATAAACTGGTAATGATCACAAATTCTATTCTTTATGCAGTCCATGGGTAGAATCCATAATTCACTAAGGTCTCCATAACAGGGTCCAATAACAACATTTAACAAATAAAACATCATATAGAAATTGCCCAAAGGTGTGGGACACTTGTCTTTGAAAATTATTTTCTCCCTTAGGTAGAAGCTGATTATCTCTCCCATGGTATATGCAACATCATGGTGAGCATCATGTAAAGTAATGTCACCTACTCTAAATTGACAAAATGAATACTCAACATACGATAGAGTTGATTCAATAAAGCCATGCCAATGTGAATCCCCATTCTAAAGTTGTCTATAGAAATAGGCCCCTTTGGCTTCTTCCATTTCCATGCAATGGTCTATCCTGGGAGTAACCATGAAGATAATAACTTCGCAATTAAGCTCTTTGCACTAAACTATGGTAATGTATGCTTGTCATAATGTGCATTGGGTATGTTAAAAGATGGGTATTATTTACTACTTTTTCTTGATTTTTATTTGTAAAAGGAGAAGTGAGAGAACAATAGATAAAGGCTATGTACCTGGTAAATGTTATGCTTATTGATGACCAGATGAAGTGAGAAATCCTTATTTTTCTAGGGAATAATGACCTAAAAAAACACACTTTATAAAAATGGATTAGTATAAGGGTAAATGGGCTACCTAGTGAAACACTAGTCCCAAGAAAGGAAGATGCTTCCTTAAATAGATGTCAACCCTTGTTTGAAATTTAAGTTTATAAGTAAGCAAGGAATTACAAATGATATATATGTAAATGATGGCTATCAACAATATCTTATTCTATAACAAGATTAATGTGATCAAAGTAATCATTCTATAATTCTGTAGCTATATAAATATCTTCTTGAATTATAGTTGTTTGTTCATTCATGTCTTCTTGATTAGGTAAGAAAAACATAACACAAAGAGCTAGTTTAAATGCAGTGTCACTTTGATCAATGAAGGGTTGTGGTACAATAAGAAGATCAAAAATGCTATTAATTTCATGTGATAATCATGGTAAAGTCATCTACATGCAAAATAAAAACTATTTTTAGGTCTAGATAGGTCATAATAGGGGTTATGTGTAGGTTATAAGGCTAAAATAGGTCTGGTGGGGTGTAAATAAGGTTAAAATAACAAACTATTATTTTAAGGTAACAGTGACCATTGAAAGTTAGGGTGACTATCGGTGGTTGTCCTAAATGGTGACAGTTGGGTAATCGGTGTGAGTTGATATAACCATCAGTGGTTATAATAACTATCTATGATTACTTGTTGAAGAATTCTTGTTGGATGAGTATTTAATGTTGAAGGAGTATCTAATGGATAGATGATATTATGTAGGTACTAAGAGTGGGGAAGAAGACTTAGGTTGAATAATCAAGAGATAATAAATTAATGAAGAGAAAAAAATACTAAAATAAAGCAAAATATCCTTGTTATGTTGAATAACTAATAGTTGAAGAGATTTGAGCAGCGTAATAGTACTTTAGCCTTTGATAATCATGTAGATAGATTTTTAGGATGTTGGATACCTACACAAACAAAATAAGAAAGACTAGATACACAAATTTGGGGATCCATAATTCTCCCAAGAGTCTTATATTTATAACACTAAACTACTAAGTAAGGAGAGGGAAGCTTGAGGGAAAGTTGCTAAGTTGGGAGGGGATGAAGTTGCCTATTTTTTTTAGTCTCAAAATTTTGGCATTAAAGAAAGTTTCCATTTTGTAAGATGCCAATCTCAAACAAAGATAATAATGCTTTTAATGGTTAAGGAATGTTTGGTGACCCCAACCATCGATGGTTAGGTTAAACATCGATGGTTACCCTAATTGGTTATAGTTGAGGGTACCATGAGTAAATGGGTGAAAAGGTAATAAAAGAAAGGATGTGTTTATGGGAGGATTTGTCATGATGAAATTGTAAATGAATTCTATCAGACTAGGTGGTCCACTAGACAAGGAGTTGATTAAGGGTCCATAGTTGAAGATAACATCAAAAACTATCATTGTGTAGTTTTTAGGTGTTTACATTTTCCCCCTTTTGTTGCATAAATTTAAGCAAGATATAGAACAAAAATAGGTGTTTGGTCAAGGTCGAGGTTTGGTTACCCCGAGTGTGGGAGGAGGAGGTATTCCCCCTTAAACTGGGAGTTAATCAGATAGAGGCTGAATTGGGTCAGGGTTTGACAAATGGTAGAGGATATGTCATGAGGTGGGTGAAAAAAAGGTAAGGTAGGACATTTGAGATGCAAGCATGAACACAAAATAAAACTAAGTACAATAGCTAAGATAATATAAAGATAAAGTTTGCCATGTTGGTAATAATAAGGTCAAGTTCTAGGATAAAGGATAAGGTAATCAGGCCCTAGCATTGGTCATAACTAATCAAGTTAATCTTATCAAGTCTCCTATAAAGGGTCAGTGTTTATTCAGGTATTTAGGGTATGAAGTTTACCTGATAAAAACACAAATGGTTTAGTTACACATGAGGTGGTGCAAATGCAAATGTTTAACATGGTAAAATTGGCTTAGGTGGTCAAAAGGACAAAGGTAAGTTCATCATAAATGTATGAAAATAGGTTGGGTAAAGCAAATACCAACATTGATGTGGACATGGTCAAAGGGGATGGTGGGTAGGGTAGGGTAAGTAGTGGCTGAGCTAATACCTGATGTGCTAGGCAAAAGGATGATACCTACATAGTCCTATAGATAATACATCTAACATGGAATTTAGGCCCAATATAGTTCTTGTTATGGTGAGGGAGAATGTGACTCTCAAATAGTTCAAGGTATGGTAGAGAAGGGGTTGCCTCTGGTGGATATGGTGCAAGGTTAGAGGTTAAAGGAGGAGAAAAGTGTAGAAATGGGGTTAATCCCTAACTAACGATAGTTAGAGCCAATTGGCAATAGTTAGGTAACCATCAATGGTTGGGGTTAATGAGTAGGTGGATGTGACCAATGATGGTTAGGGCCAACTGTCAATGGTTAGGCAACCATTAATGGTTGGGTAAAAACCCTAAAACTATGATAAAAGTTAAGTGGATAATAATTTGTCCTTAGTTGCACTTGGCATTTGGTAATTTGGTTGTTTGAGTGATAGAGTATGAAAGGGATGGTTGAGTGTTGGATAGGAGTGCAAGGTGTCAAGATGAGAGTGGTGAGCATGTGATTGATTGAAGCTGAGATGGATGTGGGAGACACACATGGGCAAGTGGCTAGGCATAGACTAAGATGATGCCACTGATCATGAAATGAGGTAGGAGTTATTTAAATTAATAGAATTAAGCATATATGTTGAAAATAAGATACATAAATTAAATGAAGGAGTAGATTAGGGTGGTAAAACATGCCCTAGGGTTTAGTTTTTTTAGGTATTATGAGGATGGATGAGGGAGGATGAGGGTGTATAATAGTGTTGTCATTGTATGGATGTTTTAGGTAGACCTATGTGGTTGAGGATAGTTAGTGGGTAGAAATAAGGTGTGGGAGAGGTGGTTGGGAAGTCAAGACTCACCACCATCAATTACTAATAGTGAGTGGTAGTGATTGACCTGATCGACAATGGTCAACCTAAGGGATTTAAAATGTCCTTAAGGAGATCATTAAAGATCAAGTGAACCATTGACAGTCAAGGATGGGTTGAGTTTATTTAGGATGGGGAAGGGTTTGGGATAGGATTTGGGTTAGGATATAAGATGGGGTGAGAGGGTTGGGATAAGAGTTAGGACGGTTTAGGATTTGAGATGGGGTGAATTAAGATGAGGGAGGAAGTGATGAGAGTGTGTGTAGGATAGAATTGGTGTAGGAACATATAGGTAAGGGTTGGGTAATAGAGGTAATAGGGATAATAAGGGTGTGAAGGTATAATATTACACTGGTATAAAATTATGTGGAATAGTTATAGCATATATTAGGATTAGTTAAAAGAGGTTAGTTATTGGATTTTTGATATGGTTATTATTTCTATAGGCACAAGATCAAATATAGCTATGGGATCGAGTTCCTGAGATATTTTCCAAGGTGAGGGATGACATGTCTATAGAAGATAGGCACCACATAGAGGTAGTGGGTTTTAGAGTGATGCACCGATACCCATGCTTGCCTAGGGATGCCTTAATGATATTTACCCTCATCAGAATATGGGATCTAGTAACTAACACATTTTGGTTATCGAATGGAAAGATGAGTATCATACTAGAGGATATTCAAAGGATTACCTAACTACTGATACAAGGGATCTTATTTATCATTCAGAGAGTGATGAGATAGATGATCTAATGGGTTTGTTATTTAGAGAAAATAAAGGTCATACATAGTTCCACATAGGAGGATTTAGTATTAGGACTTTATATAAGAGGGCTCCAAATGAGAGACATCTCCTGATGATGATGTAGGTAGCAGTGACATGTTTTGTGTTACAAGATTCAGTAGGAGGGAGATATCCCTATATGTTGCTAGGGGTTTTGGTGGTGTTTATGTTTGTGAGGATAGTATTTGGAGGGGGATAGGTATTGTTGGTTTATATTTATAGGGAACTATGGGGTTTTGAAGTTCACATGCATTACAACAATAGTGTGGGATTTTTTTTGCACTTCTAGGCATATGAGTACATATGTGTGCTGAGACGATTAGGCTTGCTTATAGATACATATCTATTGACAGACTATAGGGTGGGTTTTTTGAGGTGGAAGAGCAGAGGTGTGATCATAGGAGTAGATGGTGGCATGATGGATCTAAAGTGGTTTAAGGGTGCATTGGAGAGTCTAGTACTAGGAGATGTAGTATGGAGGCCATATATGACTTTGCCTATATTGGATGGTTATAGGTGGCATACATTCACACTAAAAAGATAGAGATGGGTATATGGTAGATGAGATGGTGAGATAGAGTAAATTCCTATGGAGAGAGGGTGATGATAGTTTAGACTAAAATAGGGTATCCACTAGATTTTCCTCATTATAGGAGAAAGGATGCTGAGTACTTATTACTAGAACCATAGCCTGAGGAGGTGGTACTAGTTTATGAGGAGCTACCAAATAGGGTGAGAGATGATGACAATGTTACTATAGATTATCTAATGTGCTTTTAGATTAAATATGTGGTACTATATTTTGGTTGGGGGGATAGAGGCCAGAGGCCTATAGATGTTAACCCAACAGGAGTACCATCACTAGGTGACCCATAGGTAGTGGTAGCATAGGCTCAGATAGCAATGATATATGGGTAGATTACCACTCTTTAGGGATATTCACATGGTGTGACTATAGAGAGATTAGGCCCAATCCCAAGTTACTACTTTACAAGGTCAGGTGGTTATGTTATAGGGGTAGGTTACAACATTGACTAGTGAGTGAGACTAGGCTAGAGTTTCACTTGGTTTAGTGACATAAGAGAGAGATTATGTATGATGTGGATGTGGAGGGGTAGTGGTCCCATAGGTTTTGTGACATAGGCTAGATATTTAATATCCATTTAGGAGTTGCATTATTATAAGGGAATTGTGTTAGCACAATGTCCTAATGAGTCACGATGGGGAGAGTACCAAGTTGGATTGGTAGGTATAATAGTGATTGCATCCCTAGGCTAGTGGGAAATGATAGCTAGTTAGCTGATAGGGCCTTCATCTAGGATAGGTATAGGTATAGGTGATAGTGGTATTAGTTTAGGTGTTCTTGGGTCATGAGTAGAGATTTTATGTGATGTATTTTGGTATTTTTATACCAACCTATGTAACGAGATGCGAGATGTATATGTGAGTGATAGATATGACATGTACACATTTGTACTTATGGTATATATATGATTTGGTGTTTTTTAAATGTTTGTGTAGATGTGAATGATTATTGTATAAGTTAATGTTTCTATTTACATGATGATGTGTTTGATTATGTTTTAATCATCTTATGATGTTTGATCATGATGATGTGTTTTATGACTAGATGAATGATGATGATTGGTTGGTATAGTATATGTGTGTCATGACATAGATTTTAATAATTATATTCATGATGGTTGGTTTAATTTTTTGATGTGATGTTGTTTAGCATGTTAACTAAATTTGATAAGTTGGTTTATTTTTGAATGTTAATGTTGTGGTACCTAATGAACTTGAAATAAGTGGGTAATAACACACAGAGTAGGTATGGGTAACAAATCCATGTGAACCAAAAAGGCATGTTGGGTTCATTGGCAAGGACCTTATTAAATCCATGCTAGATAGGACCCTAATGAAGATGAACCTTTCATAGACATCAAGTTAGCATGTTGCTAGTGCCAAGATGTCTCATATAAACACAATGTGTCAAGTGAGCTTGGAATCCCTTGATTTATAGAGGTTATGTGAGAAGAGAGGGTAGTGATAAATAAGTAGGGGAAAACCATTAGGTGGGAACCATATGTGGATTTTCCTACCCTCATTGAGGTGATGCAAGAACTAAAACAAACTAGTCCATGTCTTTTTGAAGGCATAAATTGATCAATGCGGGAAGTCTACCAATATTAATTTTGAGCGAGAGAAATAATTTTGGCTCTTTTTGGGATAAATTTTGATTTTTATAGGGTCATGTAGTACTTTATTAGAAATAAGTAAAGGTGATCAAGGTGGAAATATTTAACAAGTTATAATAGATCTGATTGTAGCTTTAAGACATTATTTAACATGTTAGCTTAGCCATCCTTCAAGGTATTGGTCTAAGTATAACTTACAATAGTTGTCCTTTGAGTGATCAGTCTATCTATATTGATTTTAGGTGACAACCATCCTTTGAGGGAGTGGTCTATTTTATTTTTTAGGAAAATAAACCCAGATAATATGTATCCCATAAAATGGTGATCTTTGTTTATAGACATGGACACATCTATTTTAGTTTAGAGATAAGCCTTTCACAAGGGAAAGATTGTTTCACAAGTGGTGGTTATTTGATAATAGGAGAGATTATTAAGAAACACATGGCCATGTGATTCCATCTAATGAAAGACAAAAAGTATCCATGAGAACCATGTCATGGGTAGAGCTATGGTACCCATGTTTAAGATCAGTAGAAAACACTTAATGGATAATCACATGGATATGTTGTAACCACATGTCCCTAAGATGAATAAGGTAGTAGGATAAGGGAGGTGAGAATCTCATAAACTAAGGGATGAACTTAATTTATACACCAAGGTGTGTTAGATAGTTATTAACAATAGAAAGGATGAAAATGTGAAGCATTGAGAGGGTTAGGTTTTGGTTTGCCTTTAAGAGAGGACAAATGATAATTTCCTAATCTATACTTGTGGGTAATATTATAATGTCCAATCCAATTGAAGGTGAACTTTCCCTTTTTTATTTTTTCCATGTTAGTGACGTTTTAGTTTTCCTTAAGGACAAGATCTTCAATGTTGAATTCTTGTATTTTTAGATGTTTATTATAAGCTCATTTGATATGATATTAATAGATACAAAGGTGATTAAGGGTACCAAGGTGATGTTTATCAAGGAGTTCTAAGCATGCTAAGCATTCCTAATGATAGTCACTTTTAGAAAGAATATCATGCAAGGATATGCAAAGAGATGGAATTTGGACTTCAAGAGGTAAAATTACCGTAGCTCCAAAAACAAAATAAAATGGTGTAGCCCCTATAACAGTTTGCATAATAGTGTGATAAGCCCATAAATAAAATGGGATATGGATATGCCAATCCTTATCAAAACCATTGAATATCTTGGTGAGAATTTTGATTAGAGTTTTGTTGGAAGCTTCGGATTACCCATTGGCTTGTGGATGATAAGGGGAAGAGAAGGTTAAGTCAATTCCAAAATCCTTAAAATTTTCTTTGACCTTTTTATTATTGAAGTATTTTCCATTGTTAGTGATGATTTTATGAGGGACACAAAAGTGGCAGATGATGTGATGGGTAATGAAATTAATGATTTTTGTGAGATTTGATTGAGATTAATGGAATGGCTTCAACCCATTTGGTGAAATACTCCATGGTGGTGATGATATATATATAACATTGAGAGGAATGAGGATTGATATCATAATTAGATCAAGACCCCATTACGAGAAGGGCCAATAATTTGTTAATACTTGGAGACCATGAGGAGGTTCATGATGGAAGTTAGAATGTTGTTGACATTTGATGCATTTCTTGGCATAGTCACAAAAATACTAATTTAGTGTAGGCCAATAATAGATCAAAAAAATAATACATTTTGCAACAACCAAACCACTAAAATGTCCTCTAGAGATTTCATCATGTGTTTCCTTAATGGCGTGAAAGGCTTCATTGTTATGAAGGTAGATAAGGAGGCCATCAAAGCCTCATTTGTAAAAAATGTCCCATAGTATTAAGTAGTGAGAGGTTCTTTGAATGAAAGCTCTGGGAGCATTTCTTGAAAGATCAGGTGGAAAGACACCAACATTAAGGTAGTCAAATATTTAGTCATACCAAATGTCTAAATATGATGTTTCCACTTGGAAAATGGTAGGAATATTGAGATTGAGGTAACATGGGGTAACATAGTGGTGTATGGTGACAAATAGTTTAGATTCAGTAGGTTGGGATGGAATTTGGAATGCAAGGGAAGCCATTGTGTCTACAAATTTTTTGTAGAGTGAGGGACTGATTGTATGGTATAATGGTTAAATGATGCTAATAGTTTTTCAACAAGTGGTTTATATTTTATAAGATCATTTTTGCATTGATAGGCTCCTATGACTTGGTTGATAATAATTTGAGAATATCTAAAGATGCGTATAGTTTTGATTCCTAAAGCTAGGGTAGTTTGGAGACCTATGATCAAGGCCTCATATTTAGTTCTATTATTGGTGCATTAAAAATTGATTTTAAAATAAAGAGGGAGAGGTTCTCCATTAATGGGAATGAATACTATGCCGGCACCCCCACCATTTTGGCATTTGAAACTATCAAAATACATAGTCATTTGATAGGTGGGTTTTTTCTGAAGAAAGAGTAGCTATAGACTCATCTGAAAAGGAAAAAAGAGGTTTTTGATTATCAAGGAGAGGGGATTCAACTAATTGGGCCATAATGAACTTTCCTTTCATGTAATTTTGTGGAAGAAACTCAATATTGAACTCAAATAAAAACATGATCCACTTGGCCATTAGTTGGTTATGATATGGCTTAGAGTGCATATACTTGAGGGGGTAAGTGTTGGTAAGGACATAAGTTTTATGGTTAAGAAGATAGTGATGAAGTTTATATGTGACAAAAACTAAGGTAAGGTATTTTTTCTCGATGGGTGTATCTAGTTTCATATTCAATGAGGGTGCAATTGATGTAATAAATAACCTACTCTTTATGTTGGTCATTACGATGAATGAGCATGGCTCATAAGGAATGATCAAGGGTAGATATGTATGAATAAAAGGGTTGATATTGCTTTGGGGAAATAAGTATAGGTGGAGAAACAAGATACTTCTTGATTGCATCAAAAGCTTATTGACACTCCTTGGTCTATTTAAAGAAGGTATCTTTTTTTAGGAGATGGTGAAAGGGTTGATAGTGATCGGAAATCTAAGAGATAAAATGGTGGATTGAATAAAGTTTGCCTTGTAGGTTACAAAGTTATTATAAGTTAGTAGGAGGATGCAATTATAAAATGGCCCTAAGTTTTGTGGGGTCTATTTCTATTCGATGAAGGGAAACAATGAAGCCTAGAAGCTTTCCTAATAAGACCTTGAAGATGCATTTCTTTAGATTGAGCCTGACATGATAATGTATACGTCTTTTCAAAGATGATGGCTAAAATAGTGAGGTGATCATGGTGATGTTTGTATTTTCTAAGCAAATCATCAACATAATCTTTGACTATTTTATGAATAAGGTCATAAAAAATGTAGGTAATAGCTCACTGATATGTGGCTCTTGTATTCTTTAAGTTAAAATGAATAACATGATAGCATAAAGTTCCCTATAGGGTGATAAAAGATGTCCTATATTGATCCTGGGGGGAAATCAATATTTGGTTATATCTTAAAAATCCATCCATGAGGGATAACATTTCATGGCTATTGGTAAGATCAACAAGTTGGTTGATGTTAGGTAGGGGAAATTCATCTCTTTGGAATGCAAGGTTAAGATCTCAAAAATTCACACAAAGGTAGAGTCCCCCTGTGGGTTTAGTGATAGGAACAATGTTGGAGACCCATTATAGATAGTCAATGGGTTGAATGAAATTAAAAGATAGAAGGTGTTAATGTTCTTCTTTGATGAGAATAGCTATATGGGGATGGATTTGATGAAGTTTGTATTGGACTAGCTTAACTTCAAGATGGGTGATGATGTTATGAAGGGAAATAGATGGGTCAATACTAGGCATATCCTAATAAGACCAAGCAAATGTTATGATGCGGTCATGAAGGAAGGTTGTATAGCTTTTTTATTCCTCAGGAGTTAAGGATTGGCCAATATTGACAATAGGAGGGTTCTCTTGAGTACCCAAATTAATGTCTATGGTTGATTCATTTAGCATTGTTTAGTTTTTAGGAGGGAGGGATTTTTGAAGATAAGAATCCTCTACACCTAGATAGGTAAGAATATATTTATCATCTTGACATTAGATGGTGTTAATGGTGGGAGAATCATGCATGATCATTTTAGAGTTTATGAGAGGAATAGTTTTGATTTTAACTTCCTATTGATAAGTTAGGGGACCTAAACTGATGGTGTTGATAAAAAATGTTATGTGGGATGATGTCACTATCTTCAAATGGAGTTGGTGAGGGTAAAAGTTCTTCAAATTGGAAATGTGAGGTTATAAAGGTAGAATTTAATCGAATGGGAGAGGTGAGGTTAGTGGTTTCCCAAATGAGAGAGGTAGAATTGGTGAGATTGGTGGTTCTCCAAATGGGAGAGGTGGGATTGGTGAGGTTGGTCTAGGCTCTTTTGGGGGAACATACCCTAGGGCAAAGAACTCATGAGGTATTTGAGTTTTGATAACAGGAAGTTCATGGGGTCCTTGTTCATAGAGGCCAATCCCAAACCCTTTCCAAGTGTATTGATGAAGGTATATTTAGGCAAAGGTCAGGTTGATAAAATAGGAAAAGTTTGAAGTGAATGGCTAAATACAAGGCAATGTGGTGGGTGAAAGAAGTAGTTTATCAAGTACCCCATAAAAAAATATGTTATATTGTTTGGAAGTTCAAAGGGGACAAGGTTACCAATATTAGGATCATAATATGGATCATTTTGAAGGTTCCCAAATTCTTGTGGATAGGGAAAAGCATCCAAAGATAAAAGTTGATATTCCCCAAGTGTAAGTCATTGGAACATGGATTTCAAGGGGTGCTTGACTAGGATTTGTGATGAAAGAATAGTTTAACTAGTGGATGCTTCACTTATTAAAAATATAAGTGTTGGTGTGTTGGTTTGACATGGTGGTTTGGCTAGTGGTTGGTTATGAAGAGAGTGAAGGTAGAATAAGAACATCATTGGGTGTATACATCATAATACAAGAAGTAAGGGGACTTGGGTCAACTTATTGTAATGACTTGTCCCTCATGTTCAAAATTGATGCATCGGTGAAGGGTAGAATGGATGCATGCCATGGCATGGATCCAAGGGTGACCAAGTAACACATTATATTGAAATTTACCCTCTATGATGTAAAATAGTTTAGGAATGGTCTAAGGCCCCAAATAGAGGTGGAGAATAATTATCCCTAGAGTAATGGCCAAGGTATCATTGAATGATTAGAGAAACACTGAGCTTTTTGACATGATGTTTTTAGGTAGTTGAAGTTGATCATAGGCATGGGAGTAGATGATATTGATATTCACTCCCCCATCACTCATGACCCTTTTGACCTATGTATTATTGATGGATGATATGATAAAAAGAGTGGGATTATGATCTTTTCTATGATATGGTGGGGTTTTAGACTCTTGAAAGGTGATGCTGGCAACATGTTGGATAGCTCTAATCAAAGATGTAAGAGGTTGGGGATCATCTGGTTGAACCTCTATGGAATGAATTTCTTTGATTAAATATTGATGATGTTGAGGTGAGGTGCTGATTATGTCATAAAGACTCATTTTGATGGGCATTTGGTTAAGTTGTTTTATCACCAGGCATTGGATGAATGAAGGTACATTGGAAAATGAAGGGGCTCCCAAAATGGAAACTTTAGGCTTGGATGGTTGTGAAGGTGAAGGTGTAGTCTTTTGGGTTTGGTTGGTTAGTTAAGGAGTTAAAGATTAAGCCCATGGAATTATGGCCTTGGCTTTACCCTTTTCATTTTGTTGGACTAATTTACCCTTATCCTTGTGTTAGGCTCTAAACCAAGTTACCATATGAATAATATGGATAAGAGGAGTAGTTACTTGCTTTAGTTCCTCTATTTCACTCCTTAATGGGAGTAAAGAAGGAGATGATTGTTAGGAGGATTGGATAGGTGGTAAAAGAGGAAAAAGGCTTAAATAAGGTTTATCTAATAGATCATCCTCCTCTGAAAGGCCATGAATTTTGGAGAGATTTATAGTTCTCTATATCATGCCCAGGGGTTCTATCATAAAGGCAAATTATATTATCATTAAACCAGGTTGGCTTTTGGCAATTAGGGTCAAAAGGTCTGATGGGGGGTAAGTTAATGGTAGAACCTTGTAGGAGCCTTTGTAATATAGTTATATAAGACTTCAATAATGATTTTGGAGATGGTGGAGTTTAGATTTTTGGTTTAAGTTCCTTGTTGGGTAAGGGATTTTTAATAGGAGGTATGGTTGGTAGAGTAAGCATCACTAGAGGTTTTGAATGAATTGGCTTAGTTATAATTAGTTTAGGAATTGGGGGTCTAGATGATGAGGGTTTAATAGATGGGAAGGTAAATGGGGAAAGTTTGGTGAGGAATGATGATGAAATACGATATGGGCTTGATATAAGTAGCAAAAGGGGAGATGGTTTTTTGGAGGAAGAGTAGGTTATGGGAATGGTGGAAGGATGTGGTCCTAAAATAAAAGGTAAAGGTGAAGGAGTTGGTATGGTTCTTCCTCTAATTTTAGGTCTAGGAAATCCCTCCTTCTTAATGGGATTAATTGGATTAGGTTTTGGTTGGATTGGTGTGGTTATATCTAGTCTCAAAGAGGGTGAGTAGGATTTTGTGTGGGAGGGATCCCAAATGTTTTGACTGGCATGGTAAAAGAAGCATATGGTGATTTAGCAATTTTAGATAGGGGTAATTAAGGTGGTTCCTGGGTAACTTTAGGAGGAGTAGTTGGTGGAGTTTTAACATAATGCTTGAGAGTGGATTTTAGTGAAGTAGAAAGTTCAGTCTTATTTTGATATGGGAGTCCAAGCCGATGCCAAAAGGTGGCTCTATCAAAGTTAGGTTAGGAGGTGAATTCCAAACTTAGAACTAACTAGGAAAAGGGTTTATAAACATGAATTATTACATGATCATTAGATTCAAAGTGTAAACCTTTGAGGATGAAAAAGGAGTGGTTTTAGTGTTGTTATCCTTGGTGGAGGGTTCCAAAGGTAATGGTTGGGTAGATAGGGGTATTATCTCTTGGGAAAAGGATTTCAAGGAAGATAAGTATGATTTCTCAATTAGTGTGGTAAGAGTAATAATTTCATGTGGAAGGGTTGGTTTAACTTCCTCCTTAGTTTAGTTATGTAAAGGGATAAGTGGTTTTTTGAGTTGGATTGGAGGAGTGAATGAAATGGTTGATGGAGTGACCATATCCTTAGGTGTTTCCACCATAGGAGTGGCAGGTGAAACCATGGTTTCATCTAAGGAAGTGGAAGGGATAGTTACTTCCTTCATTTTGGAATTTGAAGGAATTGGTGGTAGGTGGTTTTCCTTGATTTGGGTGATAGAGGTAATAACTTATTCAATAGTGAGCACATTACTAATGACATTGATTACATGTGCCTCATGTGAATTGGAGGATTGAGGTTGGTGTTCATGGTGTTTGATTGAAGGTGGATGGTTTGGAAATGATATTTGAAGAATATCAAGGGATTGGTTTGAAGGAGAATTTTTATTGTCAAACACAAGATCCCATTTATCAATTAGGTTCGAGACAATGCTTTCAAAAGTATTGCATCTATCAGTATCATGTCCAACAACCCTTTGATAGCCACAATGATCATTCTCATTATACCACCTAGAAAGTGGGCAAGATGTATCAAACTATTGAAGGGGTTTTATGGGTAGAAGTTGGCTTAGATTATATTTAAGTATTTTTTCCTACACTGATATATAGGATTCCCTAATCGGGGTGAATGATTTTGAAGAAACCTAGTTTTGGGTATGGTTTTGGCCATTGGAAGGATTTTTGGTTTAAGGTGTTTGGTTGATGGTTGGAGGAGGTGTGGTTTTAAGAATGAATGAATGTGTTTATGCTTTTAATTTATAATTTTTTGGGTTTGTGTCTTTGGTGGAGGATGACTCAGTGGATTTGAAACTAGCATTTTTATTTCAAAGATTCAACTTCCCTTCATCAATAATATAGTTTTCTAGTTTATGAGCCATAGTAAAAGATTTATCAAAGGTCCTAAAGGTATTGAATTGGAGAGTTAGAGAACTGTGTTTAGTACAATCCCAAGAAAATAATTTAATTAATTCAAGTTGGGGTGATGGGAAAGTGAGTTGATTAATGAGACCTCTCCATCTAGCAATGAAATCAACAATGGACTCATCTTCAAACTATTTGATGGGGTATATATTTGTAATGTAAACCTTTTTACATATGTTTACAAAAAAGTGTTCCAAAAAGGTTTGTGCCAATTGAGAGAAAGAAAAGATGGAATAAGTGGGAAGAGCACTATACCAGTCGAGGGTGGCTCTAGATAATGACATAGGAAAGGTTCAGAGAATAAGATCATCATCATAAGTGATCAAATAACACACATGTCATAATTATCTTAAATGTTTCTAAGGGTCCTCTTTACTTTAAATTTATAAAATTTGGGTAATTCTCATTGAGAAGGGTAAGCATGAATAGGTACAGAGGGGTGGATAGGTTCATTATAAATTTGGTCATAAGATAAAAGATTGGTTGAGGTAGAGATGGATGAATACAAACTAGTCATTTTATCCATGAGAATTTTGATTAGGTGAGATAGGATTGAGAAACTATATAATTAAGAGATACATGTTGTTAAGGTTGGTTCATGGTAATATATGAATAAGAAGAAAATAACACTAATGAAGCCACATACTGATAGGTGGTTTTAAGAGATTGAGATGGTGGCACATAAGAACTTCATGACATAAAAGGTTGTGTGGTGTTTGGTATGTACCCTTGTGGGTTAGAGACATAGTGGTAAGTTGTCATAGGTACTTTTTGAGGAAAAGATGTGGTTAGTATGCTTGAGGTAGGAGGAAGTTGGGAAGGTTGAGGTTTGGTTCCCCTAGTGCTAATTGAAGGTTTTGAGGTATGGAGAGCACTGAGATTTGAAGTGGAATTGTGGTCTAAGTATTGGTTACAACCAAAGGGAAGGATAAGTGGAATATAATTCCATATTAGATGGTGCATAGGTAACTAATGGTAAGGTGAACCCCCATGGGGTGTAACTAGTGGTGTTTGGTTGGGTGGTGGAAGGTTGGTTTGGGTTTGGGTAGATGGGATGTTAGAAGAGGTTTGAGTTAATGGTTGGGTTGAAGTGGTTCCTACCATGAGGTGAGATGGCATACCAAGATAAGGTTTAGAAGAAGGAATTGAAGTAGGGGGGTATGATGAGGCAACGTGTTGAGTAATGTTGCAAGGAAATTGGATTGTTTTCAAGAAAGGTGGTGAAGTCTGGATCTCCTTCATATACAATTGGGATTATAGAAGGAGATAGTGGTGGAGGAGAATGGTGAGGTGAACCATGGGGAGATTTATCCACATTCAAAGTAAAACCATACATGAAGATGAAGGTAGTGGTTGGTTATTTTGTTTTTTCATTTATTATCTAGTCAAAACCATTTGAAAAATATGGAAGTGGATAATTAACCTTTCACCTCAAACAATGAGTAATCAAATAAAATCCCAAAGAAAACAATGCACACACTAAAAATGGAATTAATCCTATGATTTATTTTAAATCAGTTTTGGCTGATGCCTTAAAGAGTGTGAAAAATAAATTTGGCTTATGATTTGGGTACTAAAAAAATCCATCTAAATATGGTTTTAGGTTAAGTTTTGTTGCTCAAAAAATATTCACTAAACTAGGTACGTGGCCTAGTACTAGGGGCTTGCTCCCTGCACTTCATGAACCTAAAGCCAAGCTGGCCACTTAGACAATAGATACCATTTGTATAGAGTTTATACTCTACTAGAGAATGGAGTGGGTCCTCCCATTAGTGGTGAAATCCAAGTGGGATCATCGAGTAGGGTAAGGTGATCTAAAGGGTGATGAAATCCCAATGGGTCTTGTCTTAGGTATGTTTTGATGTGTTCTTTGGTACAATGATTTGGTAGTGTAGCATATATTATCTATGATTTACTCATAATGTAGTTAATTAATCTAGGCGAGATAAGCATTAAACATGCAAATAATGGATGCACTTAATTTTACCAAAAATAATTTTTTGGTGTCTTTTCATGCAAACAAAGAACAATGCAATGAATGTAGGATGAAAATGCAACCTATCCCTAGAATGAAGTTTTTACTTTTTTTTTGAAATTTAAATATTTGCAAAAATTCAAGAATATGAGGTTCAATAATGTAACTATATTAAATAAACATAACTATGAACCCATAAGGGGTCCCAATGGGCATGCCAAAATGTTTCCTACTTTTTCTTGATTTTTTTTGTAAAAGGAGAAATGAGATAACAAGAGATAAAGGGTATGTACCCGGTAAACATTATGCTCGTTGATGACTAGATGAAGTGAGAACTCCTTCTTTGGCTAGGGAAGAATTACCTAAAAATCACACTTTATGAAAATGGATTAGTAAAAGGATAAATGGGTTGCTTGGTGAAACACCAGTCCCAAGAAAGGAAGATTCTTTCTTAAATGGATGTCAGCCCTTGTTTGACATTTAGGTTTATAAGTAAACAAGGAATTACAACTGATATATATGGAAATGATGGTTATTAACAATATCTTATTATATAAAAATATTAATGTGATCAAAGTAATCATTCCATAATTCCATAGATATATAAATATCTTTCTAAATTACAACTATTTGTTCATCCACATCTTTTTGATTAGGTAAGAAAACAATAATAAAAATAGCTAATTCAAATTCAATGTCACTTCGATTGATGAAGAAGGGTTTTGGTATAATAATAAGATAAAAAATGTTGTTAATTTCATGTGCTAATCTTGATAAAGTCATCTACATGCAAAAGACAAACTATGATCATGTATAGATAGGTCATAACAGGGGTTGTGTGTAGGTCATAAGGCTAAAAGAGATCTGGTGGGGTGTAAATAAGGTCAAAATAATAGACTATAGTTTCAAAGTAACTGTGACCATTGGTGGTTAGGGTGACTATCGGTGGTTGTCCTAACTGGTGATGGTTGGGTAACTGATGGTGGTTGTTATAACCATCAATGGTTATAATAACTAGTTATAGTTACCTATTGAAGAATTATTGATAGAGGAGTATTTAATGATGAAAGAGTATGTAATGGATAGAGGGTATTATGTGGGTACTAAGAGTGGGGAAGAAGACTTAGGTTGATTGATCAAGAGATAAAAAATTAATGAAGAGTAGAAAATAATAAAATAAAAAAGAATACCCTTGTTATGTTGAAGAAATAATAGTTGAAGAGATTTGAGTAGTGTAAAATTCTTCATCCTTTGAAAATCATGTGGATAGAGTTTTAGGATGCTAGATACTTTCACAAAGAAAACAAGAAATCCTGGATGCATAAATTTAGGGATCCATAATTATCCCAAGAGTCCTATATTTATATCAAAAAAATGCTAAGGATAGGGAAGCTTGAGGGAAAGCTGGTAAGCTAGGATGGGATGAAGTTGCCTATTTTTTTTAGTCTCAAGAAATTAGTATTAAGGCAAGTTTCCATTTTATAAGATGCCAATCTAAAACAAAGCTGGAAATGCTTTAAATGGTTAAGGCAAGTTTGGTGACCCCAACCTTCAATGGTTAGGTTAACCATCAATGGTTACCCTAACTGGTGATGATTGAGGGCACCATGAGTAAATGGGTGAAAAGGTGATAAATTAAAGGATGTGTTTAAGATAAGATTT
This sequence comes from Torreya grandis, assembly GCA_037957365.1. Lineage (NCBI taxonomy): Eukaryota > Viridiplantae > Streptophyta > Pinopsida > Cupressales > Taxaceae > Torreya > Torreya grandis. Next base: position 2,783,470 of record JARHVA010001459.1, on the reverse strand, counting down.
ATCATGATGAAGTTGTAAGTGAATGATAGAAGGCTAGGTGTTCCACTAGACAAGGACTCGATTAAGGGTCCATAGTTGAAGATGACATCAAAAATTGTCATTGTGCAGTTTTTAGGTGTCTACAAGTATCTTTAGAAGTTGGATCCTGAAATGCATGTGCCCACTATGTTATTACTATAATAATGAAGGCATCATGCAATATATTTTTAAATAATAACAAATCCTATAGGAGGTTGATGAATGGAATCATCTCTAGCTTGGTGGTAGTAAAGTGTAACCTTTGGCATTTGAAATCCAATAATTCTTTCAAAAATATCCTATCATCAAGTTTAATATCATCCTATAATTAAAATACATCCATTGAATCCACTATGTCCCATAGCTCTAAATAGTTGGAATACCTATTCTCAAATATGGTATAATCAAACATTATATCCATGAACTCTGTGGAGTCCTTTAATGAGTATGGTGAATGTATATTTTTTCCTCTAAATGTCCTAGATGAATATGCCATTACATTATACACTTTTTGTTGTTTTCAATTTCCTTCTAGGTGTTATGTATGTTGCATGATCCATTTAGCTCTAGCTTAATTGTTGTTTTACTTGCAGTGCTCTTTGAGATAGTAGCTAGGGTTGCTTGTTGTTGTAGGATACTATGAGACTGAAAATGTAAGTTTGATTGAAAGTAATGAAGGCTTATAATGGTTGCATATCCCATATATAGGACTTTTCATTGAGTAATAGTTCATGTGACATAAATGCCCAACATTCACCTTGCTTTTATATTCCTATATAATTTAAACTTTATTAGTTCATGTTTGTAGGGATATTTAGTATATATCATTGGAAGACACTTGAAATTTATTTTGGCTAAGTATAGTAAAGGGAAAATATTTTTCTTGTTAGTAAGGTATTTGGGTTTATGTTGGGGATCGATATTTTACTAAAGACCTGTAACAAAAAGCCCACCATTTAGCAATATCATCAAGAAAATTGTTTTGGGAAAAATATCTGAAGAAATTATCTTGAAGGCTCATTTAAAAAATTCTAAAGGGTTATTTTCATTGGGAAACATTCTAAAGGATATACTTTGTAGGGCAATGTTCTTCCTATGACAAAAAACCTGAAGGGTCTACTTCATAGCATAAAGGCCCAGGACAATGTCCCAAAGGATAAGTCCTAAAGGGCAAAGGGCATAGGATAAAATTCCTAAAGGGTAAAGTGGAAATGACAAAAAGCCCATACATTCTTTGAAAAAATTCTGAAGGGCACTTTTAAAAGGCCAAAGGGTAGGTTCGATAGGGCAAAGAGCCATTTCCATTATCTTGAAGGGTAAGTGTTGAAAGGTTCAAAGGGTTTACTTTGTGGAAAAAATGGCCAAAGAGTCTACTTCATAGGATATAATGGTTCAAGACAAAAGTCAAGAAGGGTATGTTTCTATGGTGAAAGGGCAATTTCAAAAATCTAAAGGGCAATTCAAAAAGGGTGAAGGGAAATTTTGTCAGGAAAATATGGACATAAAAAAAAAGCTAAAGGGTAGGTTAGTCAGGTAAAGGGATCCATGATAAAAGTGATCATTTATAAAAGGTAAAAGGGTAGGTTCATAAGGAAAACAAATTCTATCAGGGGATCCATGTTGAAATGTCATAGGTTCATGGGTACATGCCACATGTCCTTGACTATTAAAAAATTAAGTCATAAGATTAATGTCATAGGTACCCTTGAAGGTATTAAAAATCCCTTTAAACCTTCAAGGGTACCCATATACATGTTTAAAAGGTATATCTTAAGAGATACCTCCAAAATTTTGGGTCCAAAATAGAGATTCAAATCAAATACAAGATCCTAAAATATAATAAGCTAATCATTTTCCATAATTTTGATCAAAACTCCCATTGCTAATTATCATTTGATATTGTATTAAAATAAATGGTTGAATATTGACTTCATTGAATATTTTTATTTATGAGTCTATTCCACTTTGATGCATTTTTGAAATGTATCTCCTAGGAGATACCTTCAAAGTAGGATGAAGCAAGAATTAAAGTATATGATATTAAAATCTATTATTATTTTTGGATTGACATAAACCATGTCATTAAACAAATGTTATATATTACCTTTTTAGCATTTTTAGGGTTTAACACATCTCCATGTTTATGTTCTTATATAAATATAAATTTATGTCCTACATACAAGTATAAATTGGACTTATTTTATAAATAACCTGATAACGACACTTCTCATGTCTTTTACAAATGTCCAGGATGAAAAATCATAGATAAATGGCTTTCCACTATGGATACTATGTTTCTCTCATTAATAATGGTAAGGTCATTGGTGAATAAATAATACAAAAAGTGGCATGTCTAGATGCTGAATCTCTACAACCCATAAATCTCACTTCCACATGCCACAATGATAAAATAACTATTGAATGTGTAAGTGTTAATGTGACTAAATTAATTGATCTAACTCTACCAATTCCATTTCAAGTAGATTTTGTGGATAATTTAGAGGATTTACTTGATATTTTTAATATATGGATTGCAATAATGATGCAACATGTCATATACAAGTTTTCTAAAGACAATGACATAGAACAAAGACAAAATAATTTGAGTTCAGTTATGCATATACAACCATTACAACAAGAAAACCCTTGATTGGATTCATTTGTTTGATATATAAATGATATTACCACATTTAAAAGCCTAAGAAAAAACTTTTATTTGGAAAATGGTACATTTGTTGCACAAATTTACACCTCTTACAAATGATGAAAAAATTGCTTTTGGTTATGTTGAATTTGCACAGCCAAGGGATATTTTTTGTTGCATTCTTATCCCAATGTTAGAAAATGATTTGGGAATTTACATATGGTATGTTATAAAACATTGTGAGACTTGAATTATAGAGGTAACTAAAACATCTATCGTTAGATGGCCTTCTAAAAAATAGTGGACACTGAGACTTGTAGAGCAATCAATTTACCATAAATGACACCAAAGGAAAAATAATTTGGAAATGTTTGGGAAATAGTGGATAATGAAGTCACTCCTTGATTTAAATTCCTAGTAAAAAGGGATCCAAAAAAATTAACTCATACCTACAAATAATTGGGCCAAAAAATAAATCAGCCAAACACTTCACTCAACCAAGTGGAGTTTGATGAAAGCATAGATAGTGAGATTTCAACAATGTATGCAAATAAATGTTGCACTAAAAAATGTTTTAAGTTAGGATGGTAATTTGAGATTCTAAAATATTCAAATATGAAGTTTCTTAATTTAAACAAAATATATAGGAGGCAACATGTCTTAGATGCCATTTTTGCTAGTTTGTTTAAGAAAAATGAAAACAAAACTAGCATTGATTTTTAGGATACAAAGATCTATTTGGAAGCTTGGATTAAAATATAAATATTGAAGAAAAGAATATTTTTTGACATTAAAAATTTTCACATAAATGGGGAATGAAATTCATTACATGTAGGGAGATTTTGACAAAATATGCAATAAAAGACAATGGAAGCTAAAGAATTTTTAGACCACTTGGTGGATGATTTAACAAATGTTTCTCCATGACTAAAATTATTGGTAGATAAGATGGCTCATGAGAAAATGTTTGAAATATACCATCATGTTTCACTCAATAATTTATGAGGTGCCACATGAATGCACAAATAGCATATATGCAATATGAGCCAATATCCTAGCAAAAATTCACTAACATGTGGAGAACTAATTTTCATGATGTGATCATTACCACATTTGATGATTTTTATAAGCTCAAAACATGCATCTTGTTGACTTAATATAAATGCTCTAGGTCCCTCTCTAGAGATCAAGAAAAGTGTATCAATCAAGAATTTGTGATGCACTCAAATCTAATACTTTTTGCAAGGTAAATGTATTACACACATAAAGAAAGGTTAGAGCAATACATTGAAGAATGCCTCAGTATCAATAATGACAAGGTGGAATGTCAAAATACATTTGTGTTAAGGATAGTGATAAAACCTAAAGCAATTACTGATAGAATATTATATTTTTTGATAGAAGGGATTATAACACATGATCATGGTACAGGTAGATATGGGCATTATTTTTACTGTATGTTCTTGGAGGGTTTAAATTTACTATCACCTTATTGAACAAGTTCTCTTGGGATATGGAAATAATGATGCCAAATACTTATGGATATTTTCTATATAAACTTGGATATTTAAAATATCAATTGTATGATGTAGTTTTGTCTAACAACTACCACCATAAATGTAAAAAAATATAGAGAAGAAGAACAACCAATTGGTGCCTTCAAGAAACTTCTTTCTAGGCTATACCTTCAACTAGACAACTTTTAGGGGGACAATAAAATTAGGTACTTCCATCCATAATTATATTTAAAAAATGTTGAACCTTATATGTAACTAATGTTACATTTAAAAATTCATAAAATCATGTTTTTTTTATAGTTATGTATTGCAATGTTTATCTCTCCTTGTCTATAAAGGTGTATTCCTTGATGTTAATGTCATATTTCTCCCTGTAGGACATACCCACGAGGACATCGATGACACATTTGGAAACTTGTCTGAATGTATAAAGAGGAAAGATGTATGGAGTGTGGTAGAGATGATGGACACTTATAGGATGTGTGAAAATACAAAAAACTTCATGCCATATTTAATTCAAGAGGTAGTGGATTTCAAAGAGTATGTTAATATTTACCAGATAAATAGAAGAAATTAAATAGTAGGCTTGAAAAAAGGTCAATACTTTCTTATATGCATGGAGCAAGTTCAGCCTATTATGCATTGCAAAAACTCTATAAGAGATATAAATTGGCCACCCTGATTACATTATGGGGAACAAAAAAAAATGGTGAGCCAAATGTTTGAGAAGGTAATCTGACAAAAATATATTTCAAAGACTTGAAAAATAGAGAAATGTCTCAATATTCTTTTGTTGTAAAAGAATTAGATATAAGTATAAAAAAGAGTAAAAAATAAATTAAATATAACTTGAATAAGTATGTACAAAAATTCAATGAATTTGGTTTGACCAAAAATAGTAAGTGTAAGGATCTAACATAATACTTCCAAAATATCCATGACATAATGAAAGAATACATGTTCACTTCTGAAGTTGAGTACACATGATATTTTTGGATTAGAACTCATCACAACATACCCTTACATATAGATATTTATAAAATGGTTCATGATAGGACAATTGATTTTGAAGTGGCATCTATAGATACATATGTTGGTCCAAGAAGTAAAAGAAAAAAATTACATTTAATCCAACTCAATATGTGCAAATTAGAGATATGTTATTTTTCAAACTTGATGATTATATAGAGTTAGAATACACAATATGGGTTGTTAGAGCTAAAAGTAATATGTATATACTAAAAAAAGATGGGGATATAGAGTGAAGGGTCAATGTAGCTTGGTTCATCCCAGTTCATATAGGGGAAAAAGATGTAGAAGAAGTAAAAAATTGTTTATATTGCTTGGATAAGAAATGGAAGCCAAACCTAATCGAAAAATCTTTACCATCCATACTCATTGATAGTATCATCTATGCTTGGAAACTAAATAAAAATTGTAGAGGTTGTAAACTTGCTCTCACTGATTTTTGAAAAGGCATTGTAATAGAGTATTTGAATACATCATGCCACTAGGAACTAATAAAAATAGTGAGAAAAAGATTATCAAATTTGAAATGGTGTTTCCTTAATTTTGGAATGATAAATATGAATGTTGTTTTTTCAAAATTTAGTCCATTTTTTGAGAATGTATAATTTTTTATTATTTGATCTATTTATATTTATTTTTGGTGGCACTTTGCATTTTAAGTCTTGGAAAATACACTTCAACATTTGAGTTTTATATTTTATACTATGATAATTTAGTATTTCAATAACTATGCATCTATTTAATATAATTTTACTATTGGAACATCCACTTCATATTTTTGTGTTTCAAAATGGTCTTTGGTTTTTTCATATTCTAAATAGCTAGATCACATTTTGTAAATCATGAAAACCTCTTCAAATTTTTGGTTTTTAAAATTAAACTTCACATTTTGCATCCTTCAAAATAGTCTTCAAAAAATGGTCTTTATAATTTGAACATCTAAGAATTTACACTTTGGATTTTATTGTTTTCAAAATACACTTTGGCATTTCCATGTATGTGAAAAGGTCTTCAAGGTTTACACCTTGGAATGTCCCACTTACGTGTCAAGATTTGTTCTTTAGCATTTGCATATCAATAAATTTTATTTGGATTTTAAGTTTTTCAAATTAAACTTTGTAAAATCATATAAGATTGTGACATATGGAATAATCTTGGAAACTTGGCTAGGCAAAAGGATGACTAGTCCAAATAAAAGTCCTGAACAATGTGAGCTTCTAAAATTACAATAGACATCACAATCTTAGTAACTTGACAATGTGGGAGATTATATTAATAATATAATTAGATAACACCTATGATCAACACATGGCATGTACAAAAATATGAGATAAACTTGGTGATCATGAAGATGTCACCTAAATCAGATTAAATAGATAGTTCACAATCCAATAAAATGATAACATGTGGCATCCCAATCATCTTAGGTGTGTGAAATCACATATCAACTGATTTCCCAATTGATGTATGAATTATTTTTCCTTAATAAATAAATCACCAAGTCTTATTATCTATAAATGCATGGTCTGTGAACTAGTTTGAATGTCCGTATAATTTGGAATTATTACAAATATATAATATAGATGTCATTTATTTATAATAAGTCCAAGTAATTACTGATGAAGTCTAATTTATTTATGATAGTTTTCAACTACTAATTATTTATGATCATTTTTAATAATATAGACTTATCACAAATACATTAGATAAATGTGATTTATTTATAATAAATCTAACTTAATATCGATACAGTATAATTTAATCTTGATATAGTCTGATTTATTTCTGATAGTTTTCAAAAATTTAGACTATTAATAAGTCCATATTATCTAAAATAGTACTTATAGATGTATAGTAATTAATAATTATTAAATATAGATGTGACTACATGGAATATTTTGGGTTCTACACCACCTTAAATTTGGTTTATTTAGATATAACTCATAGACTGTCATTATTTTTGAATCATTAAAACCCTAGATCTTCATCTTCATAGTAATATTAGAAAAAAATGGGTTGGTGGGATCCTATTGTCGAGCTAACCCCCAAAGACCCCTCTATCAATAGATGCTATGTACATAACCACTATATTTAAGAGGGCCTCAGACTAATGCATTTCTCCCTTAATGTCTTGTATTATGGGTTCATAAGGGTGTAATATGTGGAAAGAAAGCACAATCATGATCTATATTATAACATGGAAAATATGACTCATGCATGTTGCTTTAGCATTCTAGACCTATAAATGTGTTATACGTATTATTGATAAGGAAATATGAGAAAATAGGGAATCTTTATTCACTTGAATGCTTGATTAAATGATTTTGGTACTTTACCTTGCGATAGGTATCAAGTTACTAGGTGAGGTTTCAAATGAGTATTGATCATGGATATATACCAATATTATCAGGAAGTATCTCACAATAAATAACTTAGGATAACCATAGGGATACATTTTATTTGATAATTTTATGACTTTAGGGTACTAGACACTTGTATTGGAATAGGACACTTGTATCGACATAAGCATCTAATTGGGACACAAATATATGATAATATAAAAAGTAGGTACTGGTCCCAAACATGTAGATATAGATGATAAACATGCTTATAACATTCTAATCATGATATAAGGTTTTGGTCATCAAAATAACATTAGGTGGATTAAGATATATGCAATGAGCATAAATATATATTATATGTGAGCATTTTGATAGTGATAAAGGTCTTTAACTGAGAGGAATAACCAAGATACATATTGGCAAGTATACAAGACTAAGGTTATATATAATTCATAAAATAGTGTCTAAATGATCATATTATAATGTTACACATGAATTTATGTTGATTATAATTTATAGATTGATATTTCCTATGGATATTTTTCTTTACAATAATGTATTATGACATTAATTTATTATGAAAACTAGAATTTCTTTATTCGCATGTGCTTGATATTTATGATAATGACATTTTTTGAACATTTATGCATCTTATATTTATTTTTTAATTATTACATTTAATGTTTTCCACCATGTAAATCATTAATTATGTCAGAGGATCATTTAGTTTGAGTCATGGTAGTCTCATGTCCATTTTGGGCCAGATTCAAGTCATGTCATGTGTCCTTGTGTGCTCCTTGATCATGATATTATCTATGTTTGTGTATGCATGGATATATGTGTACACACACACACACACACACACACACACACACACACACACACACACACACACACACACACACACACACACAACACACACACACACACACACACACACACACACACACACACACACACACACACACACACACACACACACACACACACACACACACACACACACACACACACACACACACACACACACACACACACACACACACACAGACACACACACACACCCACACACACACATTATAATCTTAGGAAACATAATTTTTTATTAATTTGACATACTCATATATTTTTTACACATGTGAATTTTCTATACACTTTTCCCTATCTATCTACCCATCTATTGTATTATTATAAAATTAATAAAAATTATAATTATTTATAATCATCCCAATCAATGAAAAAAACTTCTATAATCCTAAACATACCTTCACCATATTCCATATTATTAATTTTCACTCTTAGGATAGTACCAACAAATTTTGGATAATTATGGTTACCATAGGTATATTCCTTCTACCAACACTATCTAAGAACATTTAAAGATTATTTTTAAAATTTGGAAGCATCCATAATGTATCCATATAAATTTTTCATATGGAATTCATAGTGGTAAATATAACATATTTGAATATAAATACAAATTAATCTTAAGGTTAGAATCACTTAGTAACTTGATCATTACTTGGCATTCACATGTTGAGAAATAAATGAACACTCTCTTGAGACATTATCACAAAGGCCTACATAACCAAAAACCCCTCAAAGCACAGTATATAGAGCTATTTTTTAATACAAATATATGTTAAATTTTTATGGTTCAAAGTGTCAAAATTTAAATAGTATATTGCATTCTACTATGATCATGATGTTGCATACACACATCTAAGTGGGATAAATATGTGTAGTTTGAGTCCTATTTAGAGTATTAAGACATATGAAAAACTTATTTTATATGAAATTATTTGTTGGGGATATCCATCCTAATTTATCATCAATTTTTTTGAGGGTCATCTTGTGTTCAAAACTGACATTAAGGTTTTAAATGAAGGAGAGGGAAAATAGGGATCAACACCCATGACCAAAGGAAATCACATGCATAGATATAGTCTATAGGAATAGACATAGTAGTACGAGGTGTAATAAATTTGGATAATATATAGTTAAATTTTGGATAGAGGTAGTATAATAACAACACCATAGGGGTCTCACTATTATCAGTAATATCCAACAAGGGTATGAACTATAATTTATTGATCTTAGAATTTAAAAAAAAATACATAATATTTTTAGTATCAGTGAAAACTATTATTATGAACATCATAAAAAATAAAGTACATCTCTTTCTTAGTGCTTTGTAAATTTCCAATATTCTAGGTGCATGCTCAATCTATCATCAATTCTCAAATTCAAATTGTGGTATTATTACTATGTTTTATATAATCTAAATTAACCATAGTTTTATCTTATTTAGATCACATTAATCCAAAATAGTAAAATATTTTGGTGTTCTTGATCATTGAATTGACCACAAGAAAAACCAATCTTTTATACCTTAGAGTATCATATTCTCTTAGGGTTATATTGAACTTCTAATAGGGTTTGACTTTGATTTATGATTTCTAATTTCCCCTAGCTGAAAATCTGCCTTTTACCTTGGATTTATTAGTACTTACATGCATACATATTATGACATATAATACGTTTAGGCATAATTTACATATAATATGAAGTGATAGGTTATTCGGAGTCAAAATTTATCATACTTAGTTTTTATTGATATAACCACATGTTTGCCTTCCATCTAAAATGAATCAAATTGATGAAATACAAGTTCATTCTTCTATTAATACACACATTTAGGAGGAACACATAGATGTATATCAAAATGTTCCATTGATATTATTTTTGATATTGAATATGATTATGAATACATATTGAATATAATGTTGAATATCATGGTGTAAGCCATCTTGATGAGCTTAATGGTGTAGATCTTTAACACAGTCAAAATTTCAAATTTTTAGAATAAAATTAATAATCAATATAAACATTTAGATAAATATTATCCTAGAGTTTAAGAGTGGAAATAATTCCAATGTTATTGCTAATCCACATTTTAGAGACTTGAATCCTAAAATACATGTTTAGACCATTATTCTAATTACTACTATTCATGTGTCTACAGTTATGGTTACACAAGTGATTACTACACCTAATGTGGGGGAAACATAATCAACTCCTTATATTTATATGCCTATTATTATGCAACATATGTGTGTAAATTTTAGGTTTTATTCTCAAGTGATACAATCTAGTTTTAATAAATCTAATGGTCCTACCAATCAAACACTTGTATATCAATGGTTTGATCTTTACACCAATGTTAATCTAATGGATCAAGGTTCTTATAAAGTGGATCATTAAAAAATTCTAAAGCGCTGTTGCACAACCCTTTATCCCAAAATATTTCTAATTCTCATTTTATTATATGATTCATTTCACCTAAGTTTACACCATTTGATTGTAAAGGTGATATATAAAACATCTTAGACCCTTCAATGCAACATATTTAAACTATTCATATAATGATAAGTTATGGACTAATATTTTTCCTCAAATTATTTGGGACTATGTTTTGTGATAGTTTAATGACCTTCCTTTCCTATTTGTAAATTATTTAAATCCTTTTGCTAACCAGTTCTTAACTAAATTTTCTATCAATATCAGTGAAAATGTTTCTTAGGGTTAAATTTAAAACATCAAAAAAGTGTCTAATGAACCCCTTTGTAATTATATGTTTTTTTATATAAAATATTGCTCTTTCAAAAAAAATCTAAGATTGTTAATAGTATGTTGGTATATCCATTTAGGGTTTATGTGGCTTTGTGACACTTCTATCATAGTGATGACCCTCAATACATTTATGCTGCTTTTTTGAAGGTTTTTTTCTCATTTATTTTGTTGAGTTACGTTGTCATTCTTCCCATTAGGATGGGTTTGTAGAAACCACCTATATTAATCACTACCATATCCACACTTGCATTTTTTAATGCAATTTTAGATGGTGAAGTTATGAATAACCATGTAGTGGAAGAGGGAAATGAAGTTTATTTTGAATATATTCCATGAAGTAGTGGTTCTAACCCAAAAAAATCTTCACCTGATGTTGTGCTTTATTTGCTTGAATTTGAAAAATATTGAAACGTTTTTGAATATTTGGTCATTGTGGTTATTTTTTAGGTTGATTTACATTTGAGAAATTGATCAAAAAATGAGTTCAAACCAGTAGAAATACCATGGATTCAAGATGGATGGGGGAGGAACATGACCAATGGTTTGTTATTATTTTTTTTTTCTAATGATAACCACTATAAGTATATTTTCAAACATGGTCCTTGGTTCATTCAAAATACGATAGAGGTATTTTCTCATTGGGCCAAGGACTTTCATGTCTCAAAGCAAACAAAGATCAAAATCCCACTATGAATTCAGTTCCTAGGTTTAGTTTTTCCTCTTTATGGATTTGTTAACTAGGTCATCAAACCCTCAGGGAATCTTATTTTCCATGATAAACCCAAATTCTACACATTTCACCCATAAAATTAAGCCTATATTGAAATTGACCTAGCCAAGAATTTAAAGAAACTATTAAGATACAGATTGGCAAACCTCAATTTTAACAGTGTGTGCTTTACACTAACATCCATAATACTTGTTCATGTTTCCAATCCTTAGACCATAGGATTTTATATTATTCTTTAATGGATAACTCTTAATATATTATGGATGAAAAAGGCGTGCCATAAAATAAGCAAACCAACTCTAATGGTGATATATGAACCAATGTGAATAATAATAAGAATATTTAAGCATCTTGTGGTGTCTCAAGGACACAAAATACTATGTATCAACACAAAGGTTGTCCAAAATATAAATTATCTACCCTAAAAGATAAATAATCCATGATAACAAATTTAAGGCACCACTTCTACTCTCCCACACACTATAAGCAACAACCACCATTTTGCATTTGCAACCTAAGGCTATCTTAGCCAAGTCATCACAATCCCATTACAAGGTCATTATCACAAACATAAAGGATAATTTGTTGTTATTTGATCACAAAATTGTGATTAACTATTTTTTTTAATCCCTTACCTTCAAAGGATGGAGAACATGTTCAAGAAAAGTGACATTTATTCCAAATGAGTAACTTTTTTCATGAAAAATAGACAAATCTTACCTTTGCTAACATTGTTTCATCCCTTAAATACCTTTAAGAGAAAAATGACACGTGCCTTAATTTTTTTCCATGATAGTTTACTATTGGAACCTTCATAGCCTTACTGAATCAACATATAAATACATAATTAGGGATAATTTTTTAAAATTTTATAATATGAAAGTTTTGTGTTTTTAAGAAGTTAAAATTTCTAGTTTCATTCTTTAGTCTACTGATCACATGATTTTTCTAGGTTTTCTTTATCGAGAGTCTAATTATGAGCTTAGTCATGAAGGAATCACCATATTTATAACACTATATATTTCATAAACTATTATTTATTTAGGTACTGACCCTATCCATTGGGTGGTGTAGACCCTTTTTGATATTGATGGACAACTTCTAAACATATATGCTTCCAATGATGTTATTTAAAGAGTCATAATATAAAGTTGGTTGGTAGATTCACCTCCTAATGCTCACTAGGTTATTTTTGGGGGTTTGAGCATAGTGTATTATAATGAAGATAAATAAGGTCATCACCATATGTGTTGGTATGTAGTGGAGTAATAAACATGGTTTTAAAATCATAATAAGCTTAGTCTATTTGATCCTAGTCACCACATGAGAATGGAATCTACTTATTCTTGGTTAACTTGGGCTAAATTTAGATAAGACCAAGATAATGTGGTTATAGTTTTGGATTCAAAATTCCTTGTGGATCAAGACTTGTTCTCCTTCACTAGCTCAAAAACTCACCCAATTTCTATTATTTATGATTACAATCTTTCAAATCATCAACCCATTCAATTTTTCATTGAATGGAGCTCTTATCAAACTAGAGTAAATAAGACTAAATTCTATTTCAATACTACTAATATTAAACATGATGAAACTTTGGGGCACATTAATTATATCTATAACTTGGTTCTTATACCCTCATGAGACAAGGTTGGATTGATTGGTGGGTTGATTACATTACTTGAACTACCAAGATTTTGTGTCTATATGGTAAGTAAACAACTATCTTTAGAGAGTGTTATCACGAAGCATGATACCATGTATTCCATATAATTTAATAGGTACTTGATATATCACCACTCAGTGTTCACTTAGAATCTCAAGCTATTCAATAGAGACACAAAATCAAAATTGAGGAATATTGCTAGGCCTAAGGAGTGTAGACCAGAGCTATAACACATTGGTGAAGAGTGGGGAATATAATTAAATTTTTTTCCCCCTTTATCTACTCTATATGAGATATAAATAGAATTAAAGCTATTGAAGATGATAAATCCATAATTACCAAACTCCTAGACTTCCTATAAGATTTTTTGCATCATTATCAAGGGGTGTTTTCCACTTAGCCTTCTTTCCCATTCCATGACGTAGTTCTCTTATAATGTCTTTAATTTGTCCTATGCCATGTTTTCTAAACCATAAAGAGTTTCATGTGATAGGCCTATTACTGTTACTGATCATAAAGAATTAGCCCCACATATGGATTTTGAAAAATACCCTAGTATTGATGGTTTATGTTGTGAATTTTATCAGTTCATATGGAATATTATTGGTCAAGATATCTAGAAAGTATATTATGAATATTTTTTGTCCAACTCCATAGGAACCCTTATCAATAAAATTAATATAAAATTCATCATGAAACTTGAATATATTGATCTTATTACCAATTGGAGGCTAATAACCATTTTGAATGTCTCTTATAAAATAATTTCTAAAGACCTTTCCCTTATGTTGATACACCTTCTTCCCATCATTATTAAAAGTGAGTAAACTATCCAACATAGGTATATTTTAGACAATGTTATTATAATTTGGGAGGGTATGGAATGGGATAGATTCATTGGTAAGAAAATCCATGTTTGTGAAGATTGATTTTGAGAAAGATTACGACATTGAGTGGGCATTCAACAATGTTATGCTTCAAGCTCTAGGTTTTTTCATTTAGTTTATTTATATTGTTAATATGTTATTTCAAGATGTAATATTTTTAATTACAATAAATGGAATGAAATTATTAAAAGTGAGTAAACTATCCAACATAGGTATATTTTAGACAATGTTATTATAATTTGGGAGGGTATGGAATGGGATAGATTCATTGGGAAAAAAATCCATGTTTGTGAAGATTGATTTTGAGAAAGCTTACAACATTGAGTGGGAATTAAACAATGTTATGCTTCAAGCTCTAGGTTTTTTCCTTTAGTTTATTCATACTGTTAATATGTTGTTTCAAGATGTAAATTTTTTAATTACAATTAATGGAGTAAAATAATGTAAATTTGGGTTATTCATGTCTATAAGGTAATTTTGATACTTAGATCCCTCTCTCTATGTGTTTGTTGAGGAAGGATTCAAATTTATTTTGTCCAACTACTCATCAAGAGGTTTGGTGAAAGACATCTCTCTCCCCCATTATGATCAACAACTTATCAATGCGAATTTTACACATTGATTCTTTTATTAACATTATAGAATAATAAAATTCAATCAAGAATGCAATGGAATGTTGAAATTTATTTTCTTGTTTTAGTTTCCTTTATTCAATGGATAAAAAATCAATACTATAGGCAATATATCTCTCCCAAAATTCTTTGGTTAAAAGTGTACCAATGTCAATGTATTTTTCAAACTTTGTAATTTATATTTTTTCTCATTCCCTTTGGATTTCATCCATCCCCTTTTGATATTTTTTCATATGTTGTTCAGATGACTAATAAAAATATTTATTATTAGATCATCAAACCCATTTATATAGTAAGGAATTTTCATATTTATCATAAAGTACTGGATGCTACTCATGTGTAAAATTATTCTTGTTGGGATCCTTATAAATTTACCTATGCTAATTTTTACAAGATTATGAGATAATTTATTTGAGATATTTCAGTAGGCCATAAGGGTTTCCACTGGGTCTCCTAGGATATATTTTGTAAGCCTAAATTAGTTGCGGGCCTTGGCCTCATTTATATTAGACTTTGAAGATATGGTCTAAGTGTTAAATGGATCATCATATGCTTAAATATGAAAGAAGTTTTTAAGGCTATATTAAGGAATTAAATTATTCAAGGAATCCTTATTGGCAAGAAGCAATGGAAGAATCCTTATTTATAGAATTTTATTCTATCTCCTATGATAGTTCATACTGGTGGTCCTCTTTTAGTTAAAAGAATATGAAAAGCTTGGGAACTACTCAAGCTCAACCTCATCTAGGTTGGGGATGGTTTTAGAAAAGATGTTTCTCTTAATTACCAATCTATTTGGTAATATACCATCCTTAGTTTTCATAATTTCCCATTTTCCATTATCCCATGGATTAAAATCCTTAGACTTTTTAAAAACATAATCAATAATATCAATGAAATATTATACAAGGTTTCATGATACTGGATCAAGTGGGATATTATTAGAACTAAATACCATCTTATAGATAAATATGAATAGGCTATTCATGAAATTAATAACACCATACCTAAATTTTATCTACATAAGGTCAAAGTTTTCTCTAAAGTCCCATGATAGAAAGACTCAAATTAGCCTATGACTAATCCTTTATATTGACGAATCCATAAAATAGGTATCATATTCCATCCATAATTATATATAAAGTAAAACACTCATTAGTTAGTCAAATCTAAAGTCTTTGGATGTTGTATGGGCTAGAAGGTTTATAAATTTTTGAAATCTCACATTGAGCCCAAAGAGGTCATTTTATCTAGTGTAACTATTGTCACAAAATCTTGCAACCTAAAGGAGGTTTTTAAAGCCTACTCTAAGATTTGGAAAACATTGGAATACCTCTATGCCTATGGGTTACCTATATTAGAGGTAGACCTCCAGGTTTAAGGGCTAGCTCCATGAATTTATCTTGAAGTGCTTATCACTTATGATAACTGATTGTTTATGGGAAAATGGCATAGAAGTATGCATAAAAGAAATATATTATAAGGGGGTGATACGCCATAAGTATTTACACAATGCCATAATAATTATTTCACTAAGAAATATGACCTAAAAACTAGCTTCAAAGTCCTAAGATGTTCTATCATTAGCATTTCAATATAGAGGTGATATGCATGAGACAACCCAAGGTAAGTGGATTAGAGGTTAGATTGTAGTCTTTAAGGACACTTGCACATTTTAAGGGATCCAAAAACACTAGTTAAACTCTATATGACCTATTAGAATGAGAAAATCTTGCATTAGACATAAAAGGATAAGGAGAAGTAAGGGTAGAAATGTATCACTAGACCTCACCATTCATCAATTTGCACACGTAGGCAAGATGCTTTTGAACTCAAAACTAGATTGCTTGTATTATTCAAAGGTAAAGTACAACATCAAACTAGCAGCGCTTCACCATAGATGGTGTGTAATTATTAAATAAGAACCAAAATGGCTAGTACTTATAGAATATGAGAGAAGAGAGAGAAGAATGAAGTCTAATGGTCATAAGAACATGTGTCAATATAAGAGGAGTTATGTTGTACAATAATGGAATATGAAACAAACCATGTAAGATATCTATGGAAAATCGTCTCTCCTAAGAATGAAATTCCTTAAATCTGGCATAGGACTCTTCAATTAATTATTTGGAAATTGCCTTCATCATTTAGACTTATTTGAACACTCCATAGAAGACTAGGGATAGATGACATCATTATAATATGAGGGAGGTGTTTCATGTAAATTTTCACTTTAAGTTTTAGGTAAGAGAGAAAATAAACTCAATATGGGTGTGGATGAAAAACCTATTTGGTTGCATACACATTAAATCAGAAGATTATGAAGAACTCCTCTTTGGCTTGGGATGAATGACCTACAAATAAGAAAATGCTAAAGTAAACTTATTTCTTAGACATATAGTTAGGTGGATTTCCTAGTTATAGATAGATCCTATAAGTGAGAGATTGCTTAGGGGTTGTCAATCCACATGTTTTAAATAATTAAGTTCATAAAACTAGAAAGAAGGTACTTGCATCAATTAAAGAATATTAGTCAAACTAATCATACAAGAAATGCTTATTAAAGAAAGGTATGTTATAATGTTAAATATATAAAAGGTAGGTAAATACCTACGTTAAAGAGTTGGGGTTTATTCCAAAAATTAGGCAGGGGTGTATGAACAAGTAGGGACATAGAAAT
The DNA here is from genome assembly GCA_037957365.1 of Torreya grandis. Taxonomy (NCBI): domain Eukaryota; kingdom Viridiplantae; phylum Streptophyta; class Pinopsida; order Cupressales; family Taxaceae; genus Torreya; species Torreya grandis. The sequence goes on along the minus strand of JARHVA010001459.1, from coordinate 2,765,692 downwards.
CTAGATTGGGTTGGGTGTAGGTAGGTGAAAGGAGCTTGCTAAAAATTTACCTAATAGTGAAATGCCAATGGTCAAGGTGACCATTTCCAATTGAGGGGACCCTCTCCATTTGTCTAACCATCACTGATTGAGACTAAACATCACTAGTTACCTATCAACGGAACTGGGTTGGTGTTGCTAATTAGTAGGATTCAAAAGGCAAGTTTCAAGAGGTGAGTAAAGGATATACTAATTTTGAAATGAAAATAAAATAATTGAATACCAAAAAATAAATACTTGTTTTACCATAAGTCAGTTGGGTGGATGGTTGAGATGGATTGCTCATTGTAAAAGTTGGTCATGATTGTAATAGAATAATAATATTTGGAGAAATTGATGGAGAGATGGCGATAAGCTAGCTCTTTGTTATGGCTATTGGATTGTTAAAGTGCTTGAAGATGATTAACCTATAAAGAGAGATTCTAAACATACAAATTTATTGATAAAAATTATAGATGATCTTTCTCCTACAACCTTTATCTTTTTATAGGCAAGGTAAGAGGTTGAAGTGGTTGTTCTAACTAGCGCTTGGAGAGGGCTTCTAATTATAAGTCATCCATGCAAAGGGCTCATAACAAGATTTAGATGAGTTATTTTTATAAAAAAAAAGTGGGTTACATGTTCCTTACATGATAAAATTTTATGTGGTACAATCTAACCATCACCAATTTAAATTACTATCACCAATCAACTTGACCATCACTAGTCATGGTTGAAGGTAAAAAGGTGGCTAGGCTAGGTTAGTAAGGTCAAACTAATTATGGGTTGGGTTTGGTGAAGAGTTGGAAGGTGGATGATCCCAAAGGGGTCCTAAGATGGTAAAGAGGATTATGACCTTTAGAATCATAATGTATAGATTTTTGGTGTCTACATTAGCCCCTTTTTATTATGTGGCTTGAATTAACAAGATGTAAAACAAAAAATTAACACTAGTCAAAGGTATTCTTGCCTCAAGTATGAGAGGAAGTATTCCCACTCAAATTGGGAGTTGATGAGGTAAAGTAGAATCAAGTTGGGGTTTGATAATGGGTAGATGGTGGGTCATGAGGTAGGCGACATAAATAATCATTTATCATTTGAAACAAAAAGAAGTGCACAAAATATAACTAAATGTGATAGTTAATATAGTACAAAGAATAAAGTTGCTAATGTTAAAAAATAAAGATCGATGGTAAGAAGACAAGTGACTAGTGTATCATGTGATTGCATTTAGTTGTGGTAATTGGATATGCCTATTAGTCTCTGAGTTAGGGTTAGTGTTTTTATGGGTATCCAAGGTAGGAAGTGCTCCTAGTGAAAACACCAAGGGGTCAAGTTTCATAGGTATCCAAGTTAGGAAGTGCTTCTGGAAAGACACAAATGATGTGGTTATGCACTAGGTCATGAAAAAATGAATAGTCAACAAGGCATGGTTAGTATGCATGGTCAAAAGTCCCAGGACTGGTTGGCACAAAATAAGTGAATAGTTTGGCTCAAAAATGACCAACGTTGAGGTGGATGTGGATAAAGTTGAGGGGTTGGTTGGAGGGGGTGGATGATCTAACTCCATATGCACTAAAAAAGTGGATGCTACCTACATAGTTTCATGGACATAATATCTAATAAAAAGTTTAGGCCAAATGTAGTTCTTCCCGTCTATGTAGATAGAAGTTTGAGACCTAAGTGGAATGCTTATATTTTTTTATAAAAAGGGAAAAAGAAGTCACCCTAATTAGCAATGGTCAAGGGTTACCCCATAGGTCGATCAGTGTTGGTCACCCTAACCATCGATGGTTAGGGTAAAACCCTAAAAATATAGAAGATTAAAAGTGAAAAGGTGAATTATTTTTCACCATTTGACTTTTGGTGTTTTTTTATAGGTGAATAGTGAATTTTAGTCATTTATGTGTTGGTGTTACTGAGGTGGAAGTTTGGGATTGGTTTGTTTGTCTAAGTGTGGATCGAGATAATGGAGGGTAGATGAGGATATGGGTGAGTGGTGGGATGAGGCCTTAGACCATGGAAATGATCATGAAATGAGGTAGGTGTTGCTTTGAAATGATAACTAGGTGAGTTTATGGTTTGAATAACATTTTTTGGTAGGAAATAGAGGGGATAAAATGGGTTTTCTTTCATATTTTGATTTTGTTGCCCTAGGTCTAGGTTTTGTATAAAGTAGGAAAATTAGTATAGCAATTGGATAAACATAGATGTATGAGGTTGGAATTGGGTAGAAAAGACTTTGAGAAGGGAAATTAGGTAGATTTGTAGGCTTTATGGGGTTGTATAAAGGTCATAGTTTCAAATCCCTCTACCATTGGGTGTAAATAGAGACTGGTGTCAGTTCACCTCGACTAGTGTTAGTCAGGCCTAAGGAGAATAATGGGTCCTAAGGGATTGGTTATAGTTCTAGGAATCATCGATGGTCAATGGATTGGGTAAAAAGTGATGGAATTTGGTTTAAAAGTGTTTGTTTAAAAGATGTTAATATTTAAATTATAGTTGATGAGGATATATTTTTAAGGTTGACAAGGATAGTTGTTTAGTGAGTCGATTACGATATTAGTTGATGAGTGTGTGATAAGTGTTTGGAATATAGGGAGATGAAATAGGTGTGGTTTTGACAAAGAAGGATATGAGAGGGTGAGGGTTAAATAGAGGCATAAGTTTATGTGAGAAAAATGTATGTAGGGTAAATGTAATGGGGTGAATCGTAATAGGTTAAAAGAAAGATGTATGTTAGTACTTAGCTTTAGGTGGACAACTAAGTATGCATGTTTGATGTATATTCCACTTATAGGCTCATGAATAGATTCAATTGAGGGACCAAGTACCCACACTCTTTTTAGAGGTTAAAGATGTCATGACTACTGATGAGTGGAGGCATATCCAGGTCATTTGATTAGTTGTGATTTAACACTACCAACACTTGCCTCATGATCCTATGATGATACTCATGCTCATTAAGAGATGGGATCCCATGATGAACACTTTTTAGCTAACAAATAGAGAGATCACCATCCACTTAGAGGATGTACATAAGATTACACAACTACCAATTCCAAGAGATCTAGTCTACCACATAAAGAGTGATGAGATAAACTATTTCATAGAGCTGGTATATGGTACAAATTATGATCATGCATAGTTTCATGCAAGTGGATTTAGTTATGGTCCATTATATTAGAGGGCACATGAGGATATATGCCTACTCATAATGATGATGATGGCCTGAATGAGTTTTATGCTACTTGATTTAGTTAGAGGGTGGTTTCCACATATATTTGTTGGTGTTTTAGTTGAGATGTTACTAGGGAGGACTGTATGTGGATGGACCCCATGTTTACTGGTGTAGATAAACTAAGAGCTATAGGGATTCTAAGCACACAAATGGTATATGATCAATATTAGCTTCATACTTCACTACTAATCATTCAAGCATATTTAGGTGTTAAGACCCTTGGGGATGCAAGTGGAGGGTTATCTACTGATTGATAAGGGAAAGTGGAGGAATGAGATATTTTGAGTGGTTCCAAGATGCATAGGAGGGTATGATGGTTAAAGATGTTACATGGAGACCATATATTGGGTGGACTCAGTGGATATGACTTAGATATCACATTGTAGGTCTTTAGAGCTAGTGGTAGATATATAACCATCATGATAGTGAGGATGAGCTCATCCCTTTTGATCACATGTAAAGATAGTTTAGGCTGGTTTAGGGGATCCCACCTAGCTTTCCTTATTACAACAGAGAGGAGGTTACGTTTATGTTTTTTGAGACACAACATCATGATATTGTGCTCGATTATGAGGAGCTATCAGTGAGAACCCTTATTGATGATGCAGGCGTTGTTAATGGATACATATCTTGGAATTAGGGTAGATACAGTAAAATAGACTTTGGATGGGGTGATAGGGGCCAAAAAACCATGGAAATAGATCTAGTAGGGGTGTAGGTACAAGGGGATGGTTAGGTGGCAATAACACTCACCATAACATAGGCCTAGGTCATTAACCTATAGGGGAAAGTGGCCACACTATAGGGGTAGTTGGTGGCTATGATAATAGAGCAAGATCAAGCATAAACATAGATCACTATAGTATAGGGATAAATAGCCCTACTTAGGGTTAGGTGGCCAATTCATAGGGGTAGGTTCATGTGCTTATAACTGAGAGCAACTAGGTGTAGGCCACCTTTGGCTTATTCACATAGGAGAGAGATGTTTTGAGATAGAGCAGAGGAACAATTGTAGTCCCAACTAATTTTGTCTCTTAGGTTTGGTATTTCACTATGATTTAAGAGTTGAGGTATTATGAGACCATAGTATGAATCAATACCTAACATAGCTGAGATGGGGAGAATACATGGTTATCCTGGTATGTGGTCAATCTCTTACAACTCTAGGATAGTGAGCTTCGATAGTGGGTCCCCAGGTAGGTATCCTAAGAAGACCACCACCAGATGGGGGTAAAACTATAGGTATAGGTATAGGTGGGGTTAGTAGTAGTGTTGTGGGTGGTGGTGGTCCTAGTACTCTAAGAGCTTGATGTATTAATTTTGATAGATACTAGTATATGGTGTTTTGATTCTAGTTTATGTGCTAATGTAGTGAGAAGTAAATGTTTTGAGAGAGAGTTTATACACTATTATATGTAGATTTTATAATGACATGATTTGTTTGATGTATGGTTCTATATAAGATGTATGGTTGTGGTTCATGGTTGATATGTTGATGTGGTTACTCATGTTCATGTTTATGGTGAATGGTCTATGGTTTCTTGCATATGTTTTATGAGATGTTGGTTTGGTAGCTTAGGCATGTGATGTTTCAAATATAGTTATGATGCTTTGATATTTTTCATGGATATGATAATATGTGTAATGGATGGATATATGTCATATGATAATGTAATATTTAATGGCTTTTATGATGTGGTTTATATGAGATGTATTATGGTAATGTTATGGATAGATTGGTAGATGACATATGATATTGTTCATGATGTTTTGATTATTGATTTTGTTTATGCTAATGAGAATGAATTAGGATATATTAGATGTTGAAATGATGTTTTATGGTATATGGATAGGATTATATTTATGGTCTGACATGATATGATAGTGTTTTGATCATATATAAGTAGATGATGTGGTTCATAGATATAGCTCATAATGTCATGCTTTGGACTTGATATTTGTTGTTTACAATGATGGAGATAAAATATGGATATGGGTGAAGATGTAATGAGACTACATAAAGTAATTAGGTAACAAACAAAATGTTTAAGAAAGTGATAAGGATCATGAGAGGTATGAAGCAATAAAAAATAAGAAAAGAAACATGATGCCTCTTCATTGGTAAGGATAAACAAATAAAACCCAAAGTTGGATCAGCTTGGTGAAAGTAATCCTTTCAAATGCTTCATATTAGCATGATTTGGTTGGTAAATGGGTATATAGATCACATTATGTCAATTAAGCTAAAAAATTTGTGCATATGATATATGGATGGAGGATGGGTGGAAATGGAACCTTTTATGAGACCATCATGTCTTTTCTGTAGGTTTCCTAGAGGATAGTATAAGCAAGTCTATGCTTATATATAAAGTGTAGACTAATTGATGTAGGAAGTTTACTTAGGAAAGATAATTTTGGCTTTCCAAAAATATAGTTTTTAGGAGAGATGATTGTGGCACTTCTTATTGATTTTGCTTTTGCTTATGTGTCATTTGTTATTTTAATTTTTCTTAGTGTTGGGGAAGTTGATTGATGTGGGAATCTTCCAAGAAATTTATATCTTTGACAAGTTCTTTACTCATCCATCCTTCAAGGGAATGGTCTAAATTTATGTGCCCATTTCAAATAATTTTGATAGCTATCCTTCAAGGGACCAGTCCACCTTATATTTTTAATTTTAAATAAGTTTTCAATAGTTGTCCTTCAAGGGAGTAGTATGTGAATACTAAAAATGACCCATGATTTGGTTGACTTTAATATTGCTTTTTCTTTTGTCTAATTTTACTTGACATAAACTTTCTTTTACATGCTCAAGGGGTTACCTTTATGAATGTAAAGCTATAGGTACAAGAAGGTTTAGTAGATGAAAATAGGTGTAGGTGACACGGACCATGGGAACCAATCTTGAGGAGATCATAAGTACCATGAGAATCATGTCATAGGTAGAGCCATGGTACCCATAGTTCAAGATTAGGGTATGACTATGATGGATAATCACATGATTCATATATAGTTGGTTTCCCCCTTCAAGAGGGAAATTAATGTGTTTTTTGGGGATGAGCTTAAGTTAGACCAATGGTGATTGTGAAATTTTTTTAACAATAGAAAGGATGCAGATGTGAAGCATTAAGAGGCTTAGGTTCTGGTTTACCTTCAAGAGAGGACAAATGATAAGCTCTTGAACCATATTTATGGGTTATGATGTAGGGTCCAACCCAATTGAAATAAAAATTTCCCCTTTTGTTTTTCTCTAGATTAGTTACATGTTGATTTTCATTGAGGATGAGATCTTCAATATTGAATTCTCACACTTTTAGGTATTTTTTATAAGCACACTTGATTTTTTCTTGATAGACATGAAGATGGGAAAGAGTGGCCAAATGATGATGATCAAGTATCTCAGGTTGGGCTAAATATGCTTGACAGTAATTGCCTTTTGAAATAAAGTCATGCAAAGATATACAAAGAGAGGGTATTTGGATCTTGAGAGGCAATGGAGCTTCAGCTTCAAATATGAGGGAAAAAGGTGTAGCACCTATATGGATTCAGATGCTAGTAAGATATGCCCATAAGGTGAAAGGGATATACAAGTGCCAATCTTGACCTGAGGCATTGACCATTTTAGTAAGCATGTTGTTAAGGTTTTTGTTAGATGACTCTACTTTTCCATTTTCTTGTGGATGATAGGGTGATGAAAAACTAAGTTTTATACCAAATACATCACAAAGGCCTTGAACTTGTTTATTTTTTAAGGATTTTTTATTGTTAGTGATGATCTTAAGGGGAACACCAAAGTGGTAGATGATATGATGGGTGATAAATTTGATAATATTTTCATCTTATATCCTCCACCCATTTCGTGAAATATTCAGTTGTAGTGATGATAGAGTTATGTAATTTTGAAGAGTAGGGGTTAATTTCACCAATAAGGTCTAGACCCTATTATGAAAAAGGCTAGAAGTTAGTGAAAACTTGAAGGCTATGGCTGGGTGCATGATGCAAATTAGCATGTTGTTGAAACTTGACATATTTTTTCACATAATCATAAAAATCTTGGTTAAGGGTAGGCCATTAATAGCCTAAGTAGAGGATGCACTTAGCCACAATGAGTCCACTCAAGTGACCCCCAAAAATACCATCATGAATTTATTTGATAATGTAAGAGGCTTTTGGACCATAGATGTAGAAAAATAGGAGGCCATCAAAACCACATTTATAGAGGATGCCTCCCATAATGGTATAATTCGAGGTTATCTAAATAAATGCTTGATGGGCATTCCTAAAGAGGCTAGATGGAATTGTGCCAAGTTTTAGGTAGTCGAAGGTGTATTGATACCATAGGGTAGGCTAGATCGCTTCCACATTAACTATGGTTGGATTGTATAAATTGATGTAGGAGGGTTTTTTAAAGTAATGGACAATGACTGATAGCTTAGAGTTTAAGGATGCTAACAGGATTTGGGAAGCAAGAGAAGCCATGGTGTCAACAAACTCATTGGTAGATTGTGGGGTGGTTTTAATATGATAGTGTTTGAATGATGTTAAGATTAATATGACTAATTATTTGTATAGTTGAAAAAAATAATTCTTACACTAGTAGATGCCATTGACTTGATTGACCACAAGTTGAGAGTCACCAAAGATGTTTATCATTATGACTCCCAAGGCTAATGTGGTTTGGAGACCTATTACTAGGGCTTCATATTTGGCCATATTATTAGTACATTCTAATTTTAGTTTGAAAGATAAAGGAAGTGGTTCATAAATAAGGGGGCTAAGGATGATGCCATCTCCCATACTACACTGACATTTAGAACCATCAAAGAACTTGGTTATGTGATTGGTGAAATCTGCTTGGGATAGGCTTATGATGGACTCATCTAGAAATTCTAGAGGAGAAGGTTGGTTGCTTGGTAGGGGTGCATCAACCAATTGGTCAGTAATGACTTACCCCTTAATGGAATTTTACTTGAGTAATTCAAGGTCAAACTTAACTAAAATCATGATCCACTTGTCCATACTTTGGTTTTGGTATGGTTTGGAGTGCATGTACTTAAGTAGGTCAGTATTGGTTATGATAAAAGTTTTGGGTTAAGAAGATAGTGGTAGATTTTGGTGGACATGAAGACTAAGGCCAAGCATAGTCTCTTGGTATGAGTATACTGAGTTTCATAGTCAACAAGGGTGTGGATTATGTAATAGATAGCTTGCTCTTTATGTTGTTCATCTTGTAGTGTAAACATTACCCTTAGGGAAAAATTAGTGGTAGAGATATAAAGGTAAAAAGGTTGGTCATATTTAGGAAGTATGAGGATAGGTGGAAATAAAAGGTACTCTTTGAGTGCATTAAAGGCCTTTTGACAATCCACATTCCACTTGAAATATATGTCTTTTTTCTAGAGGTGATGGAAGTGTTAACATCAATCTGAGAGCTAAGAAATGAAGTAGCAAATGGATTGTAGCTTCCCTTACAAACTATAGAGTTGATTAAGATTGGTTAGGGGTAGTATCTCAAGGATGGATTTGATCTTGGTTATATAAACCTCAATTCCCTAAAGGAAAATGATGAAGCCAAGGAGTTTACTTGATAGGACCCAAAAAATACATTTCTTGGGATTGAGGTAGACATGGTAATAGATGAGTCTCTTAAAGATAGTCTTGAGAATATCTAATTGGTCCTTGTCAAGTTTGTATTTTCTAAGGAGGTTATCCACATAGTCTCAATGATTTTGTGGATAAGATCATGGAAGATGTAGGTCATAACACATTGGTAGGTTGCGCCAACATTCTTAAGACTGAAGGGTATGACCCTATAATATAAAGTACTCCATAGGGTGATAAAGGAAGTTTATGTTTATCTTTAAGGGAAATAAAAACTTGATTATAACATAAGAATTTTTACATAAGAGATAACATCTCGTGGCCTACTATAAGATCAATAATTTGGTCAATCTTAGGTATAGGAAAGTCATCCTTTGGGAAGGTGAGGTTGAGGTCATGAAAGTTTACATAGATATGTAGTCCCCTTATGGCTTTAGTGACATACATGATGTTTGAAACCCATTGGGGATAATCAATGGATTGAATGAAGTTGATATAGAGGAGGCATTGAATCTCTTCTTTGATAAGAAGGGATATATGAAGATGCATTCATCAAAGTTTATATCTGATAGGCTTGACATCATGATTGGTTATAATGATATGGGTGGTAATGGCTAGGTTAATACTAGGGATGTCAACATATGACCAGGTAAATGTGATGTTGTGGTCTTAGAGGAAGGTGGAGAAGTCCTAAAGCTCCTCAGGGGTGAGAGATTGGCCTAGTATTACAATATGAGGGTTACCCAAAGTGATTATGTCAATATCCATAGTGGATTCATATAACATGGTTGAGGTTTTAGGAGGTAAGTATTTATGGATGGAGGAATCAGGTGCACTAAGGTAGGTGACAATAGAATCATCATCCTAATACTAGATAGTGTTAATGGTAGGAGAGTCTTCTCTGACCTGCTTACGATGGATGAAAGGGATGGATATGTGTTCCCCTTCCTTTTGATAAGTTAGGGGGCTAAGGGTAATTATGCTGATGAATTTTTTTTTAGGTGAGATGATTTCCTCATCATCATACACAGGTGGAAGGGTTGTTTTTGAGGAAGGTGTATCTTCTTAAATAATGGTAGAAATGGGTTGTTTAGATTTCTTCTTATTGGGTAGAATGAAGCTGAGGTTGTGATTATTGTGAGGCTTTCAAGTCTCAACCAAGATCAATGTGTGTGGTCCATACTCATATAATCCTAAGATATATCCTTTCCAGGCACACCTATATAGGTATACTTTAGCAAAGTTTAGGTTGTCTAAGTAGGAGAATGTAGAGTTGAATGGTTGTGGGGAAGATGGGGTGGTGATGGTGTTGAGAAAATTGTCAATTCCCCCATAAATAAAATGGGTTTGATAGTTTGGAGGCCCAAAAGGAGTAATGAATCCAATTTTTGGGTCATAACTTGGGTGGTGGTTGAGTTTATCATCAAGGGTAAGGATCTAGTATTATCTTAAGGTAAGGTAATGGAAGGTATATTCCAAGGGATCAGTGGTGGGTATTTGGTTTGTAGGAAGAGACAAGCTAGCAGATGCCATTATGGAAGGAGAAGTAATGGCTTCATTTTCCATGGTTGAGGGATTAGTGATGAATGATTGGGGGGTTTTGTCAGAGGTAGGAGAATGCCATTAGGTTTTTAGGTCATGGTGTATGTTGAAAAAGGTCTTGGGTTAACTTACATGGTAATAACCTAACCCTTATGCTTGAATTTGACACAATGGTGGAGGGTAGAAGGTATGTAACCCATAACACATATCCAAGGTCTCTCGAGTAGAAAATTTTACTAAAATTCACCTTTGACCACATAAAATTTTTTGGGGGGTGTACATGGTCCAAACTAAATGTGGAGGACAATGATTCCCAAGGTAGTGTTCATCGTGTCATTAAAGGATAAAAGCATAACTGAAGTTTGGGACATAAAATTGTTGGATAATTTGAGTTGATCATAGGTATGGGAAGAGATGATGTTGATGTTGGATCCCCCATTGATCATAACCCATTTGATGTGGGTTTGGATGATGTGGAAAGTAATAAAGAAAGTAGGATCTAGATCCTTAGGGTGGATAGAGGGTATCTTTAAGTCTTTGACAGTAACAAGTATGGAGATTTGTAGAGCACCTACAAAGGCCTCTATAGGTGGGGAGTTTCCTGTTCCAACCTTGATATCTTGCATAACCTCTATCATGGCTTGATGATCGTGGGGTGAGGTGGAAATGAGATCTTAAAGGCTCACCTTATCTATATTTTGGTGAAGTTGCTTAACAATGATCCTTTTAATGGATTCAGAGGGATTAACCTCAGAGGTGCCTAAAATGGTAACTTTAGGCTTAGTTGAAGATGTAGAGGTTTAGATTATGTTTTATTTAAGATGAGTTGGGGGGTATGTCCATGGAATGGAAAATTTGGCCTTCCCTTTATCCTTTTTTTGTGATCATGTGACCACATTAATGGTATGGATAGAGGGGAAAGGTGTGATGGGAGGTTGGGTAGATTCTCCATCACTCTAAGGTGAGAGTGGAGGATTAATAATGTGTTGGAAAATGGCTATTGGGTACATTGGTAGAGGATTTAATGGAAGTTCATATAGTAAAAGATCATCCTCATCATAAAGTTGATGGATAATGCCTTGGAGAGCTTCACAATTTTTAGTGTCATGCCTAGGTGTCTTGTGATAAGAATAAATTTGATAGTCATTTTACAAAGCTATATTCAAACTAAGAGGATCAAAATGTCTAAGAAGAGTTAATGTGAGGTAGGATGTATGAATTAATCTTTGGAGAATGGTCTTATAGGATTCTGCTAGAGGTGGGAAAGGTATAGAGATTGTGGTTTTGGTTGGTAAGATGGGTGTGTTGGTGGCAATGGGTCTGGTGAGAGAGGGTCTAGGTAAGGTGGTGCTTCTATTTGATGGTTCTAGTTTAAGTATGCTAGTTTTTAGGGTGTTTGAGTTTGATAGTCTAGCCATTAGTAATATAGAAAGGACCAGTCTATCAGACAATAAGTGGGATAGCATAACGAATGGTATTAGATGACATATGTTAAAAGGAACTTAAATTTTAGGAAAATTTGAGAGGTGAGGCCCTAAAATAGAGGGCAAGGTAGTGGGAGGTAGAAGCCTAGTCATGTGGCTCTTTAATAGTTTCATCCCCGTGGTTGGTTTGGGTTGAGGCTTGGGTATAGGATTAGATGGGGTTAATTCCACTTCCAAGGATGGGTGAGCCAAAGTTCATGTAGGGAAGGCACCAAAACTTTTGAAAGGTTTGGTTGGTGGTGTGACCATTGGAGAGGTGGCTATTTTATGTAAAAAACTACAACACCAAAACCTCAAGGTGTCAGTGAAGTCTACCCACCAAGACCATAACATCCCACCACACTTCTGAAGCCTAGACTCTAGGCTGGATTTGTGCCAGTACCATAAGGATTCCTTGCATGTACGAGCCTTCAATGAACACTGCCATGCCGACATAGCCACCCACCCTATGACTTAAACCTAGGTGGAGGATCTAATACCACATGTAATGAACTACTACACCAAAACCTCGGGGCGTTAGTGAAGTCCACCCACCAGGACCATAACATTTTAGTTGACTGAGTAAGGTGAAGGGTTGGTAGAATTTTTGATCAATTTAAGAGGTAGTGGAAAAATAATGGATTGGTTTATTAAATCCATTTTATAATATTTGATTTTGTTGATGTAAGGGAGCCATAGGTGTTGCCAAAAAGTGGTTTGATCTATATCTAGTTTTGTGATCATACCTAACTTATGAACAAATTTAGAAAAAAGGTTTGTTTACTAGTTTCATCCCCTGGGTAGTGTATGTAAAGGATAAACCTATGGGTTAAGGAGGAGGGTTGGTAGCCTCATCTATTTCCTAAAATAAGTGACATAAGTTTAGGTTGTGTGAATACTCTGTGAGGGTTGTTTTTGAAAAAGTTATTCCCCTAGGTATGATGTCCATAGTTGTGGTTTGTCCTATAGTTAGGGGAGATGGTATATTAGGAATGGTTACTTATTTGGATAGGCTATTAAAAGGGATGATTCCAAACCCTCTATGAGTGTAGCCAAAGAAAAAGGAATGTCCTTAGGTTGGGCCATTGAAGGATGGGAAGGTGATTTCACAACTTTGATAGATGAAGTGGGGGAGAAATAGGTAGGTTGGATGGTAGGTTTCCCATTGATAAGTGTATAAATGACCATATTGACCATATGGGCATCATGAGAAAATTTATCTTGTGTGTCCTTAATTTTGGTATGGGTATGGTTGGGAAAATGCTTCCTAAAGATGTCAAGATCTTGACTTTAAGGGGCCTTGGGATTATTCAACATGAGTTCCCCCTCAATGATAAGGCTCTGAACGATAATATTGAAAGTATTACATCAACTGAAATCATATCCAATTACCTAATGAAAAGCATAAAGGTCATTATCATTATACCAAGTAGGTACAAGATGAGAATAACTAAACTATTAGGGTGGTTTGATGGATGGAATCTATATGAGGTTAGTTTTTAGTAGTTTCTCCAAAATTGAGGCACAAGATTCTCAAAGTAAATTGAACTATTTTTGGTTGCTTCAGTTTGGGTTTCTTGTGTTTTATTTTGAAGTAATGGGAGAATTTTGTTGATAAAAATTTGGTGGAGGGGAGATTTTAAGGACAACTGCATTCATAGTTTCCTTGCTCTTGGTTCCAGTATTGGATTGGTTGCCTAGTTTGGAGGAAGAGATTTTTTGGTCTTGAAGGTAGAGTTCTTATTTAATAACTTCAATTTAACCTCATCAATGGCCTAGTTTTAAAATCTTATATGCCATGGTAAAATCTTCATCAAAAGTTTTGAAGCTTTGGACACGTAATGTAGAAGAAATATGTTTAGTGCAGGCTCAAGTGAAAATCTCTATAAGTTTGGGTTGAGGTAAGTAAATTGAAAGATGATTAATCAAGCTTCTCTAATGGGTGATGAAATAAGTAATGGAATCATCATTGAATTGTCTAATATAATAGAGGTTGGTGATAGAGACCTTCTTATAAATGTTAATGGAAAAGTAATTTAAGAAGACTTGTGCTAGTTGGGTGGAAGAAAAGATGGAATGCTTGGTGATGGCACTATACTAATAAAGTGTTGGGATAGATAAAGACATGGGGAAGGTTTGAAGAAGAAGGGAATCATCATAATCAATCGTGTAACATGTGTGCTTGAAATACCGAAATTTTTTTTGGGGATCTCTCTTGCTCTAAAATTTAGTAAATTTTAGAATCTCCCATTAAGGAGGATAAGATCTGATAGGAACAGAGGGATAGATAAGCTTGTTACAAATCTAATAATAGGATATGATGTTATGAGCCCATAAAATGGATGATTCTCAGTTTTTCATATTGTCTATGAGCATATTCATTAGGTTGGTTTTAGGTGGTGCACCAAAATGATTGTAAGGTGGATATTGTGGTTGAGGCTGGGTAATTACTGGTAATTGTTTGGTGGTTGAGAGGTTGTCACATATTAAAATGTGGATTATAAAGGTTGGGTAGGGTAGGTGGATTATGGTGTATTGGTAGTGGGTAAATACCCCTTACAAGTTAGGGATGCATCCTAGATTGGGTGCAATGGGTACCTATTAATGGATTCCTGTGGATTGGGAATGAAGGGTAGTTAGGTTGGTAACAAGAGGGGAGGTAGTGACCTTCATGATAATAGGTGGTGAATTAAAAGGGATAGGTACCCCTAAGCTCAACAAAGGGGTATTGACTAATGGGTTAGTGTTGATAGAGGGAATGTTGGTAGTGCTGATGGTAGGGGCTCCAACAACAAGTGGAGTGTGATGGGTTAATGTTTGGGTTATCCCTAAGGTGGAGGAGTCATTGGTAAGAGTAGAAGGTGTAAGGGTAGTGGTTGGTTGGATAAGTTGGTTTTTAGATATGGAATCAAAGGGGTTAGTGGATGAATATGCCTAGGTAGTTGAAGGTTGGGTGGTGACCATGGAAATAGGGTTACCCCTCATAAGGCAAGATGACATACCATAAGGAACATCCTAAAGTGGAGTTGGAATCAGGGCATGGTGAGGGGAGGTGTTAAGGTAGTGCTTAAGGGTAATTGGATTGTTGTCTAAAAATGTGGTAAAGTTAATGTATCCTTGGGAAAATACCTAAGGAAAAGTAGGGTTTCCCAAAATATGAGGTGATTTTTATACTTCAGAGATGTATGGCATAGATGAGGATGTAGAAGAGGTTGATTTGAGTGACAGTTCTTACTCTACTAGGTATCTTTGTTGCTGGTGAGTGAGAACCATACAATAAATGGGGAGAGAAAATAATAAAAAACTCACCACTAAAATAGGAAGAAGAAAAGAAAATGATCAAGGCAATTAAGACACACACTATAATGTATGTTTAGGCCTAAAGGTTAGTTTTAATCTCACTTTTGGTTTATACCTTAGTTTATTAGAATGTGTGATAGAAGTTGGCTTATAGATCAAGTACTATAAAATAAATCTATGGTTGGATTTTGGTTTCTTAAGTGCTCAAAAGAATCTATATTGAAATAAATATGTGGCTTGGTATTAGGTTCTACCCCCTCACTTCAAGGTCCTAAAGTGACAAGAGTGTTGGGTGCTTAGCCAATATATATTGTTATCTAGAGTTATACTCAACTAGAGAGTTGAATTGGTTCTCCCTTTGGTAATGACCTCCAAGTAGGATCATTAGGAAAAGGTAAGGTGACTTCTAGGTGATGAAAGTAATGGATGTAGTTGATTTTAATGCCAAAAGAAATTTTAGGTTTAATTATTAGAATAGATAGAGATAAAAGCATACAAATTCAAAGAAAAATGCAAGTAAATACTTTGGGTCCCACCAGGTGTGCCATAATGTTTCATAAAAAATTTCACTTTATGTTCTAGGGAAGAGAGAAAAAAACTCAATATAGTTGTGGTTAAAAAACCTATTTGGTTACATGCACATTGAATTAGAGGATTGTGAAGAACTCATCTTTGGATTGGGAAGAATGCCCTATAGATAAGAAATGACTAAAGCAAAATTATTTGTTAGATAGATAGTTATGTGGATTTCCTAGTGATAGGTAGATCTTAGAAGTGAGAGCTTTCTTAGGGGCTATCAATTCACACATTTTAAACAATTAAGTTCAGAAAATTAGAAAGAAGGTACTTACATCAATTAAAAAACATTACTCAAATTGATCATACAAGAAGTGCTTGTTAAACAAAGGTATGCTAGAATGTTAAATATATCAAATGTGGGTCAATACCTATGCTAAATAATTGGGGTCTATTCCAAAAAATTAGGTAGGGGTCTATGAATGGGTAGGGACCTAGAAAAATAGATTTGGTTAGGTGTAGGTAGGTGGAAGGAGATTTATATAAATTTTACTAATAATTAACCATCAATGATCAAGGTAACCATCACCACTTGAGGTAACCATCACTGATTATCTAACCATCACTAGTTGAGACTAACCATTAGAAGTTAAGTAATTGTCACTAGTTTCCTATTAATGGAACTAGATTGGTGTTGTTGATTGATGGGATTAAAAAGGTAAACTCTAAGAGGTGAATAAAGGCTAGAATTATTTTGAAATGAAAATACAATAAGTGAATACCGAAAAACAAATACTTATCTTACCATAATTTGGTTGGGTGGATGGTTGAGATGGATTACTCATTGTATAAGTTAGCTGTGATTCTGATAGAATAATGATATTTGGAGAAATCGATGGAGAGATGATGGGAAGTTAGCTCCTTGGTATAGTTTTTGGATTATTAAAGCACTTGAATATGATTAACAAACAAAGAGATATTCTATATATACAAATCTCTTGCTAATAATTGAAAATGATATTTCTCCTATAACCCTTTTCTTTTTATAGGCAAGGCAAGAGGTTGAAGTGGGTTTTATAACTAGGGCTTGGAGAGGGCTTCTAATTATAAGTCATCCATGAAAATGGCCCACAAAAAAAATTAGATGAGTTATTTTTAGAAAATCAACGTGGTGGTTTGAATGCTAAAAGTCTAGGTAGTGTAACTTGACCATCATTGGTTAGGGTGACCATCATCAGTTAGCTTGACCATCTCTAGTCATGGTTGAAGGTAAAAAAGTGGCTAGGCTAGGTTAATCAGGTCAAACTAACTATGGGTTGGGTTTGGTTAGGGGCTGGAAGGTGGGTGCTCCTAAGGGGGTCCTAAGATGGTAAAGAGGATTATGACATTTAGAGTCATAGTGTGTGAGTTTATCATGTCTAGAAGAGGGGTTAGAAATAAACTCTAACATGCATTGGATGTGTCCATAATCATAAATATTATTTTGGATAAGTGTTCTTAATGCTTGCATTCATAATCACCTTTCTTTCACTCATCCTTCAGACTTGGCACCAAGGTGTTCTTTAGTTTCTAAAACTAGTCCATAAAGTAGGTGATGTGACACTTTTAAAGAGTCTTCTTTCCCTTATATCCATCAATCAGACCTTAAAAGGTCTCTCAATTAGAATTATCACCTTCTCACTTGATGGTCATTCTTCATTCACTATGCCATTCTAGACTAGCTAAAGTGAAGGTGTTAACATAGATACTTGTTATATATTATAATTATATATATGTATATGAGGGTTTAGATTAGGTCTACATATATCTCCCAAAGTGATCAACACCTTTTGAATCCATTTTATACCTACAAAACTTAGAAAACTATCAAGAAAATATACTCTGTGCCATGTTTGTATAGGTAGGGTGAAAGCTAATTTAATGGTAAATATCCTTGGGGAGTCTTATATAAGTTAAATTGTTTTCCTTCCCAAACTATCTCATTTGGATGCCTCTCCTTCCATGTTTTCTCCATCGGGTCATTAACAAAGGTTCTAGTTAGTTTTGACCTCTAAGGATTGTTCATAAAATTATGATGTTGAATTTATGCAAAAATACAACTAAATCATTTTTTATGACCTTATCTAACATATCCTATCTCTTTGACCTCCTATGATATGCATCCATACTGATGTGAGCTTCAAAAGATGCCTTCTTGAGCTCCTCTATGCATTTTGCATACCTTATCATATTTTTGAGCCAATAAATGGATCTTATATGACTTTATTTGTAGACCAAAGGATCAAAATAATCTTATAGTTCCCCATGGAGGTCTTCCTATGCTCTATAAGGTTCATTTTGTGTTAAAATTGAATATATACCCCTTTTAGGCATTAGGCTTATTCTAAGCCTAATAAGTGCAGTCTATGTTTTATTAATCACAACCACCTCCAAGTGTTTATTCATGATTTTAAGGCCTTATACATGTTTATGCATGTCTATATAAAATCCCTACACCTTTCCATAGTGGGTCAACACTCTATGCACCTTCCTCTCATCATTTTCCTATACTACTTGTAGACCTTATTGCCTACGAGTACCCTCTATCCGAGATAAAATAGAGGGCACTTCCCCTATTTACCTAGTTAAAATGATGATATTATGGGATTGGTCAAGTTATGGGGACCATCTATACAAAATTTTAGTGTTTATTCATAATAATAGGTCTCCTAAACATCCCAAAACTAAAAATATACCCGATTAACAAATTGTGTAGGGTTAGTGAGTATGATTATAGGTGTTATGTGGAAGCCCTCTATGCTCTATTTCCATGTCATGATAATCACGAGATGTTAATAATATTTTTTTATAAATTAATAACCATGAACAATAATCATTTTTAATTTTCAATTCAAAGCACCCTCACCTTTTCTTGACTAGGCAAGTCTAGTAGTCAACTGTGACTATATTGCATTCAAGAAAATATGCCTACCTATAGTTGTATAATATTTATTTAGGTATCTTATGTTAAATTAAAGCCTTGGGATCAATTATAAATCATTTAAACTTGTCTCATCAAGCACAAATATGTGTGATAAGACTAGATAGTAACATGCTAGTACATTGTCACCCTACAATTGATTGTAGATGACTTTTCTGAGAGAAAAATAAGTCATGAAGATGTATTTCAAATCTTAGACGCTGCACTTCACACCCTAAGATCATTTTTAGATATTGTAACCAACTCCAAATCTCAAATATTTATATTTAAATGTTTACATTCTCCAAGGCTTATTTCATGAGACTGTAGGTACTTACAGTTAACTATAGGTGACCTTTTTGGAGGAAAGGGTATACCTATAGGTGATGGTACAGGTCAAGACCTTATAATTAAACCCTCCTTTATTTTATTTAGAATATTAGTACCATTATAATTTTAATATGATCTATTTACATGGAGGTATGCTTGATATGTCAAGAATGAGGACTATAAATTCATTTAGTGTTCAAGAACTATAGTGAACATTGAAAACTTGTAGTGTAAGAATGCCAAGAATGGAGGCTTCGTCTACATCACATGCTTGGATCAAACACCCACTTTCATTTCAAAGGTGTTTCACCTATATGAAGGCTAAAATATGGATGCATTCAAATTTATTTAGACTCCATCTCACATCATTTTATGGTAGAACAAAAAGTGTATAAGGCTCTATTTTGGATTTTTTAAGGTAACAAGTTCCTAAAACTCATTCTCCACATATATACATAAACCTCAAGTGTATATTAAACTCTATGAAATCAATATAAAATGATATGGAATTATACAACCTTTAAAAACATTAAGGAGGATTTATAACATGTTAAATCTCCTCCATTATTACCTTCAATCCTATGTGAAAGCCACCTATAGGTGAAATTATAGAGGACAAGGTAGTGAAGATGAGATTGAGACACTATGCATAGTGTGTGGGCATAAAATCAGTCCTAAATCTTCTCAAGGTCTTAAAATTAATCCTTTTCACCATGAAGGACTTGAAACCAACTCTAATGTTCCCATTTCAATGTTAGTATTCTCCTATAGGGCACTTGTAGGTGTATATTAATGGTGCAAGACTATGCATATTAGAGGATTAGTAGTGTCAACTAATTTCAACCCTCTGTATAATCCAACCTAATTTTCCATTCTTTAAAGAGTATTTACAACTCCTTAAAACCTTATCCACATCTCTATGCCTAAGCTTAGAACTTTCATTTACCTAACTACAAATGACAATCATCTAAAAAATTGATTATGTTGGATTTATTGACTATAACATTCATATGAGACCTTTTGAAATTGAGCTTGGAAGGAGAAGTTATTTACATGTAATTTGAGAAGAATGAAACATCAACATGCTCTTGATTGAAACCACTATAGGAAATTAAAACCTATACATTTGGTGATTATGCCTACATCTCCATTAATTCACTCAACCTGCAACTTGATATGTTTGGCTCATTCACTCACCTCCAAACATGTAAAAAAGATAGAAACAATGGGATAAATATTTCCACATGTTATATAATAAATATGATCAATTATATTGTATGGAACAACTCAGGCAAGGAGAAAACCTATAAGGTATGAGGATTAGTATGCAAAATGAGATAGTTAAATTCTAAAGGATGGTTCCTAAAGCATATGTATCCTTTAAGAGGTATCCTCCTATATTATCTATAAAATATCTAAAAAGGAAGATTATAAAATGGTTAGGTAAGCCAACAACAATAATGTCTTGAAGGATGGGGAAACTAGGAAAAACATGTAATAAAACCTTTAACCCATTAATCAATCCCAATGTCTTGGTAAGTGTACCATATAATTGAAACACTCATTTAATATGTAGTTCATAATTTAGGTCCAATTTATTAGCTATAATTTTTGGCATCATTAATGTAGAGGCTCCACTATTAACTCTATAGTTGTGGACTAGTTTCTTTCCCATAATGAGAGTGAGGTAGAAATGTGGAGGCTTATCAGCTTTGGTAGATGGTTAGATAATTTTTTATGGGAATTGGTACAAGATACATGACCAAGGTTATTGATTGAAGATGGAGGACTAGCATGGATGGCAGATAGTTATTTTTGAAAGATCTATTTTTGGCAAGGCATATGAAGGACATCCCAAAGGAAAATGGATGCCTTTGCACTCTTAAATGAATATAATATGTTTAGAATAAAATTATTGACCTTTTCATGAGTCCTTTGAGGTAAGGGAGTGATTATAAATTGAGGCATTGAAGTATTTTTAATAGACCTTCCAACATTCTAATTTGGAGGAGGTGTATGAGTGTTAGGGACTGTCATGCTTTTAGCCATGGCTTTCTACCTTGTAAGAGGATTAGATGAACTTTTAGGCACATTATGATCACCTCCTAAATCCTTTATCTTTATTCTTGTATTTTTTATAACAAAATTTTATTTATTAAGCACATAGGTTTATTCAACTAAGAAATAATTGAAGCTTTCTCCTTGAGGCTACCAACCTTCACTTGCTTGCATTAGGACTTCATTTTTAGCTAATAGTATAGGTGTGAATCCTCCTTAAGAAACTAGATATTTCTCTACACCTTCATTATAATCCATGAATTTACCTTGTTTCCACTCTTTTCCTTGGATCAGATTGCTATGAACTAGTACCATCTCTCTTGTGTTGTAGGTAGAATTAGGATTGTATGCATTGGCAGGCCTATTGAAATTTGGTTGCATTTTACCTCTTCCTCTCCCATATTATTGACCATGTTTTTTATGACAAGGATAAATGTTTTGATGAACACCTTATTTCATACTAGCTTGCTTAGTTTGAGCCTGTAAGGCATGGTGTCTTGCCTTAAAAAAGTTAGACCTTGCTTTCTAATCAATGTCATCTTCTACCTTCTTAGGAGCAAGATTTGACTTAGCATTTTTATTAGGAACTTGGGAAAAATTTGGATCAATAATAGAAAAATTAGGTAAAAAAGGCATAAACACTTTTGGAGGCAACTTTCCTACTTGAATAAGGCCATTTAAGCTGTAATGACAAGTTCATATGCTTTGGGAAGAGTGAAACCACCAATGGATTAAAGCATGATGGAAATATCATTACTAATGGATCTCAAGCATCTAGGAAAGATAAAGCTATCAGGTGCTATCATGGGAGGAGGAAACCTATGCCAAGTCTTTTGGAACCTATCATTGAAGTCATGCATTATTTCCTTGGGGGGTATTTAGATCACATTAATTTGGTGAATGAGTTAAGTGTGGTGTCTCTCATCTTCAAATATTGAATTTGGAAAGACTCCAAATTCATCTCATGTTATGATGAAACCATCAGGTAAAGTCCTATACCAATCAATTATTTTCCATCTAAGGGACATGGCAAGGAGTTTAATTTTAGTGTTAGCCTCAGTGACATTTTGAAAGCTATAAAAATTGGATATATACCTAATGTGTACATTAGGTGTGACATGGCCTTCACCATTGAATGTGGGAACACTCTTTGTATAATTAGGGGGAATGTTATCTTATTCCTTATTATCTTGGCCCTCTTGGATAATAATGTCCTCTTACTCTTTAAAGGGTAGAATAGACTGAGGGTGTTAAACTTTAAGAGGAAGTTTAGGTTGAAGAGATGGATTAATGGGATCAAAAACTATACTAGAAGATGACTTAGTGAGGACCATGAATTATGAACAAAAATATATGAAAAAATAATGGTTTACAACTAGATTTTACCTTAAATGGAGTTATCAAATGCTGAGTAGCACACCAATATGCAGCTGATGTTGTCAAGACCAACATTCACCTTGACAAGTTATCTTTAGGACAAAGGTCCCACCAGGAATTTCAAAACTATTATCACTAAATATTTCACCATATAGGAGGCTTTTAAAGCCTAATATAATATTTTGGAAACAATTAAATACCTATATGCTTGTGTGTTGTCTATAGTAGAGGTAGACCTCCAGGTTTAAGGGTTGGCTCCTTGAATTGATCTTAAAGTGCTTGTAACCTATGATAACTAACTATTTGTGGGAAAATGGGATATAAGTATACATAAAATAAATATATTATAAGGGATTTATACACCATAAGGATTTATATAATGTTATCATACTTATTTCACTAAGAAATAAGACTTATAAACTAGCTTCAAAGTCCTAAGATGTTCTAACATTAGTATTTCAATATAGAGGTGATATGCATGAGACAACCCAAGGTAAGTGGACTAGAGGTTAGATTTATAACTCTAAGTACACTTTAAAAATTTAAAGGATCCAAACACACTATATAAAATCTATATGACCTATTATAACGATAACTTCTTGCATTAGACATGAAAGGATAAGGAGAAGAAAGGATAAAAACTTATCACTAGATGTCACCATTCATAACTTTACATACTTAGGAAAGATGTTTATGAAATAAAAACCTGATTTATTTTATTATTAAAATTCAAACTACAACATCAAACTAATAGGGCTTCAACATACATGGTTTGGAATTATTAAACAAGAGCCAAATTGGCTAGTACTTATAGAAAGTGAGAGAGGAGAGAGAAGAATGAAGAATGAATTCTAAAAGTGATAAGAATAGGTTTAAAACTAAGAGAAGAAGTTATGTTATAGTATAATGGAATATTAAATATACCATGCAAGGTATCTATGTAAAAATTCCTATCCTAAGCATGAAACTCCTCAAATCTAGCATATGACTCTTCAATTATTTGTTTAGAAATTACCTTCATCATTTGGACTTCCTTGAATTATCCAAAAAAAACTAGGGATAATTTACATCATTTGAATATTAGGTATGGGTTATAAAAAATATCCAACATGCATTGGATGTGTCCCTAACCATCAATATTCTTCTGGCCAAGTGTTCTCATTGCTTGTAGTCATAATGACCTTTATTTCACTTAGCTTTCGCACTTGGCACCAAGGTGTTCTTAATTTTCTAAAATAAACCCATAAAATAGGTGATGTGACACTTTAAAAGTGTATTTGTACCATTATATACATAAATTAAACCTTAAAAGGTATCCCAATTGGAGTTATCATCTTCTCACTTGATGATCACTCTTCATTCACTATGCCATTTTGGACTGGCTAAAGTGAAGGTGTTAGTAGAGATACTTTTGAGATATTATGAATAAATAAATGTATATGAGGGTTTATATTAGGTATCACTCTATCTCCCAAAGTGATGCTCACCTTTTGAAACCTTTATATACCTATTAAACATTAAAAACTATTAAAAAAGCTACTTTGTGCCCTATCCATATAATTAGGGTGGAAGCCAATCTAATGGGAAAGAGACCTGGGTAGTCTTATATAATATCAAGTTGCTTCACTACCCAAATCATCTCATCTAGATTCATTTTCTTCCTTGTTTCTAAATTGGGTAATTACTAAGGGTTTTATGTAGTTTTGACCTCTAATTATTGTTTATAAAATTGTAACATTAAAATCATGAAAAATCTCACTAAATCCTTGTTTGGGACCTTTTATAACATATCCTATCTACTTCATCTCCCATTATATTCATCCATACTGATGTGAGATTCCAAAGTTACATTCTTAAACTCCTCTCTTCATTTTGCATACCCTATCATATTATTGAGCCAAGAAATGGATCCTCTAGGACTTTAGCTATAGAGAAAAGGCTCATACTCATTTTATAGTTCCACATGAAGGTCCTCCAATTATCTACAAGGATCATTTTGTGTTAAAAAGAAGCTATACCCCTTTTAGGCAGTAGGCATAGTCTAAACCTAGTAGGCTCAATCTGTGTTTTATTACTCACAACCAATTTTGAGTGGTTATTAATTATTTTAAGGCCTTATTCAAGTTTTTAAATGTCTATATTAACTCCCTAAACCTTTCCATAGTGTTTCAACACTTTATACACTTTGATCTCATATTTTGCTATACTACTTGTAGACCTTATTACCTTAGAGTGCCCTCTATCTAAGACAAAATAGAGGGAACTTACCCTATTTACCTAAAAAAAATTATTATATGAGGGGATTTATCAAGTTATGAGGACCATATATACAAATTTATAGAGTTTATTCACATCAATAGGTCTCCCAAACATCTCAAAACTAAAAAAAAAACCTTTGTGGGATTAACTGACTATGCAGTGTTAATGAGTGTGATTGTAGGTATTATGTGGAACCCATATATCCTTTATTTACATGTAATTATCATTATGATATATTCATAATAACTAGTGAAAAATTTATAACCATGCCTAATATTCATGTTTCATTATCAACATAAAGTGCCCTCACCTTTTCTTGACTAGGCAAGACTGATAGTCAACATTAAAAAAAGCATGTCTACATGTAGGTGTATACTATAGTGTTAGGTATATTATATTGAATTAAATAATTATTTAATTATTTTGGGATCACTTTCAACTAATTTAAAAAATTTTAATCAGGCAAAAATACTTGTGATAAGACTAGATAGTCACATGCTAGTACATTGTCACCCTCTAGTTAATAGTAGGTGACTTATTTGAGAGCAAAATAAGTCTTGAAGATTAATTTAAAATCTTAGACATTTAACTTCACACCATAGGATAATTTTAAGACCTTTTAACAAACTCCAAATATCAAATATTCATGTTTGCAGGTTTATATCCCTCAAGGTATATGTCATGAGAGTGTAGGTACCTACAGTCAACTATAGGTGACCTTTTTTGGAAGCAAGGGTAGAACTTTAGGTGATAGTATAGGTCAATACCTTATAATTAAACACTCCTTGATTTTATTTAGACTATTAGTACCATTATCATTTCCATATGATCACTTGACATGAAGGTTTTCTTAGTATGTCAAGAATTAGGACTTTAAAGTGATTTAGAGTTCAAACACTATAGTGAACACTAAAAACCTATAGTGTAAGAATGCCTAAAATGGAGGATCCTTATACATCACCTAATTGGATCAAAAACCCACTTTTATTGGTAAGTTTTTATCCATGTATGTAGGCTACAAGATGGATACATTAAAATTCATCTAAACTCATGTCACCTCATTGTATGATAGCACCAAAAGTGTACAAGGCTCTATTTTGGAGTTTTTAAGGTCACAAGTCCCTAAAACTCATTATCCACATATGTACATGACCCTCAAGTATGCTTGACACTCTATGAACTCACTATTGAATGTTATGGAATTATACACCCTTTAAATACCTTAAATATGGTTTCTAACATGGTCAAGCTACTCCATGATTACCTTTAGGCCTCTATAAAAACCACTTTTAGGTGCAATTGCAGAACATAGGGTAGTGAAGATGAGATAGAGACACTATGCATAGTGTGTGGGCATAAAATCAGTCGTAGACCTTCTCAAGTTCTTCAAATGAATACATTCCACCATGAAGGACTTGAAACTAGCTCTAATGTTCTTATTTCAATGTGACTATTGTCTTATAGGGTACTTGTAGGTGTATATCAATGGTGTAAGATTGTGCATATTGGAGGATTAGTAGTCTCAACTAAATTGAACCCTCTACATAATATAAATGGATTGTTCATTATTTGAAGAGTAGTTCCAACACCTTGAAACCTTCACCACATCTCCATGACTGAGCTCATAACTTTTAATTACCTGAATGCAAATGATAGTTATATAGAAAATTGATTGTGTTGGCTTTCTTGACTACAATATTCATATGAGACATTTTTAAATTGATCTTGGAAGCATAATTGATTTACATGTCATTTGATAAGCATGAAACATCAACATGATCTTTATTGAAACCATTATAAGAAATGAAAACCTCTACAATTGGTGATCATGCCTATAACTCCATTATTGTACTCAACCTATAACTTGCGATGTTTGGATCATTCACTCACCTCTAAACATGAAAAAAAATATGGAAACCATGGAATAAATATGTGCATGTGCTATATAATCAATTTCATCTATTGGATTAAATAGACCAACTCAGGCAAGGAGAAAACCTGTAGGGTATGGATATTATCATGTAAAATGAGACAACCAAATTCAAAAAGATGGTTCATAAAGCATAGGAATCCAATATTTGAAATCCTATGTTTAATGTGAATTATAACAAGTTTTTTTCCATCCCCCATAGGCATTTGACCTAAAACCACTCTTACTATTCATAGCATGAAGAAACCTATTGATCATTTTTGTATGCCTAGTGGAGTGATGGAGAAGAGAAATGGTTTTGAGCCATTGTTTATCCTTACAAAGTTTATCAAGAATCAAAATGAACTCAAGGAAGTTGAAGAGTCATTTAACAAGATGTCCACATGTTCCACAGTCCTCTATAGGTCATATAATTGCCAAAACCCTCCTTCTTTTCAACTATTTTCTTGATTTTAGTTGGGAACCTAAACATTTTCAAATAAAAATGACAAGACTAACAACTTATGGCATATTGGATAGTGAATAATAGTTAGGAACACTTTTCTACCTTATAAAACTATACAACCTTCATTAATGACTTAAATATGACCCCTAAGTGACATGAAATGACTTAGGACTAAAATTGACTATGACCAAGGTTAATAGCTCATTAAATGACATCAAATAAGACCATGACACACCCTATTACATACTAATAGACCCGTATACAAGTTTTTTACTATAGGGGGTTGATGTATTTTGACTAGTGGTCAAAATAGTCAATAATAATCTCTGCTAGGGACTACTGATTGGAGACTGACTCAAATCCCATTTACCCTACTTATCATCAAGATGATACCTTGAAACACCTTTTCTATTTTTTCCCTTATGCTCAATTATCCTAAAAATGGATCCATATCCTTTTCTAAATCTTTATTGCATAATTCTTTACCTAAAAATGGTTTTTCTTGATGAATCAACCATGTTACATGAAATATATAACATATTTTTGTAGATCTTTCATGCTGATATTCTTTGTCATATATGCAAAGCTAGGAATCATTATATTTTAAATAATAAAGCAGTGGGAAGATATTTTTTATGATTAATAAATTTAATCTCATCTACAGTTTTTTACTTTAAATTCAATTCCAATAAAATAATGTCCATTTGGAGGTGGAGCACTTGTAAACTCTTTTAGACCATTAGGGGAGTGTTATATGTTTTGTCAGTCATGTACTTCTAGATCTTCCACATCATTGGTCTATCTCTTAAGGCTAGGGATAATATTTTGACATTGAAATTCTAAAATTAGGTGTATATCCTCTCCCCATCCCTAATGGATTTTACCTCCCAATGAGGATGGTGCGTGTGATCAACTTGGACATAGTGATGGTAGCAATGAGGGTTCTTACCTATAAAAAACATTTCATCCCTTAGATCTACCATTTCCCCTTCTCATTTAACTAAGGATTATAAATAAAAGTTTTAAACTAATGAGAGGGAAATTGTACTTTACACAACAGATCCTTATGGCACTGGTGGTATGAGAAACAACCCTGATAGTCCCCTTTGTAACCTCCATTATCCACCATGATCATTGTTACTACCTAATGGAATTGGTCTTTGTATTTTTTAATTATGGTTTTTATCACATTTTTTTGAACCATACTTATTGTTATATTTATTACTTTACAACCTTCATTTTGATAAATCAATGCAATTTCTATCTAGAGGCTTCTTCTAGATTGTATTTTTTGCATTTTAGGGTATGACATCTTTCACCCATTTTTTTATGATCAATGGAGTATTGTATTGTTCTTATTAGTAAAAGTGAACTTTTTAATTTTAAAAATGAAAAATACTATGGATGATAATTAGTTTCAATACATATTCTTGATAAACTTACTTTCACCTAATCTTGAGTCTGTTATTTTCAAATTCTTCCACTCTTTTGATGACATGTGATACATAGTAAAAGATTACAAGGTTAGTATAATTTCCATGAATAAGATAAACTAAGGGTATAACCCTTCCACATATTCTAATTTTAAGCTTTAGAGCAAACCATAATTAAAATTTAAGGCTAAAATTACTAAGAAATAGGCTAAAACAGTAATCAATGTAGTTTCACAACATAATAATAAGCTTGTCCCATTGGCTCCTCAAAGGAGGAAATTTAAATGATTATCAGATCCTATTCATAACATGTCATAAAATATACTCAAGGGATATCTCATATCTCTCCCTCCACTAATTAAGGTTGATATGTAAAATTTATACTTACCAATATATATTTTAGATTGATACATAAGATACAACATTTAATCAAGAAAGAAACTATAGAATTCAATGATGTGAGGATACTTAAGAATGATTTGGTTTCAAAACATAATGTGAAGCTTAAGTTATTTTTGGATACACTTCAAAAACATGTGGCATAAAAATTTAAGACTATTTATGTGTTACATATGACTTATAATGTGCATCCTCCTTCAAATTATGCTACTATAATTGAGGAGGCCCATCCTTTAGATGGTATCATTATAAAAATAGTAGGTACACAATTAAAGAGAGATAAAATCACATTTAATGAGCTTGAGATTATTGATGATGATTATATGAATTCACCTTTATACATAAATGGTTTTATTGACTCCCATCCTATACATAGTTTTATGGTTAATAATGGGTCAAGTGAAAACATATGCACTATGACATTGATTATTATTTTGGGTTACACACATAAAGTCTTGATATTTAAAAATACTAATGTAAAAGGATTTCATGGAAAGAGACAAAATCCCCTTGGTGGAATTGTGCTACAACTTATACTAGGGCCTATAGCTATTAATATTTTCTTAACTTCTTTCAATATTAGGGAATTTGAAAGACGATTTGGAATTCCATGGATACATGAGATATGTGCAATAAATTTTTTAGTATATTGATGCTTGAAGTATATCTATAAAGCATCCCATGCATCCTGAGACATTTACTTAGACACCTCCATAATAACATATTGTATAACCTATACATGTTCTTCCCATAAATAGAAGATTGATCTTCCTTGAAGACAATCCTAATGTATTCATATCAATGCACTTGTGACCATATTAGTAAAAGATATTAGTTCATGCCCAATTTCATGGTTTCAAGCCACTATTCCTCTCTTTATGTGGATGATACCTATATTGATTCAATACAAATCCATAATTTTTCATAATCTTCACTCCAGATAGACTAAGCTCACTCTCTAACTAGTTTAAACTCCCAAGTTAGCTGAATTTTCATCCTAGACAAGGTTTTTGTTGGGTTGGTTGATCCAAATTATATTTACTTGATGTTTTGTTATTATAAAGCTATTTATGTTAGTAAATAAATTAGTTAGTCTAAGAGGAACCCATTGGGGTCCCATAGAATAACTAACTAGAAATATTATTTAAATATTTAAACCTTTGTAAATATCTAGATTGAATAATATATACAATTTCACTTTTATGGAATTATTTGTCACAATTTACCATGTATATATTCTTGTTTACTTTTTCATTACTGGTCCCAATAGTGGTATCAGATATAGTTAAAAATATTTTTCCCAGTGAAAGTGGAGTTTACTACAAATTCACATGAATACATCAATGTGGAAAAGATATATCATTGAAATGAGATATTAAAGACAATTTCAAACTATTTCTATTTGATATTATTAAAAAGGTACATTATTCCTATGCATACTTTATTTCCCCCTAATTTAAATGAGTTGAAAAAATTCAAAAATTATTTACTATGCTTGGAGACATAATTTTATGATATTTCTCATCTAAAAATTGTAATAACATGATTTTAAATTAGCCAAGGTGTTAAAATTGCCGTTCATTTGTCATATAAAGTCATTTGTATAGATTTTAAAAGATAAAAACCCTCTATTTTTAATGATACAAACTTATATAACTTCCCAAGGGATTCATGGTATTTTGATCCAAGTTTTGGATTATTTATTTTCACTGAAATTCATATAAATTGATGTATAAGACCTTTGAAAATCTTGTTATATATGTACAACATCTTCCTACATCTTATGGCCTCCATGTGAAACAATGTAATCCCATCCACTCTTAAATTGATCTGATATATGTTATTTTATTTTACCTCTAGCAATATTAAACCTACAAAAAATCCTTTATAACTTTTTCTGGCATTATACTCACCCCTATGTGATTGTATACATATTTGTAGAGGGAGGGTGGTGCTTAGGCATGAATATGGCATTTTATGTCTGAGAGAAGCTTAAAATTTTTATTTTATTTGAGTCAAATGTATTTTCAAATATATTAGGGTTCTATGGGGGCCACATAATTTTTAAGCAACAACACTTTTACTCAAAATTTTCACGAGTGATAAAAATTATTACATGGAGGTTATTTTTTTATTTTGATCTCCACACAAGAAAATCAAGCTTAAATAGAAAATATTTCATTTTGGACTTGAAAATGTTTATAAAGAAATTGGTGAATCATTTTTTATGTTGTCCTTAGAAATATAGTGGTTAAGATTTAAAAACCTCCAAATCATTCTTTTTGGTCACATTTCATTTTGTCGTACTCGTCATTATGAACATTATATTGTGACAATATTTTTGACTAGTCACTATTTTGTGTAAAGGTGGTCATGTAACCAATAAATATATATGTTTTTGGACATATATAAACTTTAAATTATATGATTTAAAACTTATTTATTGTTTTATCAAAATATGTATTGAAAATGATGTATAAAGGTGTGTTTTAATTGGAAATTGACACATTCAAAATGAAAAGTTTGAAAATGTCATGCCATGATTATGCTATCAGAGAATAGGTCATCCATTATAGGTCCATTAGGATATTTTTTATTTAAAAAGAATAAGTGTCAAAATGGAGGTTGGAGGATCCATTGGAAGTCAGAGGACAATTCCATTTCTCTAGTTAGCTATTCACTCAGAGTTTGGGTAAAATGTAGCAGTAGTATGCTTTTTCAGTTTTAGTTTTGGTTTTATTCACTTCATTGATATTCATGATGATGAGAAGAAATAGTATTCTTTATTTATATTTTTATTGGAAGGGATTCTCACCTCTCACCTGATAGGGGTAAGATATTACATGGCCTTTGATTAATCATTAGTTATTGTAAGAGTTGACAAAGGAGTTTCCAACACCATAGTGTTGAGAAAAAGTCTATTATGTTTATTGGACATTAAGGAGATGTGACATACATATTAATGAATAGTCATTTGGGAAAGTTATTATGTTAGACCATTTGTGGACTGATGTGGTTAAATATTCATTGATGGTGCTCTAGTGTAGTATGGTATAAAATAGTCAAAAGGGATGAATAAACCTTGAACTTGTTCATCATTCATGCCATAACCAATAGGGAATGATTCTATATGGATTGGCATCATTTGATTAGTAACATCATGTACAATGTTTCATTTCTAGGTGCAATGAATACTTTTGAAGAATTCATATTCATATCTCCTAATCATGTTCTATACCCATTCTTGGAACAAGGGTGTTTTTTTGGGTCAGTGGATCTAGATTATATTTGCTTTATGTTTTATTAGTATATAATTATTAATGTTAATAAATAAATAAGTTATTTTTGGAGGAACTCATTGGGGTCCCTAGAATAGCTAACTATAAATATTATTTAAAGCTTTCAACCTTTGCAAATATCAAGATTGAATGATATAGACAATTTTACTTTTATGGAATTATTTCTCATAATTTACAATATAGATATTTTTGTTTACCTATGCATTAATAGTCTTAATAGTCATTGATTTAGGACTGTCCCACATATTGATAGAATTTGAAACCACTCATCATATCTTCCTACAAGATATCAACTAACTGTTTATATTCAAATTCACATAATGGGTTATCCCTCATGTTTCACAAGCCCCATCAAAGGAATTTACCAAAATAGCACTATAAATCCATATTTAAAAAATTTTCAACATAAGATGCTCATACATGGAAAATAAATATAACATCTAACTTCACATTGAGGAAAAAACACACATTTTTTCCAATTGAAAGCCCACATGGCCCTATTATCCCTAAGCTAAGTATACATACACCTTAAATGTCACAAGTCATAATTGAATCAAATTAATTACACTAGGATTCCAATATCATTTAAAATTACATCAGTATTTCACACACACCACCATATCATGTGAAAACTACATGGATTTTGATCACTTTTTAAAGTATTGTTATGTAGGTAGCACTCAACACAAGGGGTATTAAGGTTAAAAAATATTCAACAAATAACCCCTTTTCTAGTTTACTACATTTATCCATCATTGTTTATAAAATTAGCATTTCAAGTGAATAATAAGGTACATAATGGTCTTCATAGCTGATCACACATCCAAAATACATACACATGACCAACAAGTTACATTGCACATACCCATATTTGTATATAATTAAAAAACTCTACCAAATTTTGGTGATCCCTATGGATTATGGTGAAGGCCAACCCTATCTTATTCACATAAACTTATATAGATATAAATCAAATCCTTATTCCCAAATCATAGTTAGTCAACACAATCAAATAGTTAGTTCTATAATTTTATACATAATTCTGCATGGTTTAGTTTATAGTTAACTACTTTGTCAATGTTCTTTCCCCCTCTAGCATATTTCTATATTTAGCAAGTTCCAATTCAAAACACTTAATTTATTGCATATATTAATATTATGATTTTACATATAAGTTTTTCATAATTGAGACTTGAGAATTCCCTTATTTTGTAAATTTTTATAAACATATTGGTGAACTTAATTTATATTATTAACCATTACAAGCACCAATTTTCCATTATAATTTTTTTCCCAAGGTTTCAAATGAATATTTGATTTCCTTATTCTATTGGATTGTTTACTAGCATTATCTTGTCTCATTCCTCTTTTTCTCATTTAGTCTTTAAATTTTTTAAAATGGATAAAAATTAATATCTTGTACGTCATAACCTTCAAGATAGTGATAACTACTTTCCATCTAACCAAGTCCATGATATCGCCATCCCAAGAAGTAAGGGGAGCCATTTTATAGTTTTAAATGAAGGTAGCCAACAAATCCTTCCTCAAACCCCTACACATCCCATGTCTCCTCTTGATGGTGTTTGTGTTGATATTAAATCAAAAGTACCTAGGATTTGTGCTTCTTAAGCCCTTAAGGATCAAATAATTACTATGAGCAAGTCAATAGCATAATTAGAAAATAAAAAATAGTATTTTATTTCAAATATTACATCATGATTATTTCATATCACATATGCAAATAATCTAAAGTATGAGAGTGCTAAGCATGCATTTGTATCTTCATCTAGCAATTACGTGCCTAACAATACTTCATATCAATATTGGAAGCCAAAAAATAATACATCTACAATTAGTGATTAAAAATGTATACAGAAGGCTAATAAGATTTAAAATGATAATATAATATAAATGCTTCAAAACAAGTTTATCAAAATACCTCCTACACATTATCTAAGGAGAATAAATACTATTGGGCATATCATATAATGCATGAACATCATACATAGTTTTTTGGCTTTGAAGAGTAAAATACAAAAGATAATTGATAGTGGTGATCCTATAATAGATACATAGATAAAGCAACCAATCACATTATTATTCCATCTCATAAAGAATAATAATAAAAACTTTGGATATCAAATGATAATTTGGAGAAAAAATAATTTCAAATGGAAAAATTAAAGAAAAAATATTCAGAAGACTATATTAGAGTAAACAAGATTACAAAAGTAACAAGATGAAAAAGAGCAATCACAAAAGGAAGGCATCACAATGGACATGTTACAAAAATAATAAGAACATAAGTTATAAAAATAATTGAAGCCTAAGTAATAACGTATCTTTAAGAAAGGGTTTCTAATAAAAGAGTTTAAGAAACAAGAGATTCCTACAAAATCCAAAGTTACAAGTGTGATTTCAAAGAATTCAACTCAAAAGTGATCATAATTTATAGAGCCTTCAATTATTAAAATGCTCATAGATGGAAAACAATGTTCTAATGTTGTGATCAATATCACTATTTTTTTATAAATGGGTGATTTGAGGGTTGGGGGGTCCATTGCCCATTTTACTAATTGAGAAAATGGAAATCATGAAAAATGGGGAACACCCAAAACAAAAAAAATCCCAATAATAAAAAACAAGAAAAGTGAAAGAACCAAATGGGTTATCTAAGGCTAGCTCAACAAGGCAATGAAAAAACCAAAAAATAACCAAACCAAGGATGCTAAAACTAGCTAAAAATTAAAAAGGGGCCACCATCTAACCACCACTCACCTAGGGGGCCACCACTGCTAACCACTGATGGAAGAACATCATCAGTACCACCACCACTATCCATTTACACCACCTGATTCCCACTTTTCACTTCATCTATTTACCAACCATGTTTCTTACCTATACCAGTCCCATGTCTATCCAAATTTTTTGTGATCCTATCAACTTATGGCATTGTAAATTTCCATTTGCACATCCTAAGTCTACCCACTTGATTCATTTCCATCACACCTCCAACACTTGGTGCATCCTCCATAAAAACCATCCAAGATTACATATGGGATGAGATTACCCTCCATTACATCATATTTCCCTCACGTAATCCTAGAAAATAAAAAAACATTTTATGGGAAACCACATAGAGGTGTGATAAAACTTTCATAGCAGTGGCCATTATGGATATTCTTATCACACTCAGAGTTACCATAATCAATGACATTAGATCTATAAAAACATCCAAGTCAATTGACTTGATGATTCTTCCCTCCATCCAAGATTTTTGAGATAATAATGCAAAACTTCAATAGGCTCCACCAACACACTGAAACTCTCCTCCAAGTACCAAAAAGTCTACAAAGGAACCAATTCTCAATCATTTTATGCAAGGAAGAGGAGTGAGAAAGGACTACCACATTAGTGACCTTCCACTACTTACTCAAAACTAGTATAAAAGTCTAAGTGAGTGATATTTTTATTCACTACTAGGGTCACCTTCTTGTCCTTAGATACAAAAAATAAAGTTCCCAACAAAGATAGATGCCATAAAAGATTTAAATTTCACGCTACAAATCATATCCAAAAACACCATCCCTATAATTTATTTAATGACATATAAAATGTTTCCATATTGTATGATGAAAATCTACTTCAAATGATAAGCAAATACCCATCCTTAAAATTCCATATCCCTTTTGATTGCTTCAACCTAAAACAAAAGCTAGATTAGCACTACCTGATTCATTCGATCTTTATTGATAGTCTTTACACCAACACCTATGAACAAACCTTGAGTTCCACACAAAATCATTAAAAATTTCCTATATTGAAGGAACCTCCTTCATCAAAAACACAAATGACATAATTATAAGGGTATATATCTTATGAGAGAATTGAATCCACCAACACAAAAAAATAAAACCTTTCACAATCATAATGACACCCTCCTAGAAAACTCACCACCTCAAAATTATTCCATGTCAAAAGGGGTCCTAACATTTTCCCACCTTGACCAATCATTATCAATAATTATTTATTAATCCTATACAATCCCTTTATTTGATATTATATCCACAATAGGATTTAATTCATACAAATAATGTGAATCCGTATAGAAGCTAAGATAATCTAACATACCCCACACCTGGCTGAGAATGTTTTTAATATTTTAAGATCCATCCCTCCTATCATGAAAATAATTGATGATTACCATTGTATCACCCTTAATAAATATTTTATCTATCCCACATTGCACTAGAATATCAACCTCCAAAACCAAAGAATGTGATTATACCTCATTATTGGTGCCATCCATGGGCTTCATCGAATTTACCAAATTAGAGAGGTAACACAGTCATGAATGAAACAAATAGAACATAAGGCCCTTAGGTTCCCCATTTTAGCCCCATAAAAATTCAATTTGAATATTCTTGGAGGGGGAGGCACCTAATCCATCTTGCCTTTATGTCTTGAATCTTTTGAATACATAATCAACCTATTAAATAGGGGGGGGTTGGGGTCATCAATAACACTACTAAAATGAATGTTTGTAGAATTAAACTCCTATAATTTCTTGTATATGATAGGTAACATTTGAGTAAGACTACTGTATCTAAAATATTTATCAGATCCATTTAGACACCTTTAAAAGTTGGTTGAAGGACATGTGTAATGGCATTTTGGGCATGTCTTAGTTTATCCCAATATAATTATAAACTAAGAAGATCATTGATGACTTAAATGGGTAAATATCATAACCATGTCACATTTGAACATTAAAGTAAAATGATTAAAATTTTGAGAGAAGATGAAACCTCTTTAGAGTAAGACTGATAAACATAATCATATATTAAACTAATATTCAAGAAAATACAACTAATGAAATATCATTATAGGCAAAATACATAATACATATTTGAAAGGAGAAATTAAAAAAAATTATTACCAAAGTATAGGGTAGTTGGTTTTACATATCCAAATACAAAATAAGATAAGAGTGGTATACCAAAATTTTAGGATAAAAAAGATGATTACGACCATGATAAAGATTATAATGTATAATATTGGTATGGTTATGATGATAATTATAATATAATAATTATTTATATGTAATATGTTTTTTATTCTTACCATATGTTAAAACATACATAGAAATTAAAATATTCAATAAATTTAAAAAATAAGGATATATGCATGATTTGTGTAGTTTATTTGCATCAATTAAATTTTTCTTAGTGTGTGTGTGTGTGTGTGTGTGTGTGTGTGTGTGTGTGTGTGTGTGTGTGTGTGTGTCCTTTTTATATCAAATATGGTTTCATGAGTGAATGTATAACATACAAGTTTCCATATCCATATATTATTGGAAGTGATGACATTGTCTTAGACTTAGAAATTTCATACAAACAAAACCACTCTACCTAAATAGTAACACATTATATTATTGTTTGATTCTAATGGAATTATCCTAGTGAACATAGGATCTCATTTACCATATCCAAACTATTCAAGGCCTCCTACACCTATTTAGCATCTCAATAAGCTTAATAGGTGCATCATTTTACTCAGGTCTTATCATTCTATGACTATCTCTCTTGTTCGAACTATAGATGCTAAATCTAGATTTTATATGATAAATTAGTCTTGTACACATAGAACATATCACTCAGGGCTTAATCCATTAGTTCAAAACCTTTACACTATCTCAAGGCTCATGTTCATAATCTCACTATGCTTAAATGCTTATATTATAGTCTAATTTTGATTACCTAGATCATCTGAGATTGTAATATGAGTAAAACTTAATATATATCTTACACTATCAGTTATAAATTTTTAGTAACTCTTTATCCTATTAGACACTACTATCTAGGTTAGGACACTAGTGTCAATGATATTTTCCAAGGTTTGATGCTAGCGTCTGAACCCTACAAATGTCCAAGATCTAACGTTGGTGCTTGAACCCTAAAAATGATCAAATTTTCAAATATTTCAACATGTATATATTAGTGTAGTTATATAAAATGTCATTTTAATGCAATGAGTGTCACTTCAGACCAACCTATCCTTAGCTTAGCCCTATACCTATCTTATGGCCCCCTTTGATTATTTTATAGCATTTATGAAAAAAAATAATGTACCTAGATATACCAAGAGCCACATTAAGCCATCACATATGCCTCCCAAATCCTTTTTTCACATGTGTTAGCCACCTATACAATATCATGACCCCATTATTCTATAACACAATGTGCTATTGGTAAAGGGGGAAACTCTATTGACCCTTGAATTCCCTTACCCCTAATGGATATATTTCCACTTTTAAAACATCTTAAGGTCAACCTAAATTCATTTCATGTCTTGATAAGAATCATAAAATTATATAAAGACCACTCTCATTCATTTATAAAATATATGGAAATTCCCATGAACAAGCTAAAAAATAGTTGTGTAAATTAAGGTTATTGATCCCTACTCATCATTTTTTTTGCATACATCCATATATAATATCCTAGAGCTAGGGGTTTAATCAAGATTCAAGCCTCAATTCACACTCAACATTCAAATTGGAACTTAGACCCAAGCATACTAGAATCACTCTCACTTGCACTAGTATTTAGATTGGGATAACTACATCAGGGTTAATCCCCTTTTGAGGTATTAGTATGTAGGCAACACTTAGCACATGGGGTGTTGAGGTCATGTTGAGTCTACCCTAATAATGCCATTTTCCTTCCACTTATGTTTATGAAGACCTTAGTAAGAATGGAGGATTAAGATTTCATAATAAAATTAGTCAAAGCATAAAATAAAATATGACCCAAGTCTCAGTCATATAGGCACATGCTTCCTAAAATAGAGTGAAGGTCTACCTAGAATTTCATTACTTCACTTACATAGGGTCATTAACATTATAACATAAGTTCTATAACATAGTACGATATAGGAAAAAAGGGTCATGTTATTATCAGAAGAGGGTTATGACACTGATTCTCTATTGATGACATTTTTCCCTACTCTTGCATCACTTCCCAACCTACCACTTGTCCATCTTAGTTATATTTTTTCACCTAAGTACACTTTTATAATTCATTGATATTTATAGAATATTAAAATAAATCAATTATTGTGAAAATTAGTGGTTGTTGATACTATAGTAGTTTATTCCCTAATTTATTACTTAGTTATTTATCAATTTAGGGTTACATTCCATATTATTAAAAAATATAAATCATTTGGTGAACATGATTTTACTTTGAATAGTGCCCAAACCATAACCCTAGATGTTCATAGGGTTTGTATCCTTCTATTTTCTATGCCATATTATCAATTTTAAACTATCAAATATGATTCATTATTTTATTTTTGCATTCTTTCATAGATTTAATTTCTTCAAAGATTAAAAATATACAACTTTTTGTTTTCCTAATTTTGAACCTACAATGGTAGAGTTTGATAATCGATTTGATGAGATCAATAAGAGATAATTAAAAAATTTAATTTCTAAGCATTCAGATATATGTAAGTTGAATTTATTCATATTATTTAGTAAGATCTTCTAAAGTCTACTATGGGTCAATCCTCTAACCCCACAAATGCTAATATTGTTACATATATTATGGGGGTAACTCATATTCTACAATAACCTACTATAATTATGAAACTATCACTAGTGGA
This sequence comes from Torreya grandis, assembly GCA_037957365.1. NCBI lineage: Eukaryota > Viridiplantae > Streptophyta > Pinopsida > Cupressales > Taxaceae > Torreya > Torreya grandis. Next base: position 2,725,854 of record JARHVA010001459.1, on the reverse strand, counting down.
AACACCTCCTATAACTAGTATGCATTCATACTCTATAGATTTACAATCCATTATGCATGAAATCTATTCTCTATAGAACATGGTGTTACATCTTGAGTAGGGTTGCACTATAACATCTCATGCCTTGGAATCTCATGTTATTATAAATGCACCATTGACACAATATATAACATAAAATCATTTTCGATCCATATTTTTGGCACCCAAGATTACTCTATATGATGGTAAGGGTGACCCAAAGCATTATTTATGTGTTTTTCATGCATCATGTTTAGACTACATGTCCAATGATTGGCTATTGACTAAGTTATTCCCTTATAATTTAAAGTATTATGCATTATAATGGTTCTATGATCTCCATAATTAGTCTATTACAATGTTTAATCCACTTGAAAATATGTTTTTGGCACATTTTTTTATCAACATTAGTGACAAAGTTTACTATGCTCAAGTCACTCAACTAATGAAAATATCTAATGAGCCAATACTTGAATATGTCTTGAAATATAAAACCATATTATTAAGTATCACTAGCCCTTTGGTAGATTTAAAATTCTAGGACAAATTTAATCTAATTTTGTTATCAACATTACATGAATCTATATTATTCAAAAATTTTCCATAATTTATAGATCTATGCCATATAATGAAGGGATGAAAAGTCAAAATTATCTCTATGGGAAAGCTAAAGTACACAACTAGATTAGATTTCACTAATAAGAGTTCAAATAATATCCCATATAAAGTGAGGCCTAATCAAAATAAGAATGAGCAAAAGAAAATAGTCAACTAGCCTCAAAGTCAGCTCTTCATGTGGTTTTATCAGCTCCTTCAAGGAGAAATTTTATGAATATTCTTGAATTGCCAACTTGTGTTCTCTAGTAAATCTTGGAATGTAATGTCATATATCTCACTCTCATTAAATAATTTGATATGACTAGTGATTTGTGATCAGTCCTCACATAACTGAGATTACTCATTCTCTCTACTATATATGGCATGTACCTCTCACCCGATCTTGCACACTCTTTGCCCAAATTTTTCTCACAGTCATAAGAATAAGTCATGTTACATATTGTATACTTATGTGCATTGACCCTTGAGCACCCCCAATTACACTATCATTACTACACACTTCAAAAATCATAGTCCTACGTGTCGTACAAGTCCTACATTTGTTCACCAAATTTTATGCCCATCGTTCCTATAATACAATTCACCTTATAGTTATATGTTGTATTTCATAGCCTCATGTTCCTAGAAGATATGTGTCATAGATTATAGACTTGTGCATCTCATTGGCTCATGATGGGTGTCATTATTATCCCTTCATTTAACCATTAACATATGTTTAGTGAGGTATTTATTGATTTTAGGTGAACAATACTTTTTTTTTGGGTTTTTTTGGTTGTGATGATAATCTATATCTATTTTTAATCTCTAAGTAGTTTGAAAAGAGAACACCCTTTTTTAGAACACATAAACCACTCAATCTGATCTAATTTATAGAATCCAAAAATACTTCACACAACTATAAACAAACTTAATCACTCTTGTAGAATTAAAATAATATCAAATCTTGTTTTAATAATTTAAAAAAATGATAAATATATATTTACAGAATCATAAGGAATGAAACAAATACTTTATCCTAGAAAAAACAAATTAACTATTCAAATTTTTAGGTTTTGAATCTGAATTATATAAACATATATTTATATAAATCTTTAATTTAAAGAAGTATAAAATCAACCTATAAATACGAAATATATTTACTATTTCCTTAGGAGTGAGCCCTTGTTCCCTTAGATCCAAGTTTGAATTAACTCAGCTCAAGATATTTTCTTCAACACATCAATTAAGAAAGGAAACTGATGTAGTACTTGTATTTCATAAAATAACCAAAATTACAATATCTCTATATGCAGTCCTAAAAGTTATAAATCTAAGCATGCATCTATCTATTTATTATATACCAAGAAACTATCTATCCCAATATTCTAGGATACAACTTAACTAATTTAAAAATAGAAGATATTTTGGATAGACTGAGTGATATAGTAGGAATAGAAAGTCATTACAATGATATCTCATAGGAGTCATAGAATCCATATATAACATTTTCCATACCTAACTATATCAATAAAATATTTACATATATTGACGTTCTTATCTTCTCTCATCATCATTGTAACCTAGAGTAGAAACTTCCCAAAATGGAAGACTAAATAGAAATAGACATCTATTTATATACATGAATAAAAATAGAAATGTTGAAAAGAGTTATATAGATTAGCATGAAGAAGTTAAAGAAGCTATCTGAACCGTTTGGAATGTACTATGATTAGTTCTAGAGTAATCTGGGTTAATTTGTAAAAAAAATAGTATAATTTGTAGCTTGTTATCAAAATATGTATCTCACCTATCAAAATCTATAGCTTGCCTATGAAAATCCATAGCTAGCTTGTCAAAATATGTAGCAACTTCAAAATCCATATCTAAGTGTTATATGGTTCCATATTCACCCTGGATCCTCTTTGTCTTCACAATCTTGTCAATAATATTGCTATTTACCTATAAGAATCAAAATGTGGAGCCTAAAACATGAAAATGTTAGAATAAAATGCAAATAAGATAAACTTAGACTTTACATGAGTTTATTTAGGCAAAAAAAAATATTTTCTACTTTATGCAAGTTCTAAAAATCAATATTACACACAATGCTCAACCATTTGATATATTTAAGGCCATAAACTATCATAATAATGAGTCAATTTATGGACTCATCATCTCCCCCACTCCTTACCTTTTCAAATTCCCTTTGCAAACTATATCCTCAATCTCCATAGTCATGAGCTATATGTTGTAGCTTCAGACTTAAATCATAAATGGAATATATATCATTTTGAAGTATCCTCTAATTATGAGGAGTGAAACCCATATACCTCTATATAAAATGAACCCAAATATCAAACTATTCTTGAGACTGTAGTCTTGTATTCTACCAAAGAGACATTAGATAAAGTATCAATAGAGGTCTAAACTTCATTCCAAGCCATTTATTTCTTCCATCCCTCTGTAAGACTTACGAAATTATCTACACAATAACATTAGATCTTCTCAAAGACCACTAAAGGGTGGTGGGTGAAAACACCTCTCTTAATCTTAATGTAACTGAGAGCATACACCAACATTCTCTACAAGCCACTACTACATCATAATAATTATGCTACATAAACAACTCAAAGTTAAGAAGGCCGTCATGCAATGTGGAAATATAATGATAAAAAATTCTTGGTTATTGGTAATAGTAATGAAATTGGTGTAATATATATTGTGCACTACCAAATTGAGGCCTAATACATAAACCAACATCTTATGCAATGTTAGTGTGATCATATTTTATGTCCTATCAATAAATTTGATTTGTATATGTAGACAATAAAGCTCTCATATAAAGTTCTCCCATAAATAGAATTACGAAGAAGTTATTTGTGCTTCCTAGAACAATGTCACATTAATAAAACTCACAAAGCAGATCTTGTCTATCAGGGGTATTATTTCTGAATGCTATCATGAAATCATCACTAGTATTTATCTCATCTAGTAAATTACAAGATATCTGTAACAAATTTCATATGAAAAATTATTCATGCAAACGTAAGCTATATGCAGAAGAAGGGACTCTGCATGGTAATGACATTTCACTTAATTTATAGGTGAACTAAAGAATTTGTTTAACCTAATCTTCTTTATGTTGGGCCTAAGATAGTTCTTCTTGCATTTTTTGTTTCTCTTCTTTAATAATATGGTTTTAATTTTTAAGTAGATAATTCTATATCTTCATTTATTTAAGTTATGAGTAGACTTGATCTCATTAGTTTTTCACTTTTGAAATATATAAAGTAGTTTGATAGCCTTGTTCTATCATGACTCGAGAAGGAACATGAGAAGAACTAGAGTCTTTTTGGGTTCTCAGCCTAACATTTTCCATTTCAATTTTTTGAAGATTCCTTCTCAAGGAAATATTTTATTTTTCAAATGATCTAGTATATCCCCATACATCAATAATTTCATCCTCTGCCTTATTATTTTTCTTCAAGAACTAAATTTCTAATATTTCAATTTGTTTCATTAAATGATTAATCATAATGTCTTTGTTTTGTGTAGAAAAAATTAGTTAAGATATATCTTCTACATTTTGTTTCATAATGGATTTAAACTGGGACAATGATAAAACATGTTGGAGTTCTATATCATTTGTTTCCCTTGAAGTTTATCCCTCCTCTTCAATCATGGGGACTTTTCCTTTATCCTTTTTCTACTATGTATGAGGAATGAGACTTTCATAAAAAATAGTCTCAATAAAGTCATCAGCCAAATCTTCATGTAGAAGAAAGGTTTCCTCTTCTCTATTATGAGCTTCACTAGTAGTGACTATGGGGTTTTGCCTCAAACTATCCAATGTCTTGGTAACAATGGTTTCATCACTATTAACTGCTAGGACTAATCTTCTTCTTATTTTAAGATGGTTTGAGCTTCTATAGGCAAGGTTTCTCGATTTTTTGACTAGAAATCAGGGTCTATAGAAGATTCTTCTTCAATAACTTGAATAAAATCCTAGACTTGAGTAACTTGGGAAACATGTTTCTAGCTTCTAGTAGAGGATTTAAGCCTCAATTTCCTACTTGTTGACTCTAGAGGACAAACTATTGGAGGAGGATCTAGGGTTTGTAATGGAATAGTATTGATAGTGGATCTTGTGCTACAAATGAACTTAGAGTAAATTACTTTAGAAGATATCTTTGGTGGGATTTTTGAATTAGAGGCATGCATGTGTGTAGAGGTTTGTTTAACAAGCTTAGGGGTTTTCTTTCTCTTTCCTTCAAGGAAGGTATCCCAAACTTCCATTACATTTTCTTGCTATGAGAAGCGATGCTGAATAATGAGTTGGATCAACCCATGATGATGTATGGTAGTAGGGTTTATGTCATACCTCATAGCCACAACCTGAATGGATCCTAAGAGAAATGAGGGAAAATTTATCTTGTGTTGAGGTTGTTGAAGACCATATCTTAAATGAATTAACATTCTTAATACCATACAATTCAACACACTACATTATCCTTCATATGTAAAATATTTAATAATCTAAAAAAAAACTAACCTCCAAGATTTAGGTAGAGACTCTCCACTTACCCCTTTTATTTTTCCTTTGACATCTTCTATGAAAACTGGTGTGGTCTCTCCTTCATCATTAGAAATTATGACAAGATCATGAAATGATGATCTTCCTACTATTCAAGCTCCTTCATATGGAATCCCTGACAACTTGCTAAGGATTCACGTGGAGAAAGGTATCTAAAAATCTCTCACTATGAATAAATTAAGCTTCAAGTGAAGAATACTTTCTATCACTAATGCTTCATTAAAACCATGAAACTTGATAAATAAGTCAAGCCATCCAGTTATAGCTAATATCTCTTTTACTGATTCATTTTTCAACATTTCACTCACATATTTAGGTTTTGAATTTTTATTCAAACCAATATTCAAATTATTCACCTTCAGGTTAAGCTTGCTTAGTCAATTCTTTCCACTATTTCCAAAAACTATATTTTCAAAATAATTTGAATGCCAATAATATCCTTTTGAGGGTCAAACTATAGATAGTACTTGAAGCATGTTGAGTAATGATGACAATATCTATTAGAAGTAATGATGTCATACCATTTTATTCTAATAACTTTTTATAAATGACACATGATGAAAATGATGTGTCATTATAAATGTTTTTTTACTAGAAGGGTAGTATCCATAGCTCTTTGGATTGATATATATTGTATGATATTTTAAATTGACCTTTGCTACCTTCATATAATTTGACCCCATTATAAAACCACATGAGGATTTTATATCAATGGTTTTGAGCACATTCATACAATCCTAAGTATCTAAAACTAACACTTGGTAGAAAAAAAATATTTTACTGTATAAATCTTAGTATTTTTCTTATCAGTCTTCTTGACTTCTTCTTTCATAGAAAAAATGACATGAGTTAGTGATAATATAAAAAATAATATTATTATATTTATTTATTTGGAACCAACTAATTTTTATAATCTGATTTATTTTTAATTTTTTGTATTTTCCCCTTGACTAGCAATTTATGGTTTTCTAGTCAAGGCTCTTTATTCAGTGCATGAACAACTAGCAAGGTAGTTTTCTATTCATGACTGTCGAAAATGTCTTGAAAGATTTTTATTGTTGAATTTTTTTATTTTTATTTATTTTTATTTTTTTATTTTTACATTTTTAGGGAAAAGAAAGATTCTCTTCCTTTATTCAAGACAATTTTGTCTTTCAGATATCGATTACAATGGAAGATTTGAGTTCTTTCATGGAACCAAATTCATTCTACATTAATTAGATAAATTCATCCTTGGTAGGATTTTGGTATAGCTTCAAATTATGTCCATTTACAATAAGTGTCTTTTAATATCCATCAATAGATAGTAATTGTATGGAATCATTATAAAAAATTTGTGCTATTTGAAAGGTCCTAACCATCTAATCCAAAGTTTACCTTTGAAATTTTAATTTTTGAAATCATATAAGAGTGCCCAATATCCTTCCTTAAATTTCCATTATTTGATATGTAAGTCATGCCATTATTTTTTTGGGTACTGTGTCATACCTATTTGCTATAAGGATTCTATCCTTATTTAATCTATTTTAGTTAACTATAACATTATTTCTCTTTGTGCTTCATCCTAATCAATTCCTAGTTCTAATGCAGTCCTCAAAGTTTGTATTTCAAATTTAATTGAGATAAGAGGTTTCTTTCCATAGACCAACTCATATGGTGAAAAACTAGTAGTGGTCTTCCATGTAGTGTTGTATGCCCAAACAAAATTTGGGAGTTTGGCTACCCAATTCTTCTGGCTGCTACTGACTCTCTTAGTAAGAATGTTTTCCCAGTCTTTATTAGTGACTTCTACTTATCCATTTACTTGAGGATGGTAGGGTGAATATTTTTGGTGGTTAACTTGGTAGATATCCATGAATTCTTAAATCATATTAGACATGAATTGTGGTCTTTGATATGATACTATCTCTCTTGGTGCTCCAAACTACTACATGATCTTGGAATAAAAGAAATCTACTACTACTTTTTCTCTTGAAAAAAAAAGAGCTTGAACTTTAGCCCATTTAGTTACATATTCAATACATACCAAGTATTCTTTACCTTGTGAAAATAGATCTATGGGCCCAAAAAAGTCCAACCCCATTTTTCAAAAGGTTCTAGAAGTACCTATGGATGTAAATGCATATCAGAAGATAATGTAGGTTTTTACATTCTTTGACACGCATCACATTACCATATTTTTTTTAACCTATTTGTGAAGATTTGGCAAGAAATATCCATCTCTATATTCATATAAAATACAAAAATTGGTAACTTGAGCATGGCTAATGACATCCAATCCTTAGGTCTCTCTTACTTGCTCTCTAGACCCTATTAGGCTTATTTTCACTAATTCTCAATAATCTACAACCTTATAGAGTTGACCCCAGCTGAGCCAGGACCCTCTCTTAATGACCAATACACCCCCTAGGTCTCATCTACCTAGGACAATAGTGCCAAAGTTGGCTATAGTGCTACACCTTAGGGTGTGCCCTTTTTAGTGCTCTTATCCAATCATAATTTGAGCCTAGTTTACCATTTTTTCCTAATTCCTCTTATTTATTATGTCAACCTAGTCTAGTTTCATCTAACACATGACTAATAGATCCCTACAAAATCCCATTAAAAGATCATTTAGAAGGGGGTTGGTAAATATCATTCAAGTAAGAAATAATATAAGAAAGACCCCTCAAGCAATCTTTGATGTTCTCTGCATAAAACTAGCCTATACACTTTCAAGCTAATTCAAGTCTTTAGACTAGTCCCTAGCCATCTCAAGCATACTAAGTTTTAACATTTCTTGAATTTCATTCACTATTGCACCAAGCACTCTTAAAGGGAGAACTACATATAGCTCATAACCCTAGTTACATCTACCAGGTCCCATTAAATCAAGCACTTTCCCATAAATTTTTGATTTTTTTCTAAAATACTTAACTCAAAAATTCAATTTCAACTTCAAAAATTCATAGTATTTTGTAAAAATATTTATGAAAAAAATCCTAGTTGCATGTACTAGCTCCAATTTTGATTTTTGAGGAATTGCCTTACATCCACAATCAAATTGCAAAAATGATTCTCGCTTATGTACAAATTTTTCTTACATTTCTTGCAAATAACAAGGAAACCATAATGTGCCCTATCATGTACATAAATGATGAATTCTATCATATGTTAGTACAAATATTCATTCTTTGTATTTGATGCATATTTTTCATTATTAGGGATGATGTTAAGCAAGTTATTCTTAAACATGTAAATACATCTCTTACATCACCTCCCTTGGAGCCTCTACCACATGCTAAGTCATGTTGCATGGTCCATTTTACTCTTCCCTAGGTCACTACCCATCACCAAAGAGCCTAGTTAACACCCTTTATCCCTCCACCACCTTGACCCATCAATTATCTTCACTCTTTTCCCATAAATATTACTACTCCTATATGAATAGTAGATAAGTCAATTAGAGCTATTACTCAATGTTCCACTATGCCTCCTCCACCTAGATAAGAACACCATCACCCTTCTATTCCTACCTATCTCTAGCCCAACCCACCTATACAAGTGGATTTTCACAAGGCATATGACATTGTTGATCAGATGAGAAACACTCTAGCTAAGATTTCCATGTTAGAACTACTTCAAAAAGCTATTGTATTCATGGACATTATTTATCAGGCACTCACTCATACTTCTATGCCTACTAATTTAGACCTTATTTTACATTAGTGATCAAAACTTTAAAAACTATACAAGATGCAATTTATTTTGATAATGAAGACATGCCTTCTCAGACAGTTATTGATCAAAATTTACCACTATTCATACAAGTTTAAGTCAAAACCAACATAGTCAAGATAGTTCTTATTGATAGTAGTTCTAAACTTAATATATGTAATATCACATTCTTACATGCCATGGGCATAGATATGGCATCAATGCAAAAATAATATAATAACATTCAAGGAATTAATTATATACCATGATAGACATTGGGAGCCATTATGTTAGATATCATGGTAGGACCCAAAACCCTCTCTACATAGTTCTAGGTCATGCTAAGTCCTCTCCACTACAATGTTTTACTTGGATGACCCTAAATACATACTATGTTGGCCATTCCTTCTACTCTCCATCGATGTATTAAGTTTCTCCATGAGGGATATCTATACACATATCTAGGAGATAACCAACCATTTAGATATTGTCAAACTATAGGGTCATATTTTACTATTTTTATAGATGGGACACCTTATATCATAGTACAACCACCACCTCATTACATTTATCTTGATTAGATACATACATATGAGGTTGGAGAGACTAACACTTCTCACACTCTTCCATGTATAGTCATACCCCTAGCTCCATTTCCTTCACTAGTCATAACAGCTTCAACCATTCTAGCTACTCCATTGCTCATAGTTCTAACACCTATTACACATCCACAATCACTAATATTAGTACCATTAGTTACAATTGATCCCATAGTTACTCCACTAGTTATAAATACCTTTGTAGTAGTACCATCCTCTACTACTATAGATGATTATAATCTTATATCATAGTTACCCCTTATGTTAAATTTGGATTTACCATATGTATATGATGTTGATACAAATTCAAAAGCTTATTTAGATGATGATACAACACCCACACTCATAGATGAATATTTGTGTCAATTAAAATTTACACCAATTATCCCAAGAGAGTACTAAGATGACTCTAGAGCTCTCATTCAACATCCTACATCACTTTTGATATCTCATACTAAAATCTCAAGATATAATCCAAACTCATGGCCATAGATAGATCACTTAGAACATATAGTTCACATGGTTACCTCTATGAATATAGAGCCAATCATTTAGACTCAAGCAGGGAGAACAAAACATCAACCATAGTTTATGTTACATATATTACTTGATCATGGATTGATCACATTACTTATAGTATGACATAGATATATCAGTAGATTATCACAATAGGATGGTCAACCATTTTGTAATTTTCACAAGATTGCAGGCCATGATAATAATTCATGTATAAATTTACAATAGAGATTGGATAAACTTAAGGATTGAGGTTTTATTTATATTATAGCACCACCATTAGTACCAACTCCACCACTTCCATTGAAGTGGTCTACTAACAAGGCTAAATGTCCTAAAGTAGAGTTAGCATCTCCACCACCAAAGCAACCTTCAACACAACATCTATAGAATATGATGATACTTATGATGATGATCTCAAGGTATTTGATAATGGTCGTGTCCCTTTCCCCCATTTCCATCCTCAATAGGCTCCATCCTTGGATCCCTTTCCCCCCAGCTAAGTCTTTTATATCTTTATGTATATATTGTTTTATTTACATTCTTGTACATACTCTCTTTCTAGCTTTACTTATACATAGTTTATTTTGATTTATTGTACATAGTTCAAATTTTCCAAAAATACAAAAATAATATAACATTTCAAAATTTAAAAACGTTTATAAATGTCATAACACAAAAAATATTTTGATTGTATGAATCATCTATGTTTTGAATTTCTAATATCATGATAAGACTTACATTTTTTGTCTCTTTCTATTTTATGTCGATTTATCCACATTACCATGCTTCACTTGATATTCTTTGAGTGTGTGCAATGATATCTAGCTCTTTGATTGATTCATTCTACCCATTGAGGGGGCATCCTACATCTACATTTGAGACATAATTTGATATACATACCCATTGGGGGCATTTTATACATAAATACACCATCTAGGTTATGTCATTCCTACACTACACACTTCAAGTTATCACATTGATGTACATTACTTAATAGATTACACAGATTACAATATCAACATTTCACTAGTATCTAGCACTTACACATCTCTTAGAATATTCTTAGGATTATACTAAATGTGTTTTTCATACTTTGACTCTTGCTTTTATTAGTTAGATGTTTTCTCTTCCTGCTTGTCACAACTTGTTTGATTGAATTTCTAATTCATGCTTCTCTCTTGTATGTGCCTTAGAACATTTACCAATGTCCTCTTTTATTCATGTGTGTGCCTTAGGACATTTTCCAATGTCCTTTTCCTATACTCCTCTATGTGATTATGGATTCCATGCTAACTTGATTGTTTTAATTATATATATACATACATACATACATATATATATATATATATATTTATATACATATATACATATACATATATATATAAATATATATATATAAATATATACATATATAAATATATATATATATATATATATCTGTGTGTGTGTGTATGTATATATATATATATGTGTGTATATATATATGTGTGTGTGTGTATGTATATATATATGTGTGTGTGTATATATATATATATATATGTGGCATTTGAACATGCCTTTTATGCTTGTTTTTTAGTTTGAGCGACATGTTCCCATGTCCCTTATTTTCTTGGCCCCTTGGACACCCTTGTATACTTCTTGATTCTTGATTCTTGTTTTGAGTGATTGTTTTCTTGATTGCATCTTTGATTTTTGTAATGCCATGGTCTATATCATGCATTATATTATTCTCTTGGATGCCATGATGGATATCATTCTCCATCCATCAACTAACAACTAACAAACTAACAAATAATATTTTCAATTTCAATTCAATTCAGTAATATTAAACATGATATTACATTGTTATATCTATCTAGGCATACCTCTGTTGATCTAACAATCTCTCAAATTAAATCATGTTATATCTTGAGATATCTTATTGATTATCATTGCTATATCATGCATAGTTCTATCTTAACACACTTGTAGGGCTTCTTCTCCTAAGAGTAGTCATTGTGGGGTACCTATTCCTACCTTAAAAATATGGGGAAATAAATAGGGGTTTTTATATAGAGATCAAAGGTCATATAAGTCAAAAAATCCAATTTTAGAACAACCAGAACAACAACAAGTCATCAAACCACTCAGAATAGACCAGGTAGATAGTCAATATTCCAAAATAGTGATCAATTTCAACCTAGGAAAATAGTGAAAGGATGGAATATAATACCAAACACTAGGGTGTCCATTTTTGGTGATCATATTCAAATAGTAGAAAAATTAGGTTTTTCAGAAGTAGGCAGAAAGGTAGGTTTAGCTACAATTTTGCATAATCTAACTAGTTTAGATCAGTAGTTTTTAGTAGAGTTATTTTAGAGAATCCACACATAAGGGGAATAATACATGGAATTATTGGTCCTCACTTTCAATTTTACATATGATAGTTGGTATAACTTCCATATTATAACCCATGTTTTAGATAATAGTAATTGGGGCAGATTACACAACACTTTTTCTTCTTTTTTTTCAAATTTTAGTATTACCCAAGCATTCTCAGTAATTGTGTTTCTTATTCCATTTGAAGGCAGTTGGAATAATTTTAGAGTGGGTTTAATAAAATCCTAACCTCCAAATTCCTAAGTACTTGAGTTCTTGAGTGGCTTCCACATAAGACAAATTTTTAGTTTTGGAGTGGCTTTCATACAAGCCTAAACTCCATCTTTTCTGAGTTGGCCAACATTGGCATAATTTCCAACACATATTCAGCTATCCACACTAAATTTTTATATTTCTAAAGAATTCATGAGATTCATAATCCATCTCATATGAAATACACATTCATACATACTAGTATTAGTTCTTAACTTCACTTCATGGGACAATGATGGAGCCAAAGTGGCAGCCTTTATATTCTTGAGCCACCTATTTAGAGGGATTAGACACACAGTCTAGACATTGATTATCACAAACATGATCATTTATATTCACTTAGTAGGTGGTGATGGAGCGAAAGGACTAGCCTTTGCAATCTTGAGCCACTTTTTGTGGAATTGAGCACTCAGCTCTGTTCATGATATAACTTTTGGTAAAACATTATATAACACATCCAACATTACTTAGCCTTACTAAATATCATAATAGGTTTTGTATTGGTTTGCATATCCAATGAGGTGTATTTTTTTCTTTATATTCCTGACTCTTACCCAAATTTGTATGTTCTTGTTTTATATTTCATATAATAAGAACCGATCTACTCTTTATTTTCCTTTTGTAGATTCACACTTACATAACATGCTCTCTATGCAATATTCAACATTACTTAACATCACACAAGCTTCATGGGCTTCACCTTTGTAGGTAAATTTAGAATTTTTTTATATTTTCCTTTATCTTAGTATTTCACTTTGTTGCATCACTAGAATAAGGGGGGTCAAATGTATTCATATAAAATGAAAAAATTGGTAACTTGACCATGGATAATGACATCCAATCCTTATATCTCTCTTGCTTGCTCTTTAGACCCTATCAAGCTTATTTTCATTAATTCCCAATCATCCATGGCCTTTTAGACTTGACCTCAGCTGAGTTAGGCCCCTCTCTTCATAACTAATCCATTACCCTAGGTCTCATCTACCCAATACAATATCACTTTGACCCTAGGGTGTCCCCTTTTCAACTCTCCTATCCAATCACAATTTGAGCCTAGTTTACCATTTTTAAGTAATTCCTCTTGTTCATTGTGTTGGTCTAGTCTTATTTCATCTAACCCATGTCTAATAGATCCCTATAAAATCCTATTCAATGATCATTTGGAATAGGGTTGGTAAATAACATTCAATCAAGAAAGAATATAAGCAAGACCACTCAAGAAATCTTCCGTATTCTCTGCATATAATCAGCCTATACACTTTTAAGCTATTTAAAGTCTTTAGACTGGTCTCTAGCCATCTCAATCATACTTAGTTTTAGTATTTCTTGAAGTTCATTCACTATTTAACTGAGCACTCTTAAAGGGAGAACTACATATGGCTTGATCCCTCCTCAGAGTATTGATATATAGGAAACATTCCCACACAATGGGTGTGAAGTACATCCAGTGCATCTTACACACACTAACCCATTTTCCCCATTAACTAAAGTTTCTTTCAATTGCATAGAAGATATAAGTACATGAAGAATAAAATCTATAAGGAACTTTATTGATAGTGAGGACTTGGAAATTGGTACACAAGATTAGATTGAGTAGGCGAACAAAACCCAAAAATATTATACCCTAAAGATAATATCATTGGGGAAGGACTACAACACTAGAGCCTAGGATGTCTAGTTTTGATGATCTTATACAATCAAGCAATAAAGTTTAGGAACCTATTTGAGATAGTGTCCCAGTACTACATGCAAAATTCTAGACTCTATCTTAGTCAGAATAGTCCAAAATAATATAAGTGTAATTTTATCTCTCTCACTACTATTTTTATAAAAGGTCTAATTGTAATTCAATTTCACAAATCAGTGGCTTTAATTAGGAATATTATTTACTAATTTATTCTACTCAGACTTGTTTATTAAATAGGAATAAAACTTCATTATTCCTAAAAATAATAAATCAAGCTCCAAGAATTTTTTGGACCATTCATTTCACTAAGTAATGTCCACCTCTTGGTTCATAATGACATGCATGAATAATATCATTCATCTCATTATCCTTCACACCCCTATGAAAAACATGATCAGGTCCAAGTTTAAATAGTATACCATTAATCCATTTATAATAACTTATTATAATTAATCATTTCTTTTTTTTTAGTATATTGAAAAGGAAACTTCCCTATAGCTAGAAAATTTGTTATATTTGCAAACCAAGGTTTTTGTGATAAAAAAAAATAATTATTCATCTAAAAAATTATCTTTTATAGGTTCCTCTTCATCTTCATTATGCATCTTGGAAAGAAAACTAGTAACCACATTGAACTTCCCTGGTTTTTCAATAATTGTTATATCAAATTCCTATAATAACAATAACCATCTGATAAATCTTCCTCTTAATATTGTCTTGTTCATCAAATATTGAATATATGCATGATCAATATATACACATATTTTATAGCTAGTAATATAATGTCTAAATTTGTTTATGGCATAAATTATATCAAGGAATTCCTTCTTAGTGGTTGTATAATTTATTTCATTTGAAGTTGAGTTCTTTCTTATTTAATATATGGCATACATATGCCCATTTTCATCTTTTTGCCCCAAAATAAATCCCATAGCATGACTTGATGCATCAATATAAATATGAAAGGGCTATGACCAATTAGGTCCTTTTAAGACTAGCGCAATGCTGAGATTTTCTTTGATAGTTTCAAATGCTTGTTGATAGGTTGGATTCCAAATAAATTCACTTTATTTTGTAAGCAAAGCAAACATTGGGGCAACTATCCTAATGAGATCCTCTATGAATCTTCTATAATAACCTGCATGTGCTAAAAAAACTCTTAATGTTAGTTTGATTTTGAGGAATAGGCAAGTTTGAAATGACTTCAATTTTTTTGGATCTACTTGGATCTCTTTTGTAAAAATATGATGTCCTAAAACTATGGCTTATTCTACCATAATAAAACATTTCTCATGACTTAGAGATAAATGGTGGTCCTCACATATTTTTATTAATTTTTCAATATTTATTAAAATTTCATCAAAAGATTCCCCATAAACAAAAGAATCATCCATATAAACTTCTACACAGTCATTGGTTAAATCTAAAAATATGGTTAGGATAACTTGTTGGAAAGTGGTAGGTGCATTACATAATACAAATGGAAAAAATATATAAGAAAATATTCCCCATGTGCAAGTTAAATTTGTTTTTTATTGATGCTCAGGTGCCACTTGTATTTGGTTATATCCACTAAAGCCATCAAGAAACAAAAAATATCTTGTTCTAGCTAGATTATCAAGTACTTGATCAATGAAAGGTAGAGGGAAGTAGGCTCTCATTTTTGATTTGTTTAGTTCTCTATAGTCCACATATACTCTCTATTTACCATTTTATTGGGAAACATTACCATGGGAGAGATCCATTGGCTATCAAAAATGGGATAAATAAATCTTCTAACAACTTCTTAATTTCAATTTTTACAATGTCTCTCAAGGTAGGATTGATTCTTATTTGTGGTTGTCTTACAGGCTTAATTTTATCTATGTAAATTTGGTGGGTACATAATATTGGATGAATTCATTTCATATCTTGGTACATCCCTAAGTACATCAAAAACTTCCATTTCTTATTCATTTGTCAACCAACTATTTATGTTGAGTGTCTTCCCTGGTGCTACAATGATCTATTTAGTTCCTAGATGAGAAGACTCTATTTGATTGAATTAGCTCATTAATGAGTTGAGAGGACAAGGATGTGGAAGTAATTCATGAGATTTAATAGTATCTTTAAGAAATTTTTCTCCCATGGAAATAACTCCAGCTAATGGACAATGAAAGGCTATAAGAAATGAATCTTAGCCTTTATATGTCCATTGCATCAAACTATTTTGAATGCCTTTATGATCATATAATATATTTGAAGAGGTGGAAGAGGATGAATCATTATAATAATAGGAAGTGGTATCTTCAAAATGTCTTTTACTCAAATCCATAGCTAGTCTATTACAATCTATAGTTAGACTATCAAGATTCGTAGCTAGACTATCAAGATCCATAGTTATTCCAACACTTCTGAATAACTCATCATCTACTTCCTCAACATGTTCAATGATTGTAACCATAGATAGATAAGTTATTATAACATGTTTTCCATCAAGTTGATCAACCCACAACTATTTAACAATATTGATTGATGGTTGAGCAGGTGGATATAGAGAAATCTATTTTGATTTAAGACCATTCAAAATGGTCATATCTCTTGATCTATAATCAATCAATGATACTATAGTTGTTAACCAAGGTCTTATAAGAATAATTAGGTATTTAATCTACTTGTTTTGAGGTTTTAGGACAATGAAATCTATAGGATACTCACATGATTCTATAGTGAACATTCTGTCCTTAATGACCCCTTCTAGTTTGGTAGTTGAATGATCTGCCATTTGTAGGACTATGGTGGTTGGTTACATGTCCTTCAAGGAGAGTTTTACATGGTGTCTATAGTCATCACATTAATATCATCCCCTAGATCTACCAATACATTTAGTATCTACTATTTTATAATTTTTATAGAGATGATAGGACTTCTTGGGTCTCCATATTTAGGCAAAAGCAACTTTCCTACTAATAAAACAACAAGCTTACCATCAACCTGTAAGGTCTTAGGATACCATTATTTCTTTCCAAGTATCTTGATACATAAAATTTTGATCACCTTTACTTTTGGGATATCTTTGATAACTTGTAACAATGGAATTTCTATGTTTATCTTTTTGAGTTCTTGGATCAATTCAGATTCCTTGTTGTGTTCTATTTCCTTTAATCTTTCTAGAAAAGGCACATATGGAGGTGTTATGATAACTTCCTTTATTTTTATAGTTTCCTCTTTAGTCTCTTTTTATTCTATTCATTGAATTTATGGATTTGTTTTTTCTTGTGGTACTTCTATGATGATGATTTGGGGTTCTTGCACTATTCATCTTGATCTAAGATGAATACCTGCAAATTTAATAGCTCCTACCCCCATTGTTTCACCTTTTTCATTTACAAAAACTTGTTTGTTTTTTTGATTTTATAATAGATAAGTAGGTAACTTACGTTAATTTAATTTTTCCATAGGGGTGGATTGATTTCCCTAGGGATCCATTGATTCTTGTTTTTGTTATTATGGATACCTTATTTGGTGTTGTTGATTATAAGTTAGACCAAAATTCTAGTGTTGGTTTGTCCATGGTTATTGATGACCTTATGGCATATATATTTATTGAAAATGTTGGGACATGATCCATTACTAAGGCATCCATTCCTAGGTAACCTTGGTGGTATAATCCACATTTGTGGAGGTGCATGCTATTGTTGGAAAGGAAGTCTTGAGCCAAAATAGTGATTTTATTGGAAGGTATTTCTTTATCTCTGAATATAATTTATTTATTATATGTCTTGTGAATTTTGTTTGAATTTATTCTTGAGACTAGGAAGGTGACTAAAATTCTTTGTGTCATGGTCCTTATCATCACATATTCCACAAATTTCAATTTTATCCAAAGGATAGTCTCTAAGTGCATGTTTCAATTTGTATTTTGGGTAATAGATTTTTAATGGCTCATTATTAGATTTGGACTTGGCTATGATCAATATAATGTTTAATTTAATTGGACCAATATGTCTATTTTAAATTTTATAACTCTTCTATTAGCTATCTTACATCACTAGATTTTCCCATTTTCTTGCTTCTACCACTAGGTTTTGTTCTAGAGTAGTTTATGCATGATCATGTAATTTCTTGGAAGACTAGCTTAGTAATGTCTCCTTTTCCCAAAAGATTCAAAGAATACCTAGAAGAATAATCTAATCCCTTCAGGAAAATATTTTTTTTCACTTCATCAGGTAACTCATATTCACATCTATTGAGAGCAAAGGCAAACCTATGTAGTTAATCTTCAAGTTTCTCATCTTCATTTTGTCTAATTTTGAAAAAATCTTCTTTTCTATTCTTTATCCTACAATAGTCTTGATACTTATCCAAAAAAATTATTTCCATTTCTCTCCAATTATGAATAGATTTCCTTCTTAGGCCCATGAACCATCTCATAGCTCCTTCCTTCAAATTAGATGGAAAAAGTTTCAGTTTTAAACTATCTAAGGTGTAATCATAGGTCTGACAAAGACCCTTAAACTCAAAAATAAAATGATCTAGGTCAACGATGGACAATCCTCTAAAGGTAGGTAGATTATATGGATAAATATTTTTCATTTTTTATTCATCATCTTCAAAGACAATAGGATAAGAGAAGGTCCTTTTAGGAGCATTCCTATGAGGGTTTCCTACCTAGCCTACATTTTCTACCATGTAAAATAAAGTTATATTGAGAGGAGGGGATCTTGGTCATTCAATGTCTATAATTTTAGTTGTTTTAGAAGAGTATTATTTTGGTCCTTTAGAGATATGTCTAAAGGATTATCTTATTTCTTTTTACAAGTTGTCTATTTTATCTGTGACTACCTTGATTCTTTCCTAGAAAGGATCATAATCTTTTGGAACAAACATACCCTACAAATCTTGTGGCCTACTCATATACTTGATTTTGAAAAGAGAGTGATTTTAATCTATTTTTTTATTTTTATGTTTTATATACCATTAGCCTATATTTACCTTACTGACACTTGAAAGTCCTTGACAATGGTACCAAAAATGATGGGTGTCATTATTACCCTTCATTTAAACAACATATGTTGGTGTCTATTCTTACCAAGGTAGTGCCTATAACTATTTTTAGTGAGGTATTTATTGATTTTAGGTTAACAATACTTGTTTTTGGGGATTTTTTAGTTGCTACTCTAATCTATATTTATTTTTAATGTCGAAGCTATAGTTTGAAAAGAGAACACCTTTTTGCAGAAACATAAACCACTGAGTCTAATATAATTTATAGAACCTATAAATGATTCACAAAACTATAAAAAATATTAATAAATTTCAAGAAATAAAATAATATCAAATCTATATTTGTATAATCTGAAGAAATGAAATAAATACTTTATGTTAGAAATAAAAAATTATCTATTCAATTTTGCATGTTTTCAATCTCAATTATACAAACATATAATTATAGTAATATTTAATTGAAATAAGTACAAAATAAACCTATAAATACCAAATAGATTTCATGTTACCTTAGGAGTGGGCCATTGCTCCCTTAGTTCTAGGTTAGAATTAACTTAGCTCAAGATATTTTCTTCAACACATCAATTAAGAAAGGAAACTGATGGAGTACTTGTATTTAGAAAAATCACCAAAATTAAAATATATTTGTATGTAGTCATAAAAATTATATATCCAAGCATGGATCTATCTATTTATTATATACCAAGAAACTGTTTATCCCAATATTCCAAGAAAGTACTTAACTAATTTGAAAATAAAAGATATTTTGGACAGATTGAGTGATATAGTTGGAATAGAAAGTTGTTGCAATGAGATCTTTTAGGAGTCAAAGAATATATAGATAAAAATTCCCACATCTAACTATATCAATCAAATATTTACATATATTGGCATTCTTATCTTCTTTCTTCATCATTACAACCTATAGTAGCAACTTCCCAAAATGTAAGACTAAACAAAAATATACATCTATTTACATACATGAATAGAAATGGAAATGTTGAAAATAGTTATGATGAGGTTGGAGGAGATATCTAAACCCTTTCAAATGTACTATGATAAATTATAGAGAAATTTGGATTGATCTATAGAAAAACAAGAATAATCTGCAGCTTGCTATCAAAATCTATAGCTTGCCTATCAAAATCTATAGCTTGCCTATCAAAATCTATAGCAACTTCAGAATCCATAGGTAAGTCTTATATGGTTTAATCTTTGCCTTGGATCCTCCTTATCTTCATAATATTTTCAAAACTAATATTAATACTAATATTTACCTATATGAATCAAAATTTAGAGCCTAAAACATGAAAATGTTAGAACAAAGTGTAAAGAAGATAGACTTAGACTTTACATGAGTTTATTTAGGCAAAAGCATCTATTTCATAATTTATGCAATTTATAAACATAAAGATTACACATAATGCTAAACCATTTGAAATATTTAAGGCCATAAACTATAGTAATAATGAGTCAATTTACAAACTCATCATCTCACACACCACACAAGTTTGACACCAACTCACCAGCTTTTATGCACTTTGTAAATCATATTATGGTGCACCACATAGTCCTATAATAGAGCTCACATTTTTTTCACCTCACTGACTTCTTGGATTTCATATCACATACACATGTCAAATTATCTTAGCTACATGCTCCAATGGGTTTACCAACTATCATCCAACCTGTAAGATGAACTGATGTAACCTTTTTTTTGGTAATGAATTCTATTTGTAATTACTCTTGTATTCTAATTTTATAACTATGTAACATAAAAATATAACATAAGGTTCATGTTACACACAATCATAACAAAAATATCATGCTCTACATATCTACTTTATAAAACATGAATTATAGCACATTGTACCAATTTTCCCTATTCTCTTTTAATGAGTAGAAGTTGCATTTCCTGCAAGTAAGACTTATACTCAATTGAATGTTTTTAGTTATTTATTTCTAAATTATCTTTGACCATTCACTTTACACAAACAAAACTCAATTATCCTCCACACGCTTTATCCTAGGCCTTGTGCTAGAGATCATTGGTATCAAAGCTAAAAATCTCTATTCCTTTCTATGCCTATAAATATGTGGGAACAACTTAATAAGGAATTTTTGTCAATCGATTATGTTTTAGAATATCTAGAATAATGTTTTAGCAAAATTAATATGGATGACACCCATAAGCAACCTAAGGTATGAAAACTCATCACTAATGTACTAGAGTCATAACACACTTAACATTTTGGCCACTTCTATAAATTGATGGTATAACTCAATCTAAAACCTTATACCACACCTCTACATTTCACTCAACAACCATTTCAACAAAAAATTGCCTTCAAAGTTCAAGTCAATCTCAACATCCCTTTTTTTGAAGGTAGAATTGATGTTAAAGCATTGGGTGTCTGGATTTGACATCTTGAGTAATACTTCTTAGTGAATTCTTTCACTAATGATGAAAACATCACCTTCATAATACTAAATATATCCATATCAATTATTCATTTATGATAGAGTTTCAACACACAACACATGCAATAGTGTGTTCTAATTGAATCTTGGAATACTTTTTTGAATGCATTGAAGGATGAATAATACCTTCTATGCCACTTTGAATATGAATATATCAAGTTACATCAACTGTACCAACATAAAGATCAATCTATATAATTCTACACCAACATTTTTCATGACTACTCTACATGCCTACATGAGAACTTGAGTTAATAACTTAAGTTAGTGAAGTACATCAATAGAATCTCACATTATATCTACATGAATATAGAGTTATTAACTTCATACATTTTGGTTCAATTATATTTCCATGTTTCAAAAATAAAATCCAAGGTAGAGTGTGTCAACTCTTCATCCAACACAGTGTGCAAGGCCTAACCTTCACATAACTCCACATAGTAACCTTCTACATAGAAGCAACAACACACTTTTTGAAAAATAGAGTAGTACCAAAAAACTGCTTGACCCTAAAAGTCTCGAATGCCTTATGATTTAGAAAAAGGCACAAATAAGGGGTTTAATGATAAGGGGTGCCATTACCACCACTCATCCACCCAAAATCATTCTAAATTCCACATATAATAATCCATGTTCAAATAATCTACATGAATATCCACACTAATATATGACACTGATCTATATGCCTCTTATCTAAGCAACATCACCAATAATATTGACATCTTTGAAGAGCATGAATGTCTCTTACACACCAATTTATAGGTGAAGGGTCAACCTATCCATGTCATCATAAATAATAAAAGCCAAAATAACATTGTCATAACATAAACAACCTGATAGGTTACTAAGACAAATTATTAAAGTATTCATAGAACCTAAAAGCCTTCAAACACATTACATAATATATGACACTGATCTATATGCCTCTTATCTAAGCAACATCACCAATAATATTGACATCTTTGAAGAGCATGAATGTCTCTTACACACCAATTTATAGGTGAAGGGTCAACCTATCCATGTCATCATAAATAATAAAAGCCAAAATAACATTGTCATAACATAAACAACCTGATAGGTTACTAAGACAAATTATTAAAGTATTCATAGA
The DNA here is from genome assembly GCA_037957365.1 of Torreya grandis. Classification (NCBI taxonomy): domain Eukaryota; kingdom Viridiplantae; phylum Streptophyta; class Pinopsida; order Cupressales; family Taxaceae; genus Torreya; species Torreya grandis. The sequence continues at coordinate 2,702,935 of JARHVA010001459.1, read as the reverse complement.
ACCTAAAAGCCTTCAAACACATTACATAATAAATCACCACATCAATTTGGTTCCTTGATCCTATATTCTTAATACCCCCCCTCTATTGTAGATCACTTTGGGAGAATGATGAAGTATGGTACCAAATTCAATAGCTTATTGATCAAGGAAATATCACTCCTATTTCTTTACCTTACATGAGTTCGATAATACTCACACCCAAAAAGGATGGGTTTTGGTGACTCTGCATACACTATCACACACTCAATAAAATTATGATGAAGAATTGGTATCCATTTTCATTCATTGATGACCTTCTAGACTAACTTCAAGGTGCACAATAATTCTTAAATATTGACATGAAGTCTGGTTACCATCAAGTTCTAATCCATCTTAAAGATATATAGAAGATAACATTCAAGACTTGTGAAGGAGTGTATGAATGGTTGGTCATGCCTTTCGACCTCACCAATGTGCTGACCACTTTCATGTACTTTGTGGATGTTTTTCTCAAGTCATTCTTGAACTCCTTCATCATTATCTACTTAAATGACATTTTCATCTTTAGTAATACTTGGGAGTAGCATATGGAACACATTTCATGTATATTAAACACTTTCCACCAAAACAAATTGTAAGCCAACTTAGGGAAGTGTACATTTGGTACTATGTAGATCTAATACCTAGGCTACATCATTGATCGTAATAGCATTAGATTAAATCTAGATAAGATCAAAGTAATCTAAGGTTGGCCTAATCAGTGCAATCTCACATAATTGAGGAGTTTTCTTAGAATTTCTAACTTATATAATAGGTTTGTCCTTATTTTATTAAACATCTCTTGGGTTTTTAGGTAGCTCGCACATGCCAAAGTGAATTTTGACTAGACACATACACCACAACTTACTTTTGAGGCACTCATGTAATTCTTGTATTTAACACCTATTATTACAATCCCTGATTTTACACAAACATTCAAAATACACATTGATGCATCTAAACTATGTACTTGGTGCATTGATCATGCAACATAGACATCCAATCACATACCACTCTGAGATGTTTATCAACACAGTAAAAAGGTGCTCCACCTATGAGAAGGGAATTTATGTTATTATTCAAGTAATTAAGAAATGGTGATACTACATTCTCATGAATCAGATAGTTTCTTATTCAAACCATAAACCACTCTAGTTTTTGTAGTTATAGCACAAAATTAAAAATATGTGCCACATGAAATAGATGAATTAACTATAGTAGTTCCATATCATGATTAATCATAATAAATTAAAAGACAAAAAGGTCATATATTACCTTAGTTGACCACTAGTTCATGTACTCATCATAATGTTGGACATGCATGGCCATAATTTAATAGACTAGTTTCCTCTCTACTTAGTTCATTAGAACTTTTCAGTAACTTACACCAACATCATGCAAGGTACACAAGTTTATGAGTTATATTTTTTTGACCAATTTCTCTACATGATCATATATCTCTATGTTCCCTCTGACATACCTCATTAATAACTCATCTAGGATGTGCACTATACCAAAGCCTCAGGACACTTTAGCATGATAAAGACTCTAGATGTATTAAAGTTGCACTTCTATTACCTACACATGCACATAGACATTGAGTGTTACATTAAGTATTACATTACTTATTTCATCACCAAGCCATGCATAAGAATTTGGGACTTTACACACCTTTAATATATTCATCTTAACCATGGGAATATATCAACATGGATTTCATGAATGGATTACCTATGATGAGATGACAACATGATATTGTGTTCATTTGAGTGGATTGATTTTCCAAGATGGCCATAATGGTCTCATGCTAACAAGACATTGACATAGCTACCACTATGCAAACATTATTCAATTATATTTGGTATCATTTTAGGTTACCCATATCCATCATCTCTAACCATGATATGTGCTTTGTGAGTCATTTTTGGTAAGCATTGTGGTAATTGATGGGTATACATCTAGATCATTTGATGTATTCTCATCCTTAGATACATGGTTAAATCAAAGTGGTTAGTCACACACTTATTCATATTTTATGAATGTATAACCATGCACATTATTTCACCTAGGATGAAAATATCTTGTATATTCAACATGCCTACAATAAGGCCCTTCATAGATCTATCGGCCATAATCCATTCTAGACATGTATTCTATTTCAGTTGACATCTCTTACTACACACCATTAGGTGATGAGTCATGTACATAGGAATAGGATGTGGACAAAGTTGAAAAGTTTTTATACCACATCTAGTATTTTTACCATTAAGTTTAGTTAATTCTCTCTCATACTTAATCTAAGTGCAAAGATTTCCATGATTCTCATCGCACACCTCATAAATTAAAAGTTGGTGATTAATTCTAGTTTTAACTTCAAAAGCAACACTTTAAAGGTCCAAATTAGAACATAAATCCTCTACATTATGATCCTTACACTATTTTGTGCACATCTAGTGAGAATGCCTTCATTTTTTATCTACCTTAGTACTTGGGCATACACCTAGTCTTTCGTGGGGAAATTATTTAGCCTTACACTCCATTTTTTATTAATATAGAATTGACACAACATCATCCTAATTTTGATCCTAAAAAATTACATCCCATAGAGAAAGACTAGATCATCGTAGTGACAGACACATGCACCCACCATGACACACATCAAATTTTATGAGTGGTCAAGGTCAAGAAATATGTTGATCAAGCCAAGTGGTTCATTTCATAGAAACATGAGGTGTAGTTTATGTAATTGAGAACTGAGGTAATGGATACCATTGCTCTTCAAAAGAGGGTGAATGATATTTTGATAGTCCCCATGCAACTGAGCTTACTCATAATTCTCTCTACTATGCATGGCATGCACCTCTCACCCAATCTTATACACTATTTTCTTGAAACTTTCTTGATGTCATACACATAAATACCACACCTTATTCTAAACTTCTATGCATTAACCCTGATGTACCATAAATTACACACTCATTACTATGCACTTCATAAATTATAGTCCCTTACATCACATATGTATTTTGCATGCTTGTTAATTTTTTCACCCCTCATGCCTATAATAAAATGCACCTTGTAGTTCTATGTCATAGCTCATAGTCTTGCCAACTTGGTAGTTTTCTGTCCTAATTCATAGACCTACACATCTTAGTAACTTGTGTACCACACAAGTATTGCATAAACTCACTACATTATATACACTCTATAGATCAAAGACCTATGCACATCACAGTCTCACACTACATCTCATAGTTCCATGCACATCACAAAATTCTTGGATTCCATAGCACATCCACATGTTGACTCACCTTGGCTATGTACTCCAAGGGGTTCACTAACTATCATCTAACCTAGAAGATGAAATAACATAATTATATTCTTAGTGATGGATAATGCTTGTAACTAATACTATATTATAATTATATAAGTATGTAACATATACATTTGGACTAAGGCTGATGATACACAAATTCATAACATAGATAACATGTTCCATGTATCTACTATGTAAAACATGCACTATAACACATTATACCAATTTTTTATATTCTATATTAATGAATAGAAGTTTCATCTCCTAAAATTAATACTTCCACTCCATTGAATTTGTTTAGTTGTTTATTTCAAAATTAGTTTTACCCATTCACTCTACACAACCAAAATTTAGTTGTTCCATACACACTTAGTCATAGGCCCTATGGTGTAGATCAACTAGGCAAATTCTAAAGAATTATGATTCCAATGTATTTTAAGATTATCATAAGGGCCTCAACCATACTAAAAATAGATGCATTATATTATTACATAAGATCAAATATTTGATAGATGTTAATATAATTTATGTGAGCACTCCTATAGAAACACTTAAAATAGAACCAACTAAAGAAAAAGTAATGAAAATATTTTTTGATCCATTTCTAAAACATATGGCTAATGAGATAATAAATACTTCAAGTTTTCATTAGAGTTATCAAGCATATACACCACCAAAATCTTATCATACTCATACAATGGACACACACCCTATATATAATATCATTAGTGTGTATTATATTAAACTACCAAGTAAGCCTCTTCTCACTTTCTCAAAATAGGAGATTGTTGATGATGACTTAGATTAATATAAACTATTTCTATGAGATTAAATTTATAATAATCATATATAGAGTGTCATGGTTTATAATGGGTCAAGAATCAATATGTGTACTATTACACTTTTACATCACTTGGGTTATTCAAATCAAGATATCTATTTGATAGATATAATTATTCATGTCTTTAGTAGCCATGTCTAGAGATCCATTAGAGAGATTGTACTTCTATTATAGGTTGGGCTTGCACATGTGGCCATCAGATTCATATTTTTACCTAGTGAATAAACATTTATTATGTTATTGGTTAGGCCTTGGATATAGTAACTTCAATCCATTCCCTATATCATACATATATGTCTTAAATATGTACATTCTAATCAGGTTGTTATAGTTGAGGGCTTTTCATATGAGTATACTTTAATATTAAATATAAAATACACAACATTCAGCATTAACATATAAAAAAACATAATCTTTTATAAATCCTTAGATATTAGTTGAGACACTAGTGCTAGTAAGGTCTAATTCTACAACATTACCCTTTATACACACTCTCCCATAGAGAATTTTATTAAAGAGACCCCTACGTCAGAGATATGTTGTGGATTTTAGAGATACTCTCTCTTACCCATTCCCACCTAGATAAATGTTACTGTGTCCCCAAATAAATCTATATAAATAATCCATGCCAATTACAAATTATTCTACTAGATGGGTCCCCAAGATCCTAATAGTTCACATGTCAGTTAAGTTAGGTCCAGAAAGTCATAACCACACTTTATAGTCAGTTTTATTTATAGATTATTTAGTACATCCATTTCCCATATATTATATACTTCCTTGCACATCACATGTAGTCATTCTTTATTTACCTGATATAGGTCACCTTCAAAATGAGTCTCTTGTAAGACTCATTGGCTAGTATGTTCCCTAGCTATTTTTACATAGTTTCATTATTTTAATTTACTCGTGCATAGTTTCCTTTATCTTAATCCCTATACATAGTTTCATTTTCATGATTCTTGTACATAGATTATATTCAGAAAACATAAAAAAATATATTAAAAAATACAAAAGCATTCTAATATTACTCAAAAAATACAAATTTAAAATAGTATATATTTCCATGTTTTATATTCCTTCTATTTACTAGGTACTACATATGATATATATGTTAATGTATTTCAAATTTATCATATATATATGATTCCCTTGTTCCCTTTGAGCATTCATAGATTATTATAGGACTTCGGTCCTCTACACAGATCTAGATTTGCTATTATCTATCAATCAAAGACACATACACGTGTATACTTATTCAACATTGATATATTATCCCATTAGGGACATCATACACACAAATTTCAGTTTTCCATATATATATATATATATATATATATTTCATTTCATAGATTTATCATTGGTTATATCTAGATATTGATGATCCTATACTACATTGATTTTGTGTTGCCTACTATTAATATATAGTCATCTTATGTACACATTAACTCTTATAAGGATTTGTACCAAATGATTATGCATAATTTCATTTCTAGATTTACTAGTCTAGATTTGATTGTGTCTGTTTGATTCTACATCTACTCAATGGAATTTGGATATGCCATTGTCATTTCATTACTTTTATTCTTTATACATTTACCCATGTCTTTATGTATTCTTATTGATTGTGTATGTGGACATTTGAATATGTGCTTACATGTGGATTTAAGACAAACTCACATGATCTTTTACATATGTAGACATTTGAACATGTCCTTGTGTGTGTTCCCTTTTTTTAGTCTTAGTGACATCTACCCATGTCCCTTTAATTGTGGCTACTTGGCCTGCTTTACATGCCTCATGTATTTTCATGTATGAATCATGGACATGACCCTTCTCTCTTTATTTTTACTTTTACATCCAATTTGAGATATCATGAGGGACCTCATTCATATCCTCTTCCTTATTGGGTGCCTTGATGGACATCATGTTTCATCCCCCCATTAGTTTACTTAGATTATATTTAGATTTTTTGTTCATATATGTGCTTACATTATCATATCTATCTTGATAACCTAATGAATGCTAGATATAACATACATCATACATTACCAGCTTATGCTCAACATCTTTTACATTATGATGTTATGTATGTGAACAAGGAATCCATAGAGGGGAGATTAGTATAGTTTTAGTCAACAAAATAAACTCAAAATAAATACACTAAATACTAACACCTCTAACTTAAAAACTTGGGAAATCATAGGTAGCAAGCATATAATGAAAACACAATTAGAAAAAAAAAGAAATCATCCTTTACCCTTCTTTTTAGCTCCAAAATGTCTTTTTAAGTGGCTTACTTGGCTATATGCATCAAGAAATCTTTATCAATGAAGTTCCATTTACTCCACCTCTCCTTGGCACCTTGGTTTGGATGGTTGGCTTAGATTAGATTACAAATTTTCCATGGTAATACTATTGGAAAGGTTTCTTGAATCTATTTTAGTGTAATAACTTTATACCAAAATAACTTAGAGATCAATAGCTAAGGCCTTGTATTTATAGCCTCTAAAGTTAACTCTTACCCAAATATAGTGAGGTTAGGATTTTAAGAATGGAATGAGTTCAAACTAACCCCAGGTGAGTTAAATTTAACTCTAGTTGAGTTGAAGAGGGTACATGTAATTATGATTTTCAATTAATAGGCATGGCTCTCAAATTAGATATTTGTGAAAGCTTGATAACTCATAAAGTTAATGATGAAGAGGCTTGATATTTTGAATTTTTGAATTTCCATTTTAAGATATTCATTAATTGAAAATGGATTATTTAGATAATTATTTACTTTGGTTTAATTATTTTACTCCTTTTGATTATAATTTTAACTCTTTTAAGAACTCTTCAAGTGCCTTACTTAATGGGTCCATAGGCTAAACTACCAATTTCTAGGTTGCAAGGTGATTGAGGATGAATTTATGAGAGGTTATTATTATGTATGATATAAAAATACAAATAGGTATGCCTCAACATGACTATGATCATTAATGTGTGAATGAAATTGGGATGTTTAGTGATTCTTATGCTTAATTTCCAATGTTTGGTATAAATTAGTCTGAAGTCTAGTCAAAAGCCAATTGTGGATGGAACGGGGTGTCTATAGTTTGCCCCTATTTTGAAAGGCATTTAAATATATAGGAACATTAATTTATTTTAAAAAAATTAAAAGGTAATTTATGTTTAATGACCCAACAAGTGATAGATGAGCCCTAGATGCCCCCTCAAGGGAGTAGTCGACAAATAAGGTCAATAATTAGTCCCTTGAAAGAAGGAAATGATGGAACCAAAAGGTAAAAAGGGTGAGTGAAATATTGATTTGACCAAAGGTACTTATAATCAGTAGGATATTGATATGCCCTATATGGGTAGATAAAAATGATGATTTATCTAAAGGCTATTATAATCATTGATAGAGTGAGGTAAAAAGATAATGATTTTCCCAAAGGTTGTTATAGTCATTAAAAAATGAAAACCTGCCCCAATTAGGTAGATAGAGAGAATGATTTTCATAAAGGTAGTTAAAATAATTAACATAATGAAAACATTCCCTAATAGGGAAAGATAATGATTACCCAAAGGTAGTTATAATTGTTAACATCAAGATAGGTTGAATGATTTTCCCAAAGGTAGTTATAATCATTGACACTATGGTTTAGAATAATATGGAAAATTGGAAAAGGGAGATTACGAACTGAATCCATACTCATAGAGTAAGAGTAAGCTGGTATAGAGGAGAAAGATGAATTTTGGTAAGCTGTTAATATAGAGTGCATGTCATAAATAGAAAGGATTAAAATTCATTTGTGATTGAATTAATCTATATTTAGGTAATATTTAGATAGATCAGTACTTTATCAAGTGACTAAGGATAAGTAATGCAACATCATTTCTTGTAGGATTCCTCAAGTTGATTTTTTTTAGCATGTGAAGGTATACATCATGATATAAAACACCATGATAACTTAGCTATAATATGCATAAGGCCTGGCACATGATTTAATAAACAATTAAAAATAATGAACTAATGATAAAAATAATGATGACAATGTTTGACATATGAATATGGATAGACTTAAGTATAATGCATAATGAATACCCAATGAATATATGTATTCTAAGCCAAGGCACAACAATGAAAGAAAACAAACAAACAATAAGATAAAATAGTAATAAACAAAAATCATAACAAAACACCAAGAAATAAAAAGTGAATAAAATAAATAGAATAAAATCAAACAAAACACAACCAATGGTTAATCACAATTTTAGTTCAAATATAATACAAATTATTCATGCATGCATAATAAAAGTGTTACTCTTGGTGATAGAATTAAACCTAAGCTAGACAACAATGACACAACTATAAAAAAACAAGAGTAATGGGCATAAGGTTTCCCCTAGGATACATGGAAGAAACAACACAAACAAGATGATAGGCATTTCCCCTAAAATATAGGAGAAAAATTAAATAAACAAAATTGGGGGAAATAGAAGAAAAAGAAGGGGTATCCTAGATGTCTCTAGATGCATTAGGCAAGTAGATGTTTCCTACATAGTTCCATAGACACAAGATCCAATATGAATGTTAGGCCAAATGTAGTTCTCCCAAGATATAGGATAGAATAAAATTGACAATAAAAAAAATGATTTATCATGTAGAGGAATATGGGAATGGTCTCATAAAATGGTGTGTGTGAGAAATGGTTACTCATAAAATGGAGATAGCATAAAATAAAGTTAAGTGGTCATTAGTGTATCAAAGTTGAATATGCAATTTTCATAATATAAACTCATAAAATGGAAAGAGTGTAAATTCTAAGACCAACAAGGATGAGGAAACTAAATGATAAGTGGGTACTTGTAAAATAGACAGGAGTCCCAAGATATTTAAGGCAAAGAAGTGGTTTAAAATAAAGGTAGGTGTAGTTGAGCTAACCTGAGATAACCCATGTATTTAGGTGATCCCTACATAGTCCATGCAAACCTCAGGCTGATGTTTTTCTCCTATAAATGGGAGTAAAAAGACCAAGATGGTCTAGAAAAAGACTGAATAAAGAAAGTATCCAATCCCAAAAATTTTGATGGATGTATTTCTTGCATGAAAATGCTAAGACAATTTTCATGATTTTTAGGATTTATAAGTCTTTTAAAAATGTTTTTAGAATTTTCAAACTATCTCAACTTGATTGAGAATTATGAGATACTAAATAGTCCAAATCATAAAATAGTGAAAGCATTCAAACCTTAAATTACTCCCAAAATGGTGAGAGCATGGCAAAGGGTTGACTAAGTTGACCTTAACATGAATCAAGTGCTACCTATATAGTCCCATTAGGACCTCAAGTCACTTTAGTTCCACCTTAAAATAGAGGATTTGACTAGGTAGTAGCAAGCTCTTGAATTAGGCAAATGTCATAGTATGGCAAGGTGAGATGACAATGTATAGTAAAGGTGTTTTTCCTAATTTTATCATAGATGGTTATAATTAGGAAACAAAAATATAGGTCAATTATATTAATCTACCTAATGGTGATTATAATAAATATCATGGAGTGGAACAATAATTTACCTAAAGGCAAATATAATTAGTAATACTTGTAAAGAAATGAAATAATAGATGAAGGATGCAACTACTAAATCATTATCATACTAGTCCAATATACTGCCTCTATATAGAATACTAAATCAACTAATAAAAATACATCTAAATCCCATCATTAAATGTGTCTGAAGAACCAATGGAATGGAACCAAGGCCAAATGGTAGGGGAGGGAGGGTAAAAATTATGGTGGTGAATAGACAAGGTATGGTAGAATGGTATACAATATGATATAAATAATATGATGATATGCTACAATGTAAATAAACCTCATACATAGTAATTCAAGTCTCTCAATAAAAACAATATTTGAGGTGTATGATGTTCATTGATTCATCGAGTTCATCTCTATCTAGTGTAGAGAGCTGGTATGCTTTAGAGCCATAATTTGCAACAATGACATATGGGCATATCCAATTGGGTTTGAACTTGGCCTTCTTCTTCTCAATTATGGTATTATTTTGGTTTTGTTTTAGAATAAGATCACCAATCTCTAAGTCTCTATGTTTGACCTACTATTTATATTGGTTTTAGAGTCTATTTTTGTATGATTGAAGGCTATTAATAGAGGCTATGTATTTTTCATCATGTAACTCTAACTCTTGTAGGCAAGCTACTCTGTAGTCTTCATCATCTAGGACATGTTTCAATAGGATACATAGAGAAGGTAACTCAACCTAAATGGGAAGAATGGTTTTAGTACCATAGACTATGGGATATGGAGTGGCTCTAGTTGGAGTATAGCAATTACTGTAGTATGCCCAAAGGGAGTGGAAGATTTGGAGTTTCCAATTATGGCCAACATCATTAACAATATTTTTAATTATGTTGACAATGGTTTTATTAGATGTCTTTGTTTGACCATGAAATTTTGGGTAATATGTGCTAGAAAAATGTTGGGTGATATTGTAATCAACACAAATTATTTTGACAACCTTATTCTTAAACAATATACCATTATTAGATATAATATCATATGGGATATCATAATGGTAGATGATATTATTGACGATGAATTTGGAAACCTATTTTCTATTAATGTAAGGGGTATAGCTTCAACCCACTTAATGAAATATTTGGTAATGGTAAAGATGTGTTTATGGCCATCAGATGAGGTTGGGTTAATATTTCCAATGGGATCTAATCCCTATGTTACAAATGGCCATGTTGTAAGCATGGGCTTGAGTGTTTTGGATAGAGCATGAATAAAATTAGAATGCCTTTAATACTTTTCACACCTTTTGATATAATCAATTGCATCTACTCCATAGTTGGCCAATTGTAATAGGTATATAGGATATTGTTGGTTGGGATGGCCTTGTTGGTGTGGGATCCACATACTCCATGAAATTCCAATAACACTAATGTGTCTTCTATTGAATTTAAAAAATGAAGTAGAGTTCCATCATAGTTGAGATAGTAAAGGGTTGGGCCAAGTAAGGTATATTGATAGGTTTGGTGTGTAAAATATTTTTATTGTTTATGTGATATGTTTAGTGGAATGATATGGTTATGAAGGTAGTTACATAGGCCTAATTACTAAATAGACATGAGACCAAAAATATCATATATCATTGTGATGTTCAAAGGTTCATAAGTAGGTGATAATATATTTTTAATGGGGAATTGATATTATTTTGCCTTGTCTATGTGGTGGATTGAAGAACCAATGGTGGCCATGACATTTATTGACATGTTATTATCTCTAGGTAAGTATTTAAAATATATGTAGGTTATTCAGTATTTAAGAACATTGATCATGGCCTTGTATGAAACTATCTTATCATCTTTGGTCTGAAAGTGGTTTTTAACCTAATTGATGATTAACTAAGGAGATATTTAATATTCCATTACAATTCCTGATGAATCCCTACAAAAATTGATTCATATTCATCCATGTTTTTAGTACAAGGAAAGATGATACATAATGATTTGGGAATAAGATCCCCCTATGGTGTAATATACAATAGACCTACCCCTGATCCATGTGATGTGAATGATCCATTAAAATACAAACTGTAGTGCTTCTCCTCTAGAGGTTTTTCTATGATGGTCATGATGAAATCATCTAGGAATTAAAAAGTGAGGGATTTGATATCTATAAGGGGATATTCTACAAATTGATCTATAACTACTTGTCCCTTTATGGCTTTTTGGTTGACATACTCGATCTTGAAATTGCTCAAAATCATGATCCATTTATCCATGTGGCCTTGTAAATCTATCTTGGATAGTAGATACTTGAGTGGATCTACTTTGGAAATAAATATGGTTTTGTTGTTAAGCATGTAATCTCATAACTTCTAGGCTACAAAGACCATAGATAAATAATTTTTTTTATTGGCATATAGTTGTGTTCATATGTAACCAATGTATGACTTAGGTAATACATGGAATGTTATTTTCCATTGTCATCATGCTGAGCTAGAAATGCCCCTAGGGCTTTGTTAGTGGTAGATTGCTACAATAGAAATGGCTTTCCTAACATTAGTGATAATAAAACAAGCAGATTGGTAAGATAATCATTTATATACTAAAAAGCTTTTTGATAGTCTTCATCCTTAATAAATGTAATGAATTTATTTAGTAAGTGATTGAAGGGTGGAATTTGTTGGCAAATGTGAAATTAAACATCTGATAGACTAAATTTTGCCTTGAAAACTATGAATTTGCTCTAAATTAGAAGGTGATGACATCTTAGTAATGTCTTTTACTTTGGAAGGATCAAATTTAATGCCTCAATAAGAGATGATGAAACCTAAAAATTTAACTCAAGTGACACCAAATATTCTCTTCTTGGGATTAAGTCTTACTTTATACTCATAAAACCTCTCAAATATTCTTCATCACATAGTTGGATGATTAACATGGGTATTTGATTTACCCATTATGTCATCAACATAGTATTCAATAAAGTCATGCATCATATCATTAAATATTATGGTCATGATTCTCTAGTATGTGGCCCCAACATTCTTGAGGCCAAATGGAATAACATGATAATAAAATGATCCCCAAGGAGTGGTGAATCCTATGTTTTGTTTATCCTGTAGTTCAATCCTAATCTAATTATACCTTTAAAATCAATTCATAAGTGAAAGCATTCCATACCTATTGTGGATTCAAATATCATGTTAATATTTAGTAGAGGAAAGTCATCCTTAGGGTAGGCCTTATTTATGTATCTAAAACCAATGTAGATTATAATTCCTTCTGGATTCTTATTAACTTGCATAACATTTGAGATGCATTAATTCGATTGGATGCAACTCATTTTAAAGAGTTTTTATAACTCTTTCATTACTAGTACAATAATACAAGGTGCATATTGTGAAATTTATATTTCATAGGTTTGAAATTCAAATGTACAACAAGGTGTTGTACAACCAAAGTGGGGTCCAAACCTGGCATGTCTAAGTAGGCACATGCAAAAATGTCAACAAATTACTTGAAAAGGGTTTTAGAGATTTCATGTTCCTCTTTAGTGAGGGATGGACCTAATTTGATCCACTTTAGGTCATATAAAGTACCAATGTTGAATTCTATAGTATCTTATATGAGGTGAGTCGATCCATATTCTAGAATGGTTGGTAATGATGTGAGTTAGATTATAACTACAAGATCCTCTAGTTGGACTGGTTCTTCAATCTCTCCTAAATAAGGTGAATATGAATCACATAATGGTAATGATGGCCATGCCAAAAATATTGTAATTAATTCATGGGATTTGCAATCAAAGGCATGTTTTTCTATATAACTAAACATGGATTCAAAATTAAGTTCATTGTTATTGGTAGTTTGAGTTGCATTTAAGGATAGGATAACACCCTCATCTATTGTCTCCTAAAATAGGTTTTCACCAAAAGACTAGACTTTCTCTTTACTTTTACCCTAGTCCGAGTACCTCAAATAGGTTTTCACTTTGGGACCTCAATTTTTTATTCTTTTGTTTTTTGTTAAAGGTGCTCACTCATTCTCCAAAATAGGATGTCAGATCTAATTTGATAGACAACCCTTAGTTGTAGTCTCCCAATGGAACATTGTATCTTAGGCCTAGAAAATTACAAAAGGCCTCATCATTTTCAAACTCATCTATAGGCAATGTGGATTCTTGTTGGTCCTAGGATAAAAGTTAAGGGTGATATAGGGGAAGTGGGTTACATCAGATAACTAGGGTAATGGTACAAATGTTGTGTTTTAAAAAGGTTGATATTGGCAAGGTCTTCATAAATTATATGATCAAACTCTACTTCACTACTGGCATCATCATCAGTATACATTGGTATTGGAACATGAATAAGATATGTCGAGTCACCTCCAAGTGGTTTAAATCTAAGACCGTAAGTTCCTTTGTATTGAGTCATAGAAATTGGCTCAAGAGTACCTAGCTAATTTTTCCATAGGTTTCCACCTTCATAAACTTTGTTATCTATGATCCTATTAGGGATAAGATATTTAGAATTTTTGTATCAATCAACTAATTCATCATTTTAAAACCAAGATTAATTATTGGTAAGTGGGTTCTCTTCTTGGCCAGTAGCTAGACTATGAAGTTTACCTTTTCCTTTTCATTGCCATTCCATGTAAGGTGGCATTGATTTTGGTCTTCCATAAGACCTAGGGTTCTATGGAATTTTAGCAATGTAGAATGTGTCATGGGTCAAATATTCTCATGTGTTATTGGTTGAGATGGTAAAATGATTAGACATTTCAAGAGGATGCATATGTGAAGATGAGTCAAGGCTATCTAGGTCTATATAATTGGCCTTAGGAAATTTAACAAGTATTTCTTTGTCTTTATCTTTTTGGGAACTAGATCTAAGCCAAAGTGGTAGTTATAACTTTCATACTTAGCCTCCAAATGTTTGTAATGTTCATAGGGCTACAAATATCTATTAATAGTGACCTCCATTCTTGATTGAAAGAACCTAAGAGATTAGTGAAATGTCAAGGGGATTGCATAAATTTCATGTATCCAAGGTCTACCCAAGAGAAAATTTTAAGATAAATCTAAGTCTAACATATGGGAAAGTGTATCATGATTAAAGGGCCCAATAATAACTGACAAGCTTATGGTGCCTTGTGATTCTCATTCTTAATTATAATAGGATTTGATAGTAATTATCTCCATCTATAGATAGGCTATTGTATATATAAGTGTTTCTATACAATTTTTGCTTTCACATTAAAAAAGAAAATGAGAAACTAAGATAAATGGTCTAGGGTTAGTTGATACCCAGATGAAGTCTTGCGCACCAAATTCAAACGATAGCAGGAACTCCTCTTTGGTTGTGGAGGATGACACCTATAAAAGAAAGAGACTAAAACAAAGGTGTTAGATGAGGAGATGGTGGGCTGCCAAGCAAAAGCTTGATCCCAGAAGTACAAAGACTTCCTTGAGGGATGTCAACCCACTGATTGATAAAAATAATGTTTGATAAAAAGTAGAATGATAAAAGACTAAAATGATTAAAGACTGAAACAAAAATAGAAGCAAATGCTTACCTAAATGCTGTTGTCAGTCTATTCACAGTCACCGATGTCGGTTAGGCTTTCAGCATCAGTTGTCAAGTCTATCGACATCGGTTAGTCTGCTAATGTCAGTGAAGGAAGTGGTCTCTATGGCTGACATCAGTTGGGGTAGTAGTTTTTGGATGAGCTCTGGTCAGGTCTATGGTCTTTGGATGAAGTCTGGTCAGGTCTGGACGGGTTTGTGCTCTGGTTGGAGGTAGTCTGAGAGTCTGGTTGAATGCTCTGTGTAGGGCTGCAAGGCAGAGGGTGTGGTCTAAAAAAGGGACTAGATGGAAAGCAGAGGCAATAGGGAGACAAGGATTTGGGTTTGGTCTGGTGATAGGAAGTGCTGAATGGGAGGTACCAACTAATACATTTCTAGACTATTGAAATGAAATAAATGCAACATTCTTAGCTCATACCTGCTAAAGAAGAAGTGTTGTTGATGCTTGTACCTATTGTTGATGCTTCTAGTGTGAAGGCCTTGTTGCTGGTGGAGTGGTTGATGCAGAGTACCTATTGTTATTATAGCTTGCTGTGTGCCTGAGAGAGAAAGAGAGAGGTCTGATGATTGGGAGGATTGATAGATTGAGGAGTGAAAGATTGGATTACTGAAGGTCAAAAGGTTAGATTTGAGAGATTGAGAGATCAGATCCTACATTTGGGTCAAGAACGCAGTTGTGAAGGAAACCAACGCCAACAATATCACCGACGTCGATCGATAATTAACCGACATCGACAGCTGGAAGGTAGGAAAAAGGCTAAAAATAGCCTTTTATCCATTTTCCCAACTGCCGAGTCAGCGAGTCTAAGGAAGAAACGGTCGAAGGTGGCTTAATAAGCATGGGAAATAAGTGGGATAAGGGAAATGGGGTCTTAAATAATTTAAGACTTGGTAAGGGGTAGTGGAGGGGAAGTTGGAATAGGTCATAGGGTGATAAATGAGGGTATCCAAGGGCAAAGAATCCAAGGAGATGAGAGGTGGCATGGGTGAGGTGGCAAGGGGAGAGAGAGAAGGAAGGAGAGAGTTATTAATTTAAAATAAGATAATTATTTTAAATTAATAAGACATAGGTTAGGCATGGTTAGAAGTGGAAAGGGACCAAGGGGACCAAGGGGGAGTCGACCAAGGGTTAGACATGATTTCGGTGTCTACATTTGCCCCTTTTTGTCTTGTTGGTTGTTCTTGATGAACTGTAAGACAAAAATAGGAGTTGGTTGCCCCAGGTATGGGATGAGGTTGATTTCTTCCTATTGGTTGTTCAAGTGAACTACAAGACAAAAATAGGTGGGTTGGTTGCCCTGATTATGGGTGAGGTATTCCCCCTCAAAGTGAGAGTCGAGGGAAGGGAACCTAAAATCAAGTGCTGATTTGATAGATAGTGGATGAAAAGGGTGAAAGTGGAGTGTGAACGCTACAAAAGTTGTGATTGTCAATATACCACTTCACGAGATGGTCAGGTCAAATTATCACAGGTCAAGGGTCAAGGAGTGCCAAAATTGAAGTAACCGAGCCCCAGCATTTGGTCATAGCTGATCAGGTTATTCAATCTAAGTTGAAGCTCTAATGGGTCATCATGTTCTAGGTATCCTAGGCTCAGGAAGTGCTCCTGGAAACACGAAAAATGTCACAAATAATGGGGATCAACTGGCTTGCGATCCTATACTTGTGAGGGTCAAAATATGGGTTGCAGACAATTTTTGCTAACCATTCGTGAGGTAGCATACATGCAAAAACAACCAAGGCAAAGTCATCTTGGAAGTGGTCATGGTTGGAGGAGATAGGCATGATCTCCATGGTCATTGGTTAAGGTTGAGATAGATAGTCAGTTGAATGAATGGACAGATAAAGGAATGTGGCCACGCTAACCTCAGAAGATTGAGTGCTGCCTACATAGCCCTTGTGTGAAGGGCCTCAGGCCAATGTAGTTCTCCCCAAAGGGAGGAAGGTTCAAAGTGGTCGATGGTCTTGGACGAGGTCCAGTCATGGTCAAAAGGATGATATGATTTGTCCATTAGGTAGATGAATAAATGAGGGTGGTCGAGATAACCCCAGAAGACATCATATCATCTGAGTGCTACCTACATAGCTCCAGTCTTAGGGCCTTAGACCAATGTAGTTCAGACGAAGAGTCAAAGAGGTCGGTAGGTTGGTTTGGTCATGTGTTGAAATGATGAGGAGAAAAAGATGTTACAGCCTTTTCCAAATGGTGTATTCTGTAACATTGGTTGGGGTCTTTCATCCCTAGCAATTTTCCATATTCGTGATGGATGTATGATAAAAATGAATTGAGGTCTATTTATGCTTTAGCAAGTAATGGTTTATGCTTAACATAAATTGTGTGGGCGATAGTTTCCATGTGTATTGGTGTCCATAGAAACTATGTGAAATGGACTATGTCATGTTGGTGATCTAAAAATGTTTGGGTTGGTTTGGTTTGAGAAAATGATGTAGTTGAATGTGACCAAAGTGTGAAAAAAAGTGAAAGGCAAATTTCTCTTTCATTGACAAGGACCAGATAGATAGCATAGGTAGGGGTTGTTAGAACCGAGAGCCCCATTCATGCATTACGTCGTTGACCATGGGTTGTGTTAGAGAAGTAATCGAATCATTTTGACATTAAAATGATCTTGAAGTCCCTTGAACAGGTGTTATGATAGGTGAGGATGGGGTAACCCTTTTTAGAGCAGAGATAACCTTGCCCCTTTTTATAGGAGACCCTGAGACAACTACAAGCTAAGTCCATGACCCTTTTTTTTTTGAGCAGACTGATCAATGCGGGAAGTCTACATAGAGATGTCATTTGCTTTGTGGTCAATTGTGAAGCTGATCGATGCAGGAAGCTTCTAAGAGAGTGTTATTTGTAGCAAGATTTAGTCATAGCCATCCTTCGAGGGAGTGGTCTATATTTTTGCTTTATATATATATGAGGGCTTTGAATAGCTGTCCTTCGAGGGAGTAGTCTATTGGCTACATCAACCATAGTATAGCTATCCTTCGAGGGAGTAGTCTATTGGCTACATCAACGATAGTATAGCTATCCTTCGAGGGAGCAGTCTACTTTTGGGTTTTGTGACCTTGGATATTTTGACATCTTGATTTATTTTTTTGACAAAAATTTTGAGTCATGGACAAGACTATGAAAGTTCAAGGGATCCCTTTTATTAGGACAAAGCATCCATACTTCTAAAAGGGTTACATAAGATTTGTTTAGGGGAATAGGGTTGAAAGGAATGAGGATTAAGAGGATGGGGATTGCTCAAGGGATGAGCTCAAGTTAAATGTCAAGTGGATGAGTACTCAACTAACAGTAGAATGGTCACAAATACAAGGCTTTAAAGTGCTTAGGTTCTGATAAGTCCCTGGTCCATGCGTGTCCATGATGATGAGTTCTGAGTCAATTAGGAGAAAATTTACCCCATTTGCCTCTTCGAGATTGGTCATATGTTGATTGATGCTAGATGGCAAAGTTGGTTGATGTGTTATTGGATTGTTTGGTTGATACTTGGTCGAGGTTTGGTCAGTGGTCAGGTCGATGGATATTTGGTCAATGATTGGTCAATGGTTGGGTTGAATGTTTGGTCAAGACTGGTTGAGGTCATGATTAACAAGGTTGGTTGATGTTTGGTCAAGGTTTGGTTGATGGTCTGGTCGAGGTTAGGTTGAATGTTTGGTTGAGGTCGGTTTGAATGTTTGGTTGAAGATAGGTTGAATGTTTGGTTGAGGGTCGAGTTGATGCTTGTTTGGTCGAGGCATGGTCGAGGCTTGGTTGAGGCCTAATCGAGGTTTAGGATTAAAAGAGTGATTGATATTTGGTCGGGACTGGGTTGAAAGGTTGGTCGAGGCTTGGATGAAGGTTGAATTCCCCCAGTAGCTAGGGAGAATGTTTGACAGATTGGTCAAGGTCAGTTGAGGCTTAGTGGTCAGATTGACTATGTTGATGTCGAATAAGGGGGTTAAAGGTAGCAAAGGGACCATAGTCTGGTGTGGAGATCCCAATTTAGGTGATGAGGTTTGAGAAGCATGAGTCGGTGTTGATGATTTGTCGAAGGGGTGGTCAAGAGGATCCTTGATGAGAAGGGTATCCTTTTTCTAGTGTTGAAGAGTGACAGCTTTAAGAGTGTAACAATGCTCAGTGTCATGTCCTAGAGTGTGATGATAGTGGCAAAATTTAGAGTTGTCGAACCATGATGGTCTTGATTCGAGAGTTGATGAGTGGGGCGGTGTTGAAGGTTTGTTGATAATATGGTCGAAAAGAAGGGTGTCTTTCTCAAAACATTGGTGAATGACAACCTTGAGGGCACAACAATGGTTAGAGATGTGCCCAAACATGTGATGATATGCACAAATTTGAGTGTCGTCGAACCAGGGTAGTTTTGGTTTGAGAGATTGATATGGTTTAAGAGGTAGGAGATTGATGTGAGAAGACTGCAAAAGTTGCCGTAACAGCAAGGCATAAGAACTTGCTAATGGGTCTATGTGTCTTGTTGTAGTGGGGGTTGATGACTTTGGTTTGAGAGGCATAAGAGGCGTTGGTCGTACCATCATTTTCGTGGGTGGTGTAGCCACACATGTAGATGGCACTTTGGTGGTGATAGGTGTTGGATGCTTGGGAGGAAATATATGTCTGATGGGTTGAGGGGATAATGGAGGCGACTTGCCTCTGTGAAGTATGGGAGTAGGAAGCACTCCTATTAAAGTAGATGGATGTGGGCCCAAAATTGAAGGTAATGATGAAGGTGGGGGATGAATCCTCCGATGTGGTTTAGTGGCCTTCTTTGGTTTGGGTTGAGGGCCACCATTGTGCGTGGTGAGGTTAGATATGGGTTTGGATTCAGATGTGGACGGAGGTGAGTGAGATGTAGCAATCTTAGGAAAAAGGCAAGAGGAAATCATGACTAGGTCTTCCTCGATTGAAATAGGTGAAGAGATTGGTTATTCTCTTGGTGGAGAAGAAATAGGAGAGTGTGGCTCCTCAAGAGGGTAGAGGGCAGGGATAATCGTGCCTTCTACTTGTGGTTGAGGAGTAGGCAAGGTCGGGTCTTCCATTGAAGGTGGGGCTAATGGCGTTGGCATGGTCAAGGCATCCTCCAGTATAAGAGAGGTCGATGGAGAACTAACAGGAGAAGAGGATTCTTCTACCTGTGGAAGAGGTTGGTCAGGGACAAGAGGCGAGATCATGTTGACCATGTGTATGTCATGCTCTTGGGAGCTATCGGTCATAGTCTGGACATTGTTTTGGGTAGGAGGATGGTTAGGAAAAGGTTGTTTGAATATGTTGATATTTTTATTGGGTGGGGCATTTGGGTTATCCAAAACAAGATCACCCTTATCGATCATGTCTTGGACAATATTTTTGAAGGTTCGGCAATTGTTGATGTCATGGCCTTGGACATGATGATAGTGACAGAAGTCATCTTCCTTATACCATGCAAGGATAGGTTTTGAGGGGTTGAATTGAAGTGGTTAGATTGGAGGGAGATTGAGGACCCCCCGCTTGACAAGTTTTTCCAAAATGGAAGCGTATGATTCTCCAAGTGGAGTGTATGAATGCTAGATGTACCATTGTTGGAATTTTTTGGTGATGCTTTGAGATGTTGAAGGTTGAGATTGATTAGTTATTTTTGAAGATGGTGATCTAACGACCATAGTGTTAGCCACTCCTTTGGGCTTGGAATGGGAAGAAGAAGGTCTAGAAGAAGAAGGGTCATCGGCTCTTGCATTGGTATTACGCATTTTGACCTTGTCTTCTTCAATGGCACAGAGTTCAAGCTTTCGGGCCATGGTGAAAGCTTTGTTGAAAGTACAGAATGTTTGAACCCACAAGGTAGAAGAGATGTGCCTGGCACATGCTTGAGAAAAGAGCTTGATGAGCTCAGGTTGAGGCAAGCAGAAGGAGAGCTAGTTGATTAGGCCTCTCCAATGGGTGACAAAATTGACTATTGATTCATCGTCAAACTATTTGATGGAGTAGAGGTCTGTGATCGAGACTTGTTTGGTGATATGGATAGAAAAATGGTCGAGAAATAATTGGGTGAGTTGAGTGAATGAAAAGATAGAATGTCTGGTAAGAGAGATATACCAGTCAAGGGGGGGCCAAAAAGCGACATGGGGAACATGCGTAGAAGTAACGCATCGTCATGGGCTATAAGATAAAAAGCATATCTAAATGCTCATAGGTGTTTTTTCAGGTCTTCCTTACTCTAGAAATGAGAAAATTTAGGAAGCTCCCACTGACTAGGATACAGTCAGATTGGGATGAAGGGATGAATGGGTTCATTGAAAATTTGCTCATATTTAAGGGCATTGTGTGACCTAGAAATAGAGGTCTCGAGACTAGACATTTTATCCATCAGCATTTTGATGAGATATACTAATGGATTGGCAGATGGGGTGCCCCCTAGGTTGTAGGGTGCTTGAAAGGTGCTAGAAGGGCCATACAACGTAGTTGGTTGCACTTGTAGGGGTGCAACGTATTGATGACTAGTCATTGGGACAGAAGTGGAGGCCAAGGGTGGTTACGTTGTGAAGGTAGAAGGCATAAGTTGACTAGATATTGCCAAAGGTGGTTGCATGGTGGAATTGGCAAAAGGGGAGGTAGACATTCCTACATTTATGGGTGCAAGAGTGTGTGGAGTCGAGATAATCAAGTTCTGGTATGATGTAGAACTTGGTTGAATTGCGTTTGGTTGAGGGGGTAATGAAACCTCGATGGAGGTCGGTCCAAAAATAGATGGGGAGGCCAAACTTTGTGTATTGGCCATGGTCAAGTTAATGGTTGAGGCAATAGTTTGAGTTATAAAAGGCTGGGTAGCAGATAGTGTTGATGCCATCGCCGCTTCACCCGAAAGGTCTCGCGTTTGGTTTCTTGTGAGATAGTTTTGGAGGGATTTGACATTGAGGTCCAAGAATCTTTTGAAATCTTGGTCCCCTTCAGGGACACTGGGGGTTTGAGTTGGGGTCGGTCGAGTAGGAGTTCGTTCGGCCTCTGAATGAAACTCCATTAGGGGACTAGTTATGGGCGGTGAAGGCAGAAGTGGTTGATACCTCGTGTGGTCAACAAAAGTCATGGTTTGAATGTGTGTCAAAACCATTCAAGGCAAGAAGGGTCAGGTTTCAGAAACTGTGTTTTTCAGTTTTAGAAATTTAGAATGTGGTTTTGGCAGAAAAAGGGTTGGGTTTTAAGGCTGTTGTTTTAAGAAGAAAAATTTGGACAGTGACCGATGTCGGTTAAAAAACTGATGTCGGTGAGATTAAGTGGCCAACGTTAGTCAGATAATCGATGCCGGTGAAGAAAGGTCACCAACATCGGTGGTAAAACTAATGTCAATTAATGTGCTTTCCAGAAACTCAATTTTTTTTGAATATTCTTAGAAAAAAAGAAGAAAATGTCCACACTAGCTCAAAAAACTAGATAGGAATAGAAAAATAGATGGAGACAGGCAAACCCTAAGTGTTAAATCCTAAGAATCAACTTTTAGAATCTTGTTGGCTTATGCCTTAGAGTGTGTTTGGGGAGGTTGGATTGTAGAATAGGTCCTAGAAGAGGTAATCTAAAGCTAGTTTCGGGTTTAGTTTAGGCGCTCAAGAGTCTGTGTTAGGTTCCATACATGGCCTGGTGCTAAGGAGCAAGCTCCCCTCACTTCACGAGCCCAGTGATAAGCTGGTCTTGCTTAGCCAAAATATACTTTCCCTAGAGATTATCCTCTACCAGAGAACAGAGTGGGCTTTCCCCTTGGTAGTGAAGTCCAAGTGGGATTGCCAAGATAGGTAAGGTATCCTCTGGGTGATGAAATCCCAGTCGGGCCTTGTCTCAGGTAAGTTTTGATGTTTGATTTGTGCAAGTGATTTGGTTGTGTAACATAAGTGTGACTATGATTAATTCATGATGCGGTTGTTAATTACTAGATGTGGACTAAGTATGCAGTCAAGAAGAAATGAAATGCAAAAGATTTTAAGCCCAAAATGAAATGTGAGTTCATATGAAGACAAATGGAGAAAGGGTTGAAGAGTATGACTTTTGACTAGTCTAAGATGCAAGAAAAGAAAGAACAAGAATGATTCTTTTTAATTTTTGCTAATAGTGTCATTTAGAAGAGAGAAGAAAGAGGTGAAAAGGAGAAACCTAATGCACCTATATGAAAAGAAATGAAAAAAGAACCCAAGAAAGACCCTAGGGTCCCACCGGGCGTGCCAGAATGTTTCTATATGATTTTCGCTTTCACATTCAAAAAGGAAATGAGAAACTAAGAGAACTAGTCTAGGGTTAGTTGATACCTAGATGAAGTCTTGTGCACCAAATTCAGATGATAGTAGGAACTCCTCTTTGGTTGTGGAGGATGACACCTATAGAAGAAAGAGACTAAAACAAAGAAGGCGTTAGATGAGGAGATGGCGGGCTTCCAAGCAAAATCTTGATCCCAAAAGTACAAAGACTTCCTTGAGGGATGTCAACCCACTGATTGATAAAAATAATGTCTGATAAAAAGTAGAATGATAAAAGACTGAAATGATTAAAGAATAAAATAGAAATAGAAGCAAATGCTTACCTAAATGTTGTTGTCAGTCTGGTCATAGTCATCGACATCGGTTAGGCTTCTGGCATCGGTTGTCAAGTCTGTCAACGTTAGTTAGTCTACCAACATTGGTGAAGGCAGTGGTCTCTATGGCCAACATCAGTTAGGGCAGTAGCTTTTGGATGAGCTCTAGTCAGGTCTATGGTCTTTGGACAAAGTCTGGTCGAGTCTGGATGGGTTTGTGCTTTGGTTCAAGGTAGTCTAAGAGTCTGGTTGAATGCTCTGTGCTAGGGCTACAAGGCAAAGGGTGTGGTTTGAAAAAGGGACCAGATGGAAAGTAGAGGCAATAGGGAGACAAGGATTCGGGTCTGCTCTGGTGATAGGAAGTGTTGAATGGGAGGTACTAGCTAATACATTTCTAGACTATTGAAATGAAATAAATGAAACATTCTTAGCTCATACTTGTTGAAGAAGTGTTGCTAATGCTTGTACATGTTGTTGATGCTGCTGGTGTGAAGGCCCTGTTGCTGGTGGAGTGGCTGATGTAGAGTACCTATTGTTGTTGTAGCTTGCTATGTGCCTAAGAGAGAAAGAGAGAGGTATGATGATTGGGAGGATTAATGGATTGTGGAGTGAAAGATCGGATTACTAAAGGTGGAAAGGTCAGATTCAAGAGATTGAGAGAGTGGATCCTGTATTTGGGTCAAGAACACAGTTATGAAGGAAACTGACGTCGGCAATATCACCGACGTCGATCGATAGTTGACTGACATTGGCGGCTGGAAGGTAGGAAAAAGGCTAAAAATAGCCTTTTATCCATTTTCCCAACTGTCGGGTCAGCGGGTCTGAGGAAGAAATGTTCAAAGGTGGCTTAATAGGCGTGGGAAATGAGTGGGATAAGGGAAATGTGGTCTTAAATCATTTAAGACTTGGAAAGGGGTAGTGGAGGGGAAGTTGGAATAGGTCATAGGGTGATAAATGAGGGTATCCAAGGGCAAAGAATCCAAGGAGATGAGAGGTGGCATGGGTGAGGTGGCAAGGGGAGAGAGAGAAGGAAGGAGAAAGTTATTAATGTAAAATAAGATAATTATTTTAAATTAATAAGACATAGGTTAGGCATGGTTAGAAGTGGAAAGGGACCAAGGGGACCAAGGGGGGAGTCAACCAAGGGTTAGACATGATTTTGGTGTCTATAATAAGATTCTTGGTGATATTCAAAGACAAATATTCAAGCATGATCCATTGTCTATGAGGACATGTTTGATTTTGTGCTACATGATGCCAACTTCAATGTACCAGGGATTATTATGGAGAGGGATAAGGGGTGACATATCACTTTGGTCAAAGGTCAACTATTGGCCTAGGGCTAGATGTCCAACCAAAAATTGGAATTTTTCTAGGGTTATGTCATTAGGAACTTGGGATTTGATTAGGAGTTCTATTAAGATGTTATTGTGGATAGTAGATGTATGCAATAAATCTAAAAAGGAGATTTGTATAGGTTGTATGAAATTAGAACTGCATGATGCACAATAATTTAATCTTGGAGCAAATAAGATAGATCACACTTACACTTATAACTGGGTACACTTGTTAAGTAAGAGCATGACCAATATGGGGATCTACTAGACCCGATTAGGGGATTACTTATATCACTTGTCACAACAAATCATGATAGGAAGGGTTCTAAAACCTATAGTCTAACATAATCACACAAAAAACCTAAAAGAGTCTTATGATTTGATTTTCACTTATATAATAAACAAGAAAGTAAACTAGTCTAATAACAATAAAGGTAAACTAATCTAGTGTGCACTAAAGCTTGTGGCATAAAGTGGGGGTTAGAAAAAATAATAATAAATAAATTAAACATGCATAGGAGACATATACTCATGTAAATGTATATGGAATCCTAATATATGGAATATAAGAATACATACTACATTATCTATCTACTCTTACAAAGGATAAATAAATTTAGGAATACTTACTTTTGAAGACAAACCTGTTGAGTCTCAACCTCTCCCTTGGCTAAGGTGCTTCATAAGAGATTATTATGGCTTATAAGGATAACCAAGATAAAACAAATCTAGGCTACACAACCTACCTAAGCATCTAAAATACATCTCCATAAGATAATATCATATCTCTAAAGAAAGTATTGAACCCTAAATTTATATTCCTCAAGTAGAATGGTTAATAAGGAGATGTTTGTTAGCACTTCTTCACTTAATTCTTTTCTTTCTTTTGACTCTTGTGAAATGGTGGTAAATGACCTTGTATATATAGTAATAACTTGAATAAAAACCATTCAAACATGTTGGCTATACTAGGTTGATTGGGTTGACCTAGTATATTCTCGAGCTAATTCTTAAAGTCTATGCTAGGCCGACTGGGATATAAATAAGTCAAAATAGCTAAAGTGTCCCTTGAATACACTAGGTTGACTAGGTCGACCTAGTGTAATGAATACGTAAAAAGGGTAATAAAGAAAGAAATGAATGAATAAATCATGATAATGAATAGATTGGATAGGAAAGAGAAGAACAAGTCTAGGTTTCATGGTTTTAGGGAGCTAGTGTGTAGATAACAAGTGTCAAAATGAATAATAATCTTATGAAGCACTGATGATCTGCCCACCGCTTTCCTGGTGCACCCCTTAAGGCATCCACTCAGAGAGATTGAGACTTGATAGGTTCCTAAAAGATATGAAGTTTTATTAATCAATAAATTTTTTGAAAATATTATGTGTATATATATGCCAAAGTCAAAGCTCATCACGTTTCACGTAAGTGCAACACAGGATGGTGCTTCAAAAGAAAACATGATAACACACAATGTTGATGCTAAGTATTGTGTAGTGGGAATAAAATAAGATAAATGAAAGGGATAAATTGACAAACACATACCTTTAAATAATCTTAGTGGTTTAGATAAAGAATATTGTAAGAAAGTGAAGGTGTCCAATGTAACGCATACTAGGTGAACCTATAGAAGTAAGTGCAAAAAATAGCCAAAAATCAAAAAAATTGGAAGATATGAATATGATAGTGGAAAATAATCTATACGTCACCATGAATCCAATTCATTTTATGGTTTGAAAAATGGATGACCAAAAACAAAGATATGAACAAAACTAGGAATTTGAATTAAAATAATTGAGAATTTTTGAATTTTGAAAAAGTGGTTTTAACTAGGAAAAAGAGAAATCATTTTGTTATTTTGATTTGTAAGAAATGAGAAAAATGGATATAGAAAGAAAATAAGCTAGGATGGTGAGGGAATGACATGTTAGGTAAGAGATAACCCCAAGAGCGAGAGTAGGTGCACTACAGGTATGCAACCAAGAATCTCAAACTAGTTTTTGAAATTTGCATTGATTTAAGTGAATTTTGAGTAAATTTTGATTTTAAGAATGTGTACATCTCAAAAATGAAAAAAATTAGGTTCTAAGGGTAATATATAGGAAGACGGGAAATGGGTTATAGGGAAACAAGAAAAAATAAAGAAAAAGACAAATTTTTAACAAAATACACTAGGTTGGCACACTAGATCTACTAGGTTGACCAGGGTGACCTAGTAGGTTGAATCAGGGAAAAAATCCATATGGTTGACCCAGGAGGTGTAGGTCAACCTAGTATATTCTGATAGTTGGAACTAAGTGAAAAGGTGTCTAGTTAGTCTGTAAGGGCCAAAGTAGAACCTAAACACTGGGGAGAAGAAGATAAGAGGAAAATTTAAGAAATTTAGGATAAATAAGACAAAAATAGGGAAATTTTGGTAAAAATAGGTTGACTAGGGAGGCTAAATAAGCATAGAAAAGCATGCAAAAAGCCAAAAGAGGGTTAAAATGGCTTGTAATGACCAAAGAATGTCAATAGAGACCAAAATATGATTAAAATGAATAGAGTTTGTTTTTTTTTAATTGAAGATAGAATGTATAAAGAATGTATTATGATTATACATGACATGGAGGACCTAATACATCCTTTATTATTTATTGATTGAAAAGATGACCATATTTATAGAGATTTATAGATGTGTCATGGTTTCCAAATTTGTTAGAGAGGTTGACAGATGGAGACATAGCTAGACTAATAGTCATAAGTCTAGGAAGTATAGCAGATATGTGTAGG